>CM076569.1:662777801-663377801 GCA_034641835.2 Pinus albicaulis | reverse complement strand
ATAAGGATCAACAAATAGACTCAAGTATGGTCGTAGCCATCCAATCAAAAGAGTCATGCATATACTCATGATAAACCAAAATATCCCGCAGCCTAGATCTTATCAGACAAAACCCAAGGTCTTGTGCTCCATCTCGACCCGAACAAGTACAAATTCAAGAATGCGAATATGTGAGCTAAATTCGAACATGCAATAAAGTCACCTAATTACCAGCCAATGATTAAAGTTGTTAACAGACACCAGAGAAACCGCCAATAATGACAATGGATCTCAAGGTAAAAAAGGTACAATCCACGGAATGTGAACAGTGATATGGCGTCTAACACCCGTAGAATCACTCGATCTAAGGCCAATTATTTGGACCTACTGTCGAAAGCGAATAACTTGCCATTGAGGCATGCAAGCTCCAAGGTACCGGAAGGGAGTCTCTAGGTCAACTTCCTGGATAATGAGTTGAAGTCGACAGGAAGTGAACCGGTCAAAGGGGGGCTATAATGTTTCCCACATCATCGACATGAGACAGAGGAACATGATGATAGTGAATCAAGACTAAACAGAGGATCAGAGGGAGGTTGAAAACTGCAATAGGAAACTTCTCTTGAACATATCGGCGACACAACTCTAGATTTGGCAGTATTTGAAATCAAGGGATCTGAGGTCATGATGACATGGCAAAGAGAAAATGAGAGGTCAAAAGAGATTACCCAAACCCATGGAGGCAATAATGACGAAATGAGATGTCCCCAACCTGACACGAATCATGCTCAAGAGCGACATATTGTTGGCACAACTGAAAATTGGTTTCATTTTCCCCAACCATTGCTAGCGAGTACCCCAATTATTTTTGGAAAACAAGCTTAAATGGGATAGCATATGATTTTCATATAAGTTTATCCTTCGGACAAATCCATCCTAGTACATTTTACGAGCCCTAGGAAGGAAGAACTCAGTTACGTCATGGTGACGATTTCCGATGTCATTTAGATTTTAACGAGTCTGAAAAAGGGATAACTCAGCGTCTTTTCATGTTTAGAGAGTTTGAAAAGAAGCAGAAAAGAAAACTCCAGTAGGTCCCTTTTCGTAGGTAGTCCCACAGATCCGAAAAGGTAGAAAACAATATCTGAGAGAACCTCTTAGTCACGATAGGCTAAGGTATTTCTTTTTCGTAAATAATCTATCCCAGCCCGAAAAATGGGTAAACGTATACTGGGTAGATATCTTTTTGCATCCTTTAACGAGTTCAAAATGATAAGAGTCTCGGAAATATTTTCAATTTTTTAGAGTCAGAAAAGAGCTGAAAGTTGACTCCTCCTGGAGGAACGAGTGGAATTAAGGGTAGCAACTGGTTCCGGTAATGGTGGAACTGCTCAGAACAAGTAAAGGTCAAGAGGCTAGCTAACAAGACCACTCATTGCAGCGGTTCCTTAGGAATGGGTAAAACAATCAAGTGAAGACGTATGATCGGCCAAGCAGATGGTGACAGTGGAATGAGAAAACCAAGGTTCATCTAGAAAAGCAGACTGATAAAATGGCAATCATGAGAGGTAAAATAGTTTCATTTTTAGACAAGCTTGAAATCAAGAAACTCTGCTTGAAGTTGGTTTCATTTTTACACAAGCTTGAAACAAAGGTAAACTATGCTTGAAAAAATATTTTCATGCCCCCAGCATGGTGACTCAATTCAAGGTGCATACCCCCCAAGCTTTAGCGCATTCACTGGAGTACTCAGTAGACTACTAATTACTGACAGGTGGATGGAATGAAGGTTCAATTACGAGATCAAGGGAAAGACTCGACTGGGATCTTACAAGATTTTATTAAAGACTCGAATTGAAAAGGGAACCGGTTCATTTTTTAACGAGGTTGACACATTAAAAGAACTATCCTCATGACCTAATTCATTTTTTAACGAGGTTGACATAGCAAACGAACTATCCTCGGAAGAGCTTGTTTCGTTTTGTAAGGAGATTTACACAAGAAAACGAACTATGCTCCAAAAATCTTGTTTCATTTTTTAAGGATCTTGAAACAAGAAAACAAACTGTGCTCCAAAGATCTTGTTTCATTTTTTAAGGAGCTTGACACAAGAAAACGAATTGTGCTCCAAAGAGCTTGTTTCATTTTTTAAAGAGCTTGACACAAGAAAAATGAACTATGCTCCAAAGAGCTTGTTTCATTTTTTAAGGAGCTTGACACAAGAAAATGAACTATGATCCATAAGAGGCTTGTTTCATTTTTTGAGGAGCTTGACACAAGAAAACGAACTCTGCTCCAACGACCTTGTTTCATTTTTTAAGGATCTTGACACAAGAAAACAAACTCTGCTCCGAACACCTTGTTTCATTTTTTAAAAAGCTTGACACAAGAAAACGAACTCTGCTCCACAAAAGCTGATCATGATGAATAAGAAGCCATGGCTTCCAAGAGTTTCTCATCTGACGGGAGAACAACACTCTGGAAATTAGGATCCAATGCCCCTAGTACATTGTGTACAACTTTACTGACTGAATCATCAGCGGATGCGGACATGGAATAGGTGGCCACATAATTGACCTGTGGCGGGGAAGATATCACCAGCAGGTAAGCACCAGGAAGGGATGATGGAAGACCAAATGTCATATCAGGACCAAAGAATGAAAGTTGATCAATGGTCACGATCCGACCTTCATGTGGAAAATAGATCACACAAAAGAGGGAAGATACAAGTGCACCCATGGCATAAGCATAGTCGCACCCAAAGAGTAAATTAAAATCCAAGGGGCCTTGGACCACCATCATGTCTAGATAGACAATTTTCCCTCCCAAATTAATAGGCAACTTCGGAAGGATCCCTAATGGTTGACTTGTTCCTCTGTTAAAAGCCAACAAATTTTTAGAAACAGGCACAAGCAGCGGAGAACCCAAAGCTTGCCATGTAGTTAAGGATAGAATACTAACCGAGGCGCCTTCATCTATAATTGTGCCCGGTACGACCATATTGCAGGCATGTACAATAATCTCAAAGGGAACATAAAAAGGAAGACGGTATCCCATGAATCGACTCAAATCAAAGGAAGCGACCAAACTACATGGAGGGGGTGCCATAGGAATCATAGGATTATCCCCCTGCGTTACGGGAGTGGAAATACCATCCTCCTAAATTCCGATAATGAGAGAAGGAGGATCACTTTCTAAAAATGCGGAGATGGGAGACGGAGGATCATCCTCCTGGATCATGGAAACGGGAGGATCGCCCTTCGATCCTTGGGAATCAAAGGAAAAAAAAAGAACCTGAATGGGACGAGACCCACTCTCGATGGAAAATACTTGATGGACCGTAGTTGGAACTAGGTCATCCTTCTTATCAACTAATGATTGGTCGGAAATGGACTCGGGAGACTGACCTTCAGAGAGAGTGGAACTGACCAGAGGTTGATCCCGACCAATAACTCGATCAACTATTGGAGGACTCGAAGAAAACTTCAGGTAACTGACGAGAAGACAGGACTCAGAAGCTGAAAGGGTATTCAACACTTTAGAAGCTTCATCCATATGAGGATAGAAGTGAATGGGATGCTTCCCTTCACATAGCCTACAGGGATATTTGATCTTACCCTATTTATTACAAGTCTCATTATCTCTAGCTAAAGGCTCATCATCAGCGTGATGCCCAGAGGTTGATGTTGAAGGGAAAATCCTGCTAACAGACCATACTTCTAGTACATTGGGAATACCAGGGCAATCACGAAGAAGGTGGTCACCCTCACATAGCTTGCAAGTGAATTTGACTCTACAAGACGGAGTGGGAGGTTTCTCGATATTAGCTACATGGGTAGCAATAGTTGTTGATTTTCCCCCTAGCTTATTTTCCTTCTTCTTCTTCAACTTCTTCTTCTTCTTCTTAGCCACCCGATTACTAGAATCCAAACTTTCACCAGGCGAAGAGGAAGAACGAGGTGAAGAAATAGGCGAAGAAGGTGAGGGGTCAAATTTAGAATCAACATGATGTTGTTCAGGAAAAGGAGACGGTTGAACAGAGGTTGGGATAATCGGGACCACCGAGGTCGAAAATAACCATAGGGGCAAACCAACAGTTAACCCAGGAAGGGATAATGTTGCCATATAAGGAGCACCAACATTCCCAAAAGAAGGAAAAGAACCAGGATTCCCTTCGGAGGGGATTCCTTGGTTGGTAAACTCCAGAAATGTTGCCATTGGAAACAACCCTCAAAAAATCACTAAGGAATATAACTTTAACCAGGGATATTTCGTGGGCAGTTTAATTTAAGACGCTGAAACAAAACTCTGCCTTTTCATATTTTAAGAGTCAATAAAAGGACAAAAGGTGACTCTAGTCACTTTCAGTTTGAATGAGCATGAAAGGACAAGTGCTCGATGATCTTTTAAATTTTAGAGAGTCACGAAAAGACCGAAATGACTACTCAGGTAATCTAAGCAAGAGGGTGTACCAGGTTTCTATGAACTGCAATATACACCTTGGTGATCAAATGAAAAAGAAATGACCAAGGACTTAATGTACGTGCAGGCAGTCTCCCCGAATACTTTGTTCGGTGTATCACAGTTACAGGGCGGCAAACTCGGCTTCCTACGGATAAAGGATTGAAACCTATGAGGGTCTCCCTTTATATACACGATGGTACGGGAGCACAAGTCCGTGCTAGGGATGTCTACTGCTAGATGGCGAACGATAGCTGCTAGGTTTAATAACGTTGGAACACGTCACTAGCCTAGACCTCTAAATATTTTTGTTAAGTTTCAATGCTTCCTTAGGTTGATAGAATAAATTTTATGGTTGATCTTGAATTATGTCTCAGTTCCAAGGCCCTACCGTTGTCATTTGAATCTTCTATATGCAGATATATGAGAGGAAATATTTCGATTCGATGAATGATATCTAGTTAAGCGAAGAGTCTCAAACAATGATGCAACAAACTGTAATACTGCAAACGAATATTTTGCCTAACTAGATGACTTTCACCATTCAAAAGTAATCTAAAACATTCAACGATATGAATTATGCAATGTAATCTATGAAAAATACTATTTTTGAAAACTATGCAATCGTAATCTATGCACAATTTCCTTTTTCTTTTGAATGAATAAGAATGCACTCAATGCATTTTTCGATGAAATGAGAATCTACTTAATGCAATATTTTAATGAAAGAGAATGCAATCAATGCGACCTTTAGTTTCTAATCATTAAACAATGTAATCTAAGCTCAATGATAAATTTCAAACGTGACTTTTCAATGCAACTTGATCTAATGCATTTTAACGAAAAGAAAACTTTGAGACGAAAACTAAATGAATGCAAATTCGCTTAATGAAAAAGGGATGCAACAAACAGTAAGAATACAATCCTATTTTGAACACTTTGTAATGAAATTCCTCAAAAGGATACGAGACATATGAGTTCAAGGACAAAGATAACTTCCAAAGCATGGGATAAAAACAAGGCACTCATTCCCTTTTACATCAAGAAATCAGAGAAAGAAGACTTTTCAGCTGAAAAATGAGAAATTTAATCTATGCTCATAAGTGAAAAAGTGGACCAAATGAACACTCAATCAACCAAAAAGAAAAAATGTAAGCAACTAGAGATGGCTCATCAAGAAAGGAAACTTACTCAATCAACAGGGTGATGTCCTGCGAAGCATGCAACCAGCCAATTGATGCACGATCCTAAAAAAACTAGGATGTAAGGATGCACGCCCCAAAAGCAACTAAAAACCAAGCCAATGAGTCAATAAAACCAACTTGAGTGAAGGGGAGAAAATGTAAATCATACAGAGATAAAGACCGGAAGGGCAAGACACACTGGTGAAAGACTTAGGGAAAAAATCTTAATTTTTCACACACGTTGGAATTGGCACGACTTTAGGGGTTGAAACTAGCGCCAACAGCCCATTGGCACAGCTTGCTAACTAACAACTAGTGCCAATCGGCGTAACTATTAGACAAATAAAAGTGCCAATGCCTGAAAAAGAAAAAACAAAGAATTTCTCCTACCTAAGACCAAGCTCACCACTTCAAACAAAAACTAAAAGATTGTAATTGATGAAAAACATAGGAACAATAGAGAAATGGTTGTTCGACTAAACATGTCGAATGATGAAGACCTCAAAGAGTGACAAACTCAAAGGAAACTCCCTAGCGGAGTCGCCAACTTGTTGTGTAGGTAAATCCTCTCTACGGACAGAGACAATCCCTCTAGCTCTAGAGTGGGTCTAGCAACAAGAAGACATGCTAATGTGTTGGTTCCTAGTTAACGAATGAAACAAGTTGGGATAGATTGTCCTACCTGTAGTCCAACGTGATCGTTGTAGTTGCAGCAGAGGTCTCCCGATCCTTGTCTCGACACGTCGCGATCCTTCAACAATGGTATTCGTGTGCCTGCACAAAGATCAATGGACAAAAGCATCATACATGATAATAATTGCATTCATAACTAGATAATCATTCAAGGAATATTAAACATATTGCATGATGTAAATCACATTGACACAAGATTGGAACCAGAACATCAGTCACGTATATATTAAGAGAAAGAAAGAGATTACAACTGGACCCTTGACGTCGTAGCCTCCTTCAGCGGGTCCAGTCGAAGTGTGTCTCGAGCATTCGTTAGGGAATTTGGATGTAGCGAGGAAAAATACTAAGCTCTCTCTCGACGAGAGTCTCTCTCTCTACTCTATCTCAAGAGCTATCAAAATGCTCAGCAATTCCTCTCTAGCTATTCAGCTACAATGGTTCAACTAGCTGCATCAATATGAGATAGGTTTATTTATAGAGGGAGAGGAGGAGGTTGGGATCCCTCAAATGGTGGAAGGGAGGCCTTATCCTTTGGGAGGTTCCCCCAAAAGGTGGAAACAAGAGGCCAAAGGAAGGTGTTCGTGGTTATGCAGTAGAACAACCCAAGCTGACTTGCTCACGAAGCAGTTAGCATGGAAACTTCGCCTCTATATTTAAAAACATTCCAAAAATAGCTCCACGTTGGTAACTCACTGGGACAGAGTGCCAATGGGCGCAGGGTCCAGTGTTAATTTCCTTCATCGGTGCGAGGGCGTAACGGTCTACCAGCGCCAACCCAAAAACATGTGTTTCTGATGGTCTGCTCAGGGAAAATTTAGCAGAGGAAATGTTCCCCTCATAACAAGGGATGCATTGATATGATTTGCAAGGCATGACACTTCATATAAGTTACACAAATGGTCCTCCAATGTGTGGGATGGGGATTGCAGGGATGGTGACAAAATGTTGCGTAACAAGTGGATTCAGAGAATGGAAAACTCTAGAACAATTCCATGGTTGAAGAAATGGTAGCCTTAGAAAAAAAGGAGTCTTGGAATATAGTGGAGTTTCTAATTGAAAAATTATCATTGGAAACAAATGGGTGTTTAATAAGAAGTTGATTGAAAAAGGTAAAGTGTAGAAATGAAAATCTTAGTTAGTAGAAAAAGGTTATTCCTAGGTAGAGTGAATTAACTTCGATGATATTTTTTTTCTCTTTTTTCCACATTAACTTCTATTAGATTTCTTTTATTTTTTTCTACTGCATTTTATTTTGAAGTAGAATAGATGGACATAAAAACATCATTCCTACTTGAGGATTTAGAAGAAGAAATCTCCATGAAGTAGCTATTAGGATTTGCAATGAAGGGAGAGAAAGAGCTAGTATGTAAGCTGAAAAAATTCATATATGACTTAAACTGATCACCAAGGATGTTGTATAAAAAATTTAATACTTAATATTTTGACTTGGATTCACAAGGAGCAAAGCATATCATTGTCTGTATTTCAAATTAGTTGGTGATCATATTATTGATTTGGTCTTATATGTGGATGATATTTACTAATTAGAAACGACAGGGAAATAATTTAGGAAATGAAAACTCAATTTCCCTCTAAATTTGACATGAAGGATCTTTTTGATGAAAATTTAATTTTGGGAATGGAAATTAAAAGAGATAAGGCAAACATGAGACTGGTTAAATCAGAGGAATATGTTGAAAGAATATTATAGAGGTTTAATATGCATGAATGTAAACCGATAAAGGTGCCTATTCCTATAGGTGTAAGGTTATTTGTAAGTTAACATCCCAAGACATATGGATATGTTTTAGTTGCTACAACACCCTCCAAAATTTTTCCTACATTTAAATTTTGGAGCCATCGTAATGTCATATGAACTGTCGTTTTGAGTCACCAAATTCATGTGTGGTCACGTTTCTCTAAGTTTTAAATTCTTCTTCTAAAATGCCTAAGTTTTGTGTTAGGATATTCCGACACATAGGAAATAGTTAAGTATAACTTGATCTAGCATAAATTTATGTAAAGTTTGTTTCTTTAGTATGTACTTTTTTAACTTACAATCCGATGGTTACGATATGTAGTGATCTAACAGTTCATTCTCTCCTCGGTATTACCAACACTTGATTCGTGGCTTAACACCCGATTGGTCCATGATCTCTATTTAAAGAGCATAGAGGGTCATTTGTCCGATGACTGTTTATGAGAGAAGCTTATGTAAATTTTCTTTCTTTACATTAATAAATTGTATGAAGTGGCTGCATTGGCCCACGTCGTGGATCATTTCCCTATTTTAGGGTTTTAAACATGTCAAATACTGGTGTACTGATCTATGATCTGTTTGTGAGCAGTGACCCTTGGTGTTTGATCCAAGGAACTTACTTTTTAAATTCCTACATGGTATCAAAGTTGTTTGAGGGCCGCATCTGTTGTTAATCCAAATCCGACGCCGGTTTTGACTGCATGCGACTGTCGTTTTCTAGATCTATTGTTTCTGACCACTTTCGGGTCAGGAGAGCTTCCTTGTTGTGTTTGGAGCCTATGTTCTAGTGAAGAACCCCTTTTGTTTCATGCGAAAAGGTGTCTCGTTGACGTAGCTATGTCATTTTAGATATAGAGGTATAAAGTATTTTTTGCAGTCATATTTATTTATCCCTTTGTTTATTTCAGTTTATAGTCATTTTTTTATTATTACTGGATCTATACTCTCTTCTCTGTGTATGCTCTGCGCTCTGTGCGATATCGCAAACCAGAAACGAGAAGACAAGTTTTTTCTCCTATGTATTCTCTTTCCCCGCAACTTTGTGTGATCTCAGAAAATCGGAAATACTGAGAAAAATATTTAGTTTCTCGGCGGACTAACTAGAAATCTAACATCAATCTAGAAGGCTTGCATAGTTTTTTTGTTTTTCTTTTTTTTTTAGTAAAAAGAACACGAAAAAAAAAACAAAAACTTCCTCCTTTCCAATAATTACTAAATATTTTAACTAGCTCACTTGATCTAAAGTTACTTTATGAGAATAGAGGCCTTGAGTACAAGCATTTTTGTCAAGTTACTTTTTCTATAAAAAAATATTTTGAGTTATTTTTTTCTTAAAAAAATAAATTGTCAAGTTATTTAAAAAAAAGAGGTTTTTTGTCAAGTTATTTTTTTTTTAAACACATGTAACTTATATTTTAAATTTACTTTATGTAATAGTGTTTCTCACCCATTATAAAAAGTGAGTCATTTACATTCTAAAGTCACTTTATCTTTTATTTAAGTTACAGTCTACTTGGTCTTAGTTCATAAAGTAACATTTTAAAAAGTGACTCTCACTTATTTATAAAAGTGGGTCACATAAGTAGTTTTTTTTTTTAAGGTGAGCTTATTATATTAAGTTTGGAAAGGGGGATAAAAAAAAATTGAAGTGCAACTTCTTCATCAACTTTCAACCTATCACGTAAATACTTGACATCTACTACAACTTTTCTCCAAAACGGCATAACTTCTTCATCCATAAGTCGTTTTCAGGGCCGTTATTTTTTAATTGACCTATTTTTTCGATATATTTCCATTGGAGCATTTAGTTTCAACCTTTACATTTAGTTTCAACCTTTACAGTTTCAGTTTTTAAAAATAGAAGGTACATGTATGGTTATTCTTAATAGAACCAATTATTTCCAATGGCTATCCTACATGGCACACTTACTTAGAAGTAAATGGTTTATAGAAAAGTCTCAGGACTAGAATCTAAACCTATCGATGAAGTTAAAAAGGCTAAATGGGAAAATAAATAAGATCAAGAATAAGGTTTTATAGGAATGTCCATTGCTCAAGATCTTAGATTTCATATCCAAGAAATTGACTCCCCTGATGAAGCTATGAAAAATCTGAATATTTTTTTTGGCATTCAAAATGAAATCATAGCTCAACAACTTGAAAATGAGTTGCTTACTTTGGACTCCAATAATTTCTCCTCTTTTGAATATTTTTTGTCCAAATTCAAGACCCTTAGATTTCTCTTAGAAGGTTGTAAGGTCAAAAAGGAAGATGGTAGTCTTATCTATTCCATTATTTCTAAGTTAGACCCTACATACTCTGTATTTTTTTCCACCTTCCATTCCACTGTAAAAGCCCTAATTTCTCAAGGAACACCCTACAATTCCTCCTCTTTTGATGCCTTTTGCGATTATTTGATAAGAGAAGTAAGAAAAAATCTTACACCTTAGTCTTATCAATACTGGAAACTCTTCTAAGAAATCCTTAGCAGCCCAACAACAACCAAATCCAAAGAATCCTAAGAAGCAACATCCTAAAAAGAATGTTCCTAAACCAAACAAGGGTCTTAAGCACTCTTAGCCGCAAACTGAAAAAGAAACTCAACAAATTGATAAGGAAAATAAAAACAAATGGAAGAAGACAGATAGACATTGCAACTTTTGTAGTCGTGATGTCCACATAGAGTAAAAATGTTTTATGAATATGGAAGCCTTGGAAGCAGCAATGGAGAAGCACAACATCCATTTGGAAAACTCTTCAACTTCATCTTCGAGAATGGCACTTTTTTCATGTGTTTTTCAAGCATCAGGATCTGGTTATGCATTGAATGTATCTTCTTCTTCTCATTCTCATGAGTGGCTCATTGATTTTGAAGCCTCTGACCACATGGCCAAAAATAAAGCCATGTTTTCTTCTTTAAATGATTGTAACACCAAAAATATTTATGTTGGTGATGATAGATTTCTTAGTGTTGTAGGGTCTGGAACCATACATCTAGATAATGGTTAGTTTAATGATGTATTATGTGTTCCTACCTTTTCCTGCAACCTTCTATATGTTTATCAGATAACTCATTCAAGTGAAGGGAAAACCGTAGAATTATCACCTCATGATGTTGTAATTAATGACCTAAGAGATCTTAGACATATTTTAGCTACTAGAATTGATGATGATTCCACAAGGTTGTATGAGTTTGACAAATTTGGGTCATCAAGTATTCCCTCCATTTTTGTTACTCATAATGATGATGTGAGCAAAATTTGGTATGAGCGATTTGGACATAAACTATCGCTCTCTTCAAACTCTATGTAAATAAAATATGGTGACAAGTCTTCCTATGGTATCTTGCCGAGATGGTATTTTTGCGGATGTGTACTCGAAAAACATCATCGGGATAGTTTTGACAAACGTGCCTCTTGGTACGCTTCAACCCCTTTGCAGCTTATGCACAATGATTTATGTGGTCCACTTCCAGATGTTTCTTTCTATGGCTACAAGTACTTATTAAATTTCATTGATGATTTTTCTAGATGCACTTGGGTATACTTCTTAAACCTCAAGAGTGAATTTTTTAACATGTTCTTGGCCTTTAAGGCGATTGTTGAGAAACAATCTGGACATCAAATTCTTAAGTTAGGATTTGACAATGGAGGAGAATATGTTAACAACAAATTTATCAACGTTTTCACTGAGAATGGCATTCAATTGCAACATACTGTTTTGTATACTCCACAAGAATATGGTGTATCTGAAAGGAAGAATCACACTCTAAAAGAAATGGCTAATTGTGTGCTTCAATCTAAAGGACTTAGTCCTAGTTTTTGGGCAGAAGGAATTAACTGTGAAAATTACATAGTAAATCACACTCCTACTAAAATTTTAATGAATATCACTCCAGAAGAAGCTTGGAGCTCAATCAAACCAGATGTAAGTCACTTTCGTGTTTTTGGAAGTGAAGCTTGGGCCCATATTCCATATGAGAAACATAAAGCCTTAGAACCTAAGAGTGAAAAATGTATTTTTTTTGGACATTCTGAAGATGTCAAAGGATATATACTTCTTCAAACCAAATCCAAAAATGTAATCATTAGAAGATATGTAAAATTTGATGAAAATATATCGGCTTGCGAGCCTAGTTCGACGGGTGTGGCACCTTTTACCTGCGATCCTAATTCGGCATATGTGCCACTAATTCTGACAACATCCCTTCTACTTCAGATGATGACAGCGAGGATGAAAATCCTCCTCCACCTCCTTAGGATATTCCTTCAGCTCTACAACTTCAAAAATGGGTCCGCTCTACTCGGGATGCAGCAGGTTCTCTTGCGGGTGTCCCTGCAGATCAACGTCGTACAAGTTCTCAGTTCGACAGAGCCTCTTCTTTATTGGCTCAAGTTCCAGAAAATTACGATCCAGATACCTTTGAAGAAGCCTCGGGTCACCCAAATTGGGATGCAGCTATGAATGAATAATATCGTTCCTTATTGGAAAACGATACTTGGGATCTTGTTCCTCTTCCAAAGTGAAAAAAACTTGTCAGATGCAAATGGGTTTACAGAGCAAAGTTTGGACTAGATGGAAAAGTGGATAAACATAAAGCTCGTCTTGTTGCTAAAGGATTTTCACAAGTTGAAGGCATTGCCTACACTAAAACCTTCTCCCATGTTTCCAAAATGAATTCTATCTGCTTTGTTATTTCTCTTGCTGCCTCCTTTAAATGGGAATTCCATCATATGGATGTTAAATATGCCTTCTTACATGGGGACTTGCATGAATAAATCTAAATGGAAAAACCCCATGGCTTTATCGAAAAATACTCTAGCCTTATTTGTCACCTTAATAAGTCTCTCTATGGTCTCAAACGAACCCCTCGATCTTGGTATGCCAAAATGGATAGCTTTCTTTTAGATAATCGCTTTTCTAGATGTCATTCTGAAAACACTGTCTACACCAAGAAAGTGGTTAAGTCCTTAATCATCCTTTTTCTTTATGTTGATGATATCATCCTTACTCATAGCGATCCCAACCATATTAACCATGTGAAGTCTGGCCTCAAAAATAATTTTGAAAAGAAAAACTTAGGACACTTGCATTATTTCCTTGGTCTTCAAGTATTGCAATCCAAAGAAGGTATTACCCTTTCTTAGTCCAAGTATGCCTATGATATTCTACGCCACTTTCACATGGAAGACTGAAAGCCATCCCCTTCTCCCATTGAGTCTGGAGTCAAGCTTTCAGTCACTTGTACTTCCCCTGAGGTTGATGCTACCTTATACCAACTTGTTGGTAAACTTTTGTATCCAACCCATACCCATCATGACCTTTCCTTTGTCATTGGTCTTGTTGCTCGGGTTATGCACAATCCTCATGAAAGTCACTGGAAAGCAACTAAAATAATACTTTGATATGTTTGAGGTCCATTTCAGTTCGGGATTCATTAAAGTGCAGGACTGTCTCCATTATTGGTTAGTTTCAATGATTTTGATTAGGCTGGTGACCCCGATGATCAAAAGTCTATTGCAGGTTATTTATTCACTCTTGGTTCGGGACCTATTACATGGTCTCGTAAGAAACAAAGTCCCATCTCTCTTTCTTCGGCAGAAGCAAAGTATCGTGGTGTTGTTGAAGCCAACAAGGAAGCCATGTGGCTTCGTCAGATCTTGTCTGAATTTGGTCTTCATCAGCAGCATCCAAATACACTTTGGTGTGATAATCAGAGTGCCATTCAACTATGCAAAGATCCAGTTCTGCATCAGCGCAAAAAACACATTGAGCTACGGATACACTTCATTATAAATCTCATTCACAATCGTGTTCTTGAAGTGCACTATTGTTCAACCAATAATCAAGTTGTTGATATCTTAACAAAGCAGCTCTCATAGAATCGAAATTTACCAAACTTCAATCTATGCTTGGATTTTAGGAAAGTTATCATTAAGGTGGGATAGGCTCTAATTCCTCCTTCCTTCTCATATTGTGTCACCTTTGTAAATCCTTCAATCATATCCCAAGTTGTTCTTAAGGGGAGATGTTAGGATATTCCGACATATAGGAAATAGTTAAGTATAACTTGGTCTAGCGTAAAGTTAGGTAAAGTGTGTTTTCACCATGCACTTTTGTAATTTATAATCCGACGTTCACGATATGTAGTGATCTAACGATCCATTATCTCCTCGGTATTATTGACACTTGATCTATGGCTTAACACCTGATTGGTCCATGATCTCTATTTAAATAGCATGGAGGGTAATTTGTCCAGTGACCATTTATGAGAGAAGCTTATGTAAATTTATTTCTTTACATTAATAAATTTCCTAAAGTGGTCGTGTTAGCTCAGGTCATGGACTGTTTCCCTCTTTGATGGTTTTAACCATGTCAAATACTGGTGTACTAATATGTGATCTGTTTGTGAGCGGTGACCTTTGGTGTTTGATATAAGGAACTTACCTTATAAATTCCTACATGTAGATGCCACTTGATTTCACATGCCAAGCCCTTGATACCTTCATAGTGCACTTCTTCCAAGAAGGCCTTGTGCACTTCTTGGATATTGTGGGGCACACTCTTTGCCACCAGGAAGAGTACACTCCCTATTGACAATCATAGCGCACTCTTGGGATACAAGCAAGCACACCTCTTATGGGAGGACATAATGCAATTCCCAAAGATAGTTATTGTGCAGTTCCCAGAGAAAATAATTGTGCACTTCTTGTTGAAAATCAATGGGAACTTCTTATTGACAAAGAGAGTGTACTTATTCAAGTCACTATTGTCACACTTCTTAGTGGCATTCAACTTAATATTTACTCCTAGTTTCACGAAAAGCACTGAGTGTGCTCACAAACCATAACCATAATTGCATGTTTTCTATCCGTATATAAAGTGTCCATCTCAGAGCTCATTTCACATTCATCTTTCACTTTTGAGCTCTGTGCACTTTTGGAGCATAGGGAGCATTCTCTCATCCTTGGTTGCAAGTGCGCCATTCTGCAGGTAAGTTTCTCAATGGTCATTTTTACTTTGTTTTTCTTTTGCATGTGTCTCTTTTTCTTTTACATGTGTCGTTTTAATCTCTCTTTCTCAATGGCCATTTTTACTTTGTTTTTCTTTTGTATGTGTGTGTGATCATGTTCAAGACCCATTATGCATTCTCTTGCTCTCCTCTTTGTTCCATTGATCTCACACTTAGTTAATTTTAGGATTCTTTCTTGTCTTCACATGTTGCATAAGCTTCAAATATCCTTACCTGTGAGCTCAATTCATGAGTGGATTTCACAATCCCAGGACCTAGACATCACTCTCTTGTAGCTTACAAATTTTCCTCGCGCCCATCAAAAATTATTTTTTCTCTCACAAGTACAATGTGCACCTCTAAGGCATAGTCCCTAAACTCTGTTTCCTAAAAGTATGCTCAACTTGAAACCAAATCTCTTCATGAACGTGTTGCACATCTCCAATCCACAGTCATCATCCGCTACCTCCTACAATTGCGCCCTACGCAAGGCTTGGGTAGCCTTGCCTTTGTAAGCTCACTCCACATTCACAATGATTAAGCTTGACACCCTTGCCTCTTGGACATCCTATTTGCGCCCAAGCTTTACCCTCTCTCTCTTTCCCTTGCACAGTGTGCACTTATACTGACCATACCTCCACCTCTTTCCTCCTGAACCTATGCGCTGCACCTAAGAAGGTCTCTCCCTTAGTCCCATCACAACTGGTACCTTACATGAGAAAACAAATATAGAAGAGGTAATTTTTGGACCGATATTACCTTGCCATGAGTGAACTCCATTTGTAGGTACTATCATCTTAACATGGCAAATGATGTTCAAGGAGTTCATCATAATGATTTTCAATAAGACACTTGTGGAGATGAGACATAAAGATGTTATCATGTGAGAGTAAAGGAATATTGGACTACGACAGATAGATAGAAACTCATGATGAATTAGAAGGTTCCAATACTTACGCAAACCCTTTGGAGGGTAATTATGAAGCACATTTCAGACCTATCATGAAGATTTGAAGACATGGCAGCATAGAAGAGAACTTGGCATCAACACATTACAATGAAGTCTCATGTCACAGTCATTAAATTGTAACTTCTGAAAGTGTGAACACAAGAGTGTTATTTTGTCTTATGTATTTTCACCACAATATTGGTGGAATGTAATATTTTAATTTTCAAAATAAGGAAATGTAAATATGTGTGGAAGCCTAAGGGTCACACATGGAATGTGAAGAGTCACTAGGAAGTCCAAAGGTTAAGTAGGAGCTCAAAAGTCATATGGGAGCTCAAAATTTATAAGGAGGTCAAGAGTCACATGGGAGGTGAAAGGTCACCCCATTTGTTATAAATAGGCCCTTGTGCCTCAAATAAAGGACTTTTAGCCTTGGCTTCTCAAGCATAGCATAAGAGAGAAGATCATTCTTTAGAGGAGAAAGTGGTGTTGAAATTTGAAACAAGAAATATTAAAAATGGCAACAATAAGAGGCTTCTAATTTAGTTTTCCCTTAATTAAATTAGAAGTAAATTTCAATTCCACATCATATGGCAGCTTGTATGAGTTAACTATGTCAAGAAGACTTAGTTAGCTCAGTCAATCCAAGTTGAGAGTCTAATGGGAGGCATGTAGAGTGTTCTCTAAGTTTTAGGGGGGGCAGTTACAATTTATTTTGAGTTGTAATTAATTAACTTAATTTATTTGAGTTAAAATCAGTTTAGCTAGTTCTAACTGATGGAGGAACTAGTGAGAGGTCAAGTGAATTAAATTATATTTAATTCACATGTGGTGATCAATCAGATAATTGATCATTCACTCATAAATAACTCATGCATGTCAGTTCTAAGGAAGACCCAGTTGAGATTGGAGTTAAAAGGGAAGTGTACTATCAGCTGTATTATCATCCAATTGTACAGATGTTGGATGGAGTTAGAGGAAGATCCTTGATGTACTGCGCAGCTATTATTATGGAAAATATTCATTAAATAGGGGCCTAATTTCTCATTGAACTGCGCAAGGAATTGGGAACTTGGAAGGCTAGGAAATTGGCTAAGTATTGGCCAGAGTCAGCCTAGGAATCAGTCAGACAGACAGAGATAGTGCAGAGAGCTCTCAAGCCTGATAGAAGCATTGTATTATTCTCATATTCCTTGACTTATGTAATATACAGATTGTGGGGTTTTTATCTGAGGCTTTACCTAGATAAATCTTTGTGTTGTGTTATTGAAATTATTTCTCTTTCTTGTTCATGTGATTTTGCGATCATAATTGGTTTCTGTAATTTGTAGATTAGATTCAAGTATTTTGTTTTAGCATATTACAAATATCAGTTTGAATCTACGTGGATTTTCTACATGGTATCAAAGAACTTTCTTGGGCAGAGTTGGGGAGAAATTCTTTTTTCATTTTTTTTTGCGGGAATTTTTTGGGTAGCAAGTTTTCAGAGAATATTTGAAAATTTTGGTGCATAATTTTCAAAAACAAATATAATATCTCGATTCCTTGCCAAAAAAAAACCCAAAAAAAAAAATTTAAAAAAAAAAAAATTAAAAAAAAAAAAAAAAATGGTTGAATCTGAGTTCGAATGAGGGAGATATTGTCAATTTCAAATCAACTCTTTTTTCATAAAATTTTGTGACGGCGGGACAGTTACAGTGCGGACCTGAGTTCCCAGAGTGCCCAGACTCACAGATCTGTTGTTTGTTCCAGGACTAGGGAATAATATTGTTTCTGTCACGGTACTAGAACTCTATGGCTATGATGTTATATTTAGCAAAGGAAAGATTTTCCTTGGACACGTTGCCATGATACAAATGAAACAATTCGGTGTGTGATTCAAGAACCTGTATGCACTTGAGGTACCATATGCATGCAAAATCTTGAGAAGCAAGGCAAACGTTAGAGACTTGGTGGTTGAGAGGGAGAATGAATTACCTCTCAATATGCAACCTCAGAAGAAGCCACGGAAAGTTATGGAGCAGCCAAAATAAGAGAAGCAAAAACGAGACCGAGTTGAGGAATCCACTAAAGCAGAGACCTCCAGTAGGGGGGAATTTCGAGCCAAGTGGGAAGAGGGAGCACATGCAGACATACCTCCAGGAGAGAGGTGGGGCGATGTAAATCAATAGTCCCAAGAGTGCAGAAATTTGGGCAGGTTCCATTGAGATGTTTTCTCTCATGGATCATTACCTTGCTACGGGGGCCCATAGTACATAGTACCAGGATGGATCAGTGGCAGTGATGCAGTCATATGAAAAAAGTGACAGATGCATATATTAATAGTAATCAGATACTAAGGAGTGCAGAACAGAGTTGGCAGACGAGCAGATTCAGCCGCAACGAAAAGTTTTCAGTAGACAATGTAGTAGCTAGTAGTAGTCAAAGACTCTAGTGACAAATGCATCATATTGATCGCAGTTGATTTAGTTTCGATTCTTTTCAGTTTTAGAAGTTGCAGTAGCAACAACACTAGAGAGAAGTTTTTCATGCAAAACATTCCAAAATTACTGAATTGGGATAGAGTTGAATTCCTTTCCTGTTGATAAGGAGTGTTGAAATTTGCAACAAGAAATATTAAAAATGGCAACAAGAAGAGGCTTCTAATTTATTTTTCCCTTAATTAAATTAAAAGTAAATTGTAATTCCACATCACATGACAGCTTATACGAGTTAACTAAGTGAGGAAGACTTAGTTAGCTCAGTTAAATCGAGTTGAGAGTCTAATGGGAGACATGTAGAGTTTTCTCTAAGTTTTAGGGGGCCTAGTTGCAGTTTATTTTGAGTTGCAATTAATTAAATTAAATTTATTTGATTTAAAACCGGTTTAACTAGTTCTAACTAATGGAGGAACTAGTGAGAGGTCAAGTGAATTAAATTAGATTTAATTCGCATGCAATGATCAATCAAACAACTGATAATTCACTCATAAATAACTCATGCATGTCAGTTATGAGGAAGACTAAGTTGAGATTTTAGTTAAAGGGAAGTGTATTATCAGTTGTATAATCATCCAATTGTACAGATGGTGCTTGTAGTTAGAGGAAGAGCCTTGATATACCGTGCAACTATTATTAGGGATTTTCCTCACTAAATAGGGGCCTAATTCCTCAATCAATTGTGCAAGGAAGTAAGATCCATGAAGGCTAGGAAATTGGCTAAGCATTGGAGAGAGTCAGCCTAGGAATCAGTGAGATAGACAGAGATAATGCAGAGAGCTCTCAATCCTGAGAGAAGCATTGTATTGTTCTCATATTCTTTGACTTATGAAATTTACAAATAGTGGCATTTTAGCTGAAGCTTTCCCTAGATAAATCTTTGTGTTGTGTGACTGGAATTCTTTCTCTTTCTTGTTCATGTGATTTTGCAATTGTAATTGGTTTCTGCAATTTGTAGAGTAGATTCAAGTATTTCGTTTTAGCATATTACAAATATCAGTTTGAATCCACGTGGATTTTGACCAAGTGGTCGCTCCATGCTCCATTATTGGGGCTAGTAATGCATCATTGTAATTGTGTATCTTGGTACTTTAACTTAATATCTTGAAGCTCTCTAAGTCGGCGCACTTTCATGCATGTATCATGAATGTTGTAAGAGTATTATTTCATGTTTTATATGTATGTTTTCATTCTAATGTACTAAATAAAATTAACTATTTCGTTGGCTTTGGTACACATCTAATTGAATTGTGTGTTATTAATTTATTTCATGATCATTATTATTTTGCAAACTATTTTACAAATTAATAAACAATTCTTTTTATGTATGTGTGTGTCTTTATTAGGATAGTATTATTATTTTTCTTCTAAAGGCTCACTCTCTTTTTTCCCTTATGTGAAAGTACTTTAGATACATTGAAATTGATGTTTCACAAAGCTAACTTACTTACTTATCTCGAATTTTATGTGTATGATATCTTATGTTGATAATTCAAGCCAAGGAAAATCTTTAAGATCATTATAATGGCAGATGATTTGAATTCCTGGATGGGACTCCTATCCTAAACAGTGTGATGTCTAGTTGGGACTTCATACAGGGGAGACCCTTGTTGTTTATGGTATCTAGCATCGTCAATAGGATAGGAAGGTGACATGTCCTCCATTCCATATGTCAATGAAATTGGAAGTTTGATGTATGCAATGGTCTATACTAGACCAAACATTGGACATGTAGTGGAAGTATTGAGTATGTATATGTCAAAATCGGGGAAGGAGCATTAGACAACAATAATAATAAAAAATTTAGGTATTTGTGTGGATTGTGCTACCAAGGAGGACCAAGATTAGACAAAGTGTTGGAAATACATTGTCTTGTTGATGCAGACTGAGTTATAGATATGGATTGCAAAAGATCTAAAAGTGGGTATGTGATTAACCTATTTGGATGAGCAATGAATTGGATGATCAAGAGATAGTTTATAATGGCACTCTAAACTAAAAAATTTGAATACATGACAACCACTTGTGCAAGCAAGGAAGAAATATGGTTACAAAAATTGTGTTGGGGTATTGGGTTAGTACTAGTTGTAAGTATAGATTGCAATAGTCAGAGTGAAATCTTCTTGATGAAGACCTCAATTTATCATTCTAATACAAAGTATATTAATGTTCAATATCACTTTCTGATTGATATGGTTGAAGACAATAAGGTGCCACTAGTAAAGGTGAACAATTTGAAGAATTTTGCAGCTTTATTAAAAAAATATATGAGCATAGAGACATTTTCTTGGTGTAGAGAACAATGGGCATTATTGTTTTTTATTGTTGATAATGTTCTCTTTCAAATTTTTTATGCGGCAAATAAAACAAGTGGGAAAATGTTCAATATGTGTTATATTTTATGCATGACTATGCCCACACACTATGTTGCGTCAGGCACAACGAGGCAGACATAGGGGGTGGGAAGCTCCCTTGGAAAAGAGAGGGGCAGTTGTTATGTGAGTTTTTGGTGGTCTTCAACACACAATTTTTACTTTTAGTGGTTTTAGAGTACATGGTGGTTCAACCCATGGTTTTTTAATTGTGGTTAATGAGATATGGTTGTATTCTAATCGAGGTTAATGGACTAGGGTTTATGGATGCTACGACATATACATATTGTATTATAACAATGTGAAGATAGAATATAATGAAAAGTATTTTTGGTTTTTCCAATTTAGGTTTATAGAGTAAAATCTCTATGTTAATATGTGTGTGCTATTGCATTTTTCAATTTTTATTAAGGATTTAATTATACATGGTTAAAACATATATATAATTCCTCCTCGACATTATCTTGATACTCTAAATGGATTTTCTTTTGCATTGTTTCGATGCCATATACTTATCTTTGAAATATATTTTTACCTTGAAATAAGAGGTATGATTTTTTTTCTTGATAAGAAAAAACATAACAAACATAACAACATATACTGAGATGATATTGCAACTTATGGAAATGAACTACAAAGAAGAAGAATGTGCAACAAAATATGAGTATCAAGAGGACCATGTTATACATGAGGATATTGAACATAAGAATCATGTAATCTCCAATGATGACAATTCTTTTATTTCATTTATACTGTTCCATTCAAGTTGCAAGAAAAAAGTTAAAATACCCTCTTATGGTGGACGAGTAGATGTTGAAAAACTCAAGTATAATTGGTTCAAAGAACAAGAAGTATATTTCATCTTGCATCGAATAAGAGAGGAATGACATATTTCTTTTTTACATTTAAATATGTTTAAACATGCTTCCTTTGGAAAAAAAAATTCAAACATGCTTTGATTTAGTTAAAGAGTTAAGTAGATTCTTTGATTTTGGGAAAGAAGAACATGATGGATAAATGGGAATACTCTGTTAAATTGATCCAATCACAATAAATCACAATCAACCCCTAAATCGACAATTGACACTACCTTTTTTTCAAGGTCAAAATTATAATTTATTTGAAATTTTAATACCTAATATTAGTATAGATAAAAACACTAAAATCAATTCCTTATTCGAAAATTGATATTTTCAATAACAACCAACATTATTATAGACAAAATTATTAATAAGAAAAAACATTGTTATTAATTTAAAAAGGGAAAATTTGAAAAAAGAAAACATAAATTGAAAACAAATTAAAAAATAAACATGTTAAGAAAAACATTTTTATATATTAGTTATTTTCTTTAAAGTTTTGGTTTTTAAATTTCTCTCTTTTTTTCAAAATTTTTCTTTGTTTTAAAGTTTATTTTTGTTTTCCATTTCAGAGTGAAGTTTCTATTTTTTCTTCTTTAAAAAAAAAAATTATGATTTTTTTTTCATTTAAAATATATTATTGTCAAATACACCAATGACGAAGACAGGTGAGGTAAAGATAAGTGTGAGTTGCATTATTATTCACAAAAATGTATATTTATAACACATTGGAGTGACCATCGGTTTCACATTCCAAGTGGTTTCTTGGACTTCTTTTATCCATTCGTCTTCTACACCTACCCATATAGGATTAGGTGCCCAACATTCCCCCCCTTAATCCGAAGGGGTATGTGTGAGTCCAAGAAGAGAGTTGTAATACAAATCTGCAAAGTATACATGGCAACACTTAGGCTGAATGAGCTCTCTGAAATGTTGGCATAAAGAGGTGGTTTAAGGATGACCACCAACACTAGAATGCTTAGTGCAGTTCCCGGAACTCTCCCAAATCTAGCAAGAAGCTGAGGTCTTATGCTAGAGGAAGTGCTCCTCATATTTTGAAGAAGGAGACCCTCAACCTGGAAGAAGGGAGGTCTACAACCTGCGATGGTTTAAGGATGACCACTAAATCTAGAATGCTTGATGCATTTTCGAGAACTCTACCAAAACTGGCAAGAAGCTGAAGTCTTCTGCTAGAGGAAGTGTCTCAAATTATTTGAAGAGGAAGAATATAAACCTCGCATAGATGGTTAAAGGTGGACCACCAACCAAAGGCATGTTCATGGGCATCCGTGTCTCTAGCTACAACTATGAATCTGGAATGAGATGTTGTGGCTCAGGCTCGCTTGAACTATTGTGTCTCTGGCTACAACTCTGAATCTGGAATGACAGGTTGTGGCTCAGGCTCGCTTGAACTTTTGTGTCTCTAGCTACAACTTTGAATCTGGCATGATAGGTTGTGGCTCAGGCTCACTTGAAGTGGCTTTGAAGCTTGTAGATGACCATCATTTCCCCCCCTGCCAGGTACAAGGTGAGATGATGGCGAAAACTCAACTGCAAGACCTTTTAATATTCTAGAAGAAATTATGTCATATGACTGAAACATCTTCTTGGTTGTTGATGCCCATTTCCAAGAAGCAATCCATCCAAGATGAATCTTTGTTATTGCGGGAGGCTTGTTTCTGAAGCATCTGTGTGAAGAATGGGTGTGTCGACCACAGTGGTTGCATTGGTGAAGATCGAAACAATGATCTTTCATATGGCCAAATCAATCACAGTGTTGGAATTTTATAATCTGTTGTGGTTATTGTGGAAGAGGAAAAGAATCTGGAACAGCTAAAGGTGACCTATCATGAAGAAATCCGACACTTCTAAATTTGATGGGCTTGGACTAGTCCAGAATATAAAAGGACTCATCCTTGTCATATCGAAGACCAGTTTTGTGCTTGTTATGGACAAGCTCTTCCCAAGGTTTGATGATGGGCTTGAGAAGTGCAGGCTGAATTTTGACACCTGCATGCAAATTTGTGACTGCAACATTATTGACTTGTTTCTTATAGGAGTCTGTTTCAATTTTCTGAATAAAAACAAGTTCAAAATGATGACTCCACTATTGTAATTCTTCTTGTTGTAGCTCTAACTCAAGTTGCAAAAATTCAATCTTCTCATGTGCATTTTTCAGACAGGACTTAATCATGTCAAAAAGAGATGATTTTTTTATTTTAACCATCCCATCAACAGTGGAATGTATCAAAGTATTCACTAACTCTAATTCTTGATGAAATTTGTCCATTTTCTCCAGTTTAAGTAAATGAAGAGTTAATGCAGAAGAAATGTAGCTAATAAAAAATGTGATTCTTAGAGCAAGAGAACCAAATGTCTTTGCACAATATTTGGGCAATAAAAGCATATGCAGCTACAAGTGGAGGAAAATTAAGGTAGTTTGTCTGATTCAAAGGATGAACACATCCCTTGAAAATATTATTCCAAGTTCGTATGGTCCAATCTGTAGCTGGATTTAATCAAGAAAGAGCATAAACAACCTTCACCACAGTCCACTGCACATGTAATTCAACACATACACAGTCCATGAAATATTTGATTTAATATAAAAAGTCCATCGATTTTACAAATCAATGGCATATAATGATCAACAACCAACAAAAACCCATTTCACCTTCAAACGCACAACACAACACTGCATTCCAATACATATTCAATGTAGAAAGTCATCATTTTATTGAGGGAACTATTCAACGCTTTTCTACACTGAATAGGAAATGCAAGAAGTCATTTCTAATAACGCTTTTCCTATGAATTTCAACATCGATCCTTTTTAAATAACTCACACATTTGCTTGGGTGTCATCCAAGGTAAAATCACAGATTTACCTTGTAATATTCTATTGAAAAACATATATCCCTTTGTGGCTTCTATAAAGTCGGAAGAGTTCCTTTTATGTGGTCTTCAACAACTGCAAAGGGTGTTGGATGTGGTTTTCAAATGGTTCCACGACTCCTTTGCAACGTTCAACGCATCTTTAACACTTCACGTAAACCCATCTCTCAATATCGTGTAGTTATTTACAACAACACCATTATGATCCAAGTCTTAAAATAGAATCAGATAAAGGTGGTAGTTAGTGCCATGATGACATAATGCCCCTCTATCGTTCAAACTTTTGGTGTTACTCATCTGGTTTGCAGTATTGCTAAATCCGTTTTCGAGGTGACAATGATAGCATTATACACAAAATTACACTTCATCCATTTTTAGAGCCAACATGTAACGCACAGGCTGGAAGAGTCGTGATAGGCTGAGGAAGAAGGCATACGGGCAGAACTGAGTAGGAGAGAGGAGAGTAACAGTGGATAGGAGTGTTATGATTCCAGGACGCAGCAAGAGAGAACGGTGGTAAGTTGGTAACCGACATAATCTTGAAAGAGCAGCGTCACTATCCTTAACAAAATGACAAAGATTTACAGATCAACAAAGGAGTCCATATCTCTTCATAGAAGACGCAGCAACAGCAAGCAACACGCAAACACTCCATTTAGACACCAACACTCCTTTAAGGAGTAAGGAAGTCCAATCTGCTCTCCAGATACACGCGCAATGAATTTTTCCTCGATTCCAAATCTACAATAGGAATGGAGTTTGGAGTTCGGAACTCGCATAATGCAGGTTGAATGGAAGACGATAAAATCGGAAATCAACGGTCACAACGATACTATTTCCCAGGAGCCGAATTAAATAAATGGAGCGACCCTTTTAAACTCTACAGAAACTATAGTTTATAGAGGCAGCGTACATAAGGTGTATGGGGAATAGCACTGCAGAGACGATCAAAATAATTGGCATAGAGACTGTGAGGCCGAGCGAGCAGTGGCACTGTGGAGAGGCCGAGAGAATGTTATGGAGGCATGGTGCTGTGGAGCACAGTGGGGTATTTCTGAGTGAATGAGGGAGTCACAAGGAGGAAGAGCCCACGAAGGAGTCAACATGGTGAGCAGACAGGCAGTCTGTATATTGAAGGGTAACATCGTACCAAGCCATTGTCTATATACCAAGTGTGGGATACCAGAAGTGCAACTATCGAGGGAGAGCGTTAAGAATAATGTGAGAATTATGTGAATATGGCAGAGGAAGTTTTGTAGAATGGAGGGAGTTACAATGGCAGGGAAGCCAAAAATAGAGTTGGCAGAACCTTAAAATGTCAAGCCTCGCTTAGGCTCTGATACCATGTCAAATACATCAATTGATGAATACAGGTGAGGGAAAGATATGCATACATACAATACATTGGAGTGACCCTTGGTTTCACATTCTAAGTGGTCTCTTAGACTGCTTTTGTCCATGCACCTTCTACACCTACCCATAAAGGATCAGATGTCCAACATTTTATTATATTTATTTAAAATAATGTATGTGTTTTTTAGTTTTTTTTTTTAATTGTTTTAAGTTTTTAATTGTTTTTTAATTTTAGAAATAAGTAATATGATTTTTTTGATTTTGGAGTAATTATAAATTTTTTTAAGTATAAGTTTGAGAGTGTAAATTTATGTGATCTATATCTGTTTTATCAAAAATCTTCTCGTAAATCACATTATTCTTAAAGATTCTATGTGTTTTGAACTACTCTGTGTAGTTCATCATTAGGAGAATGATGATTGAGCGAATCTAAATCCTTCAATATAAATAATGCATATATGCAACGGTCATTGACAAAAGCATAACTAAAAATTAACGAAAATGAACATTAAGAAAATAAAATATTACTAAACCTAGTTATTATAATTAGAAAAAAATAGAAAAAATAATATTAAATTTTCTATTTTTTTCTAATTATATTAACTAGGTTTAGTAATATTTTATTTTTTAACGTTCATTTTCATTAATTTTTTGTTATGCTTTTGTCTATGACCGTTGCATATCTGCAGTATTTATATTGAAGGAATTGGATCAGCTCAACAATCATTCTTTTGATGGTTTAGCTTTTTCTCTTTCTTCTTCTAACTTAAGGATTTGATCTTGTCTAAGTTGAAGAGAGGAAGGAACTTGGGCTGTGCGCTGGAGCGAACGCGTTGCTGCCTGTGCATCTTGATCCGGGCCGCATTCTTGCTAGGGCTTGCGCCCATGGAGGGGCTGGGCTCTCCCGAGGGGCCTCGTCCCCCTCCCCTGCCCTCTTCTGCTGAGGCTTTCGATCGCTTATTGGCAGGGCTTCCTAAGAAGAAGAATGTTGAAGCTGCGAAATTTGTTAAGAAAATTGATGAAATACCTGAGATATCTCTTCCAGCAGAGACTCTGATTCAGGTTGCTTTATCACTGGCTGAACGAGCTCTCATAGGCCAGTTCACAGGGCTTTGGCCATCTCCCAAAACCACTGAGAGCTGGGTCAACAGAAACTGGGCGCCTCTGATCAAAGAAAGCGTTACTTCTTATTTTTTGGGGAGAGGTTACTTTCTCTTCGAGTTCACTTCAAAAGATGACAAAGATCTGATCTTCCAGAATGGCCCCTACTTCATGGGCCCCCAGGGTTTGTATCTAAATAAGTGGACTCCAGACTTCGATCCTGCTGTGGATGTGCCCAAAGCAGTCCCGGTGTGGGTTAGACTCCCAAATCTGCCAGTTCACTGCTGGAATTGGGATTCTCTGATGCATATTGGAAATTCCCTTGGGTAGTTCATCGATCGAGCAAACAACAAGGACCAGTATGACTGCGCTAGGATCTGCGTGGAAGTAGATCTGGAGGTTGGGCTACCAGAGGCCATCAAAATCAAAGTCGGAAGCTGGATGCATGTGCAGAAACTGGACTATGAGTAGTTGCCCTTCAAATGTCGGAAATGCCATGTCTATGGCCACTTTGCCAGAGGCTGTCCATCCAATAATGAGGTTGTGCAAGGGAAGGAGGACGGATGGAATCAAGTCAAGCACTCCAAAACCTCCCATAAGGCTCAAAAGCCGGGAGGCCCTAGTGGCAAAGGTCCCCAACAGGCCTATTCTCAGCAGATCCCGTCTAAGTCCGCTCCTGAAAACAAGTTCGAACTCCTAAGCTCGCACCAAGAGGACACCCAGGAGGTGGAGGTTCAAAAGACAGCATCCCCGGTCAAAGGGACTCCCTCTATGTCTTCCAAAGACGCAAGTGTTGCAGAAAGCTCAAAAGGAATACATGTTGAAGACGAGGAGGAGGACCAGGAGTCGGAAGATTCGGAGGAGGAAGGAGAAATAGGCGACTCTCAGGCCTCTGTTAGGAGATCCACAAGAGGTCGCAAAACAGATCGGGAGAAAAGAGAGCGGGAAACGTACAAGGACAAGTTACAAGGCAGCCAACCAACTCTGGAGAAGCTACTAGCAAAAAAGCCGAAGATGGTGAGAAACCAGCCCCAAGGCTCCAAGGGAGCCCAGCAGAACAAAGGTAAATAATGAAAATAGTCTCCTGGAATTGTAGGGGTATGGGGAGCAAGATCAAGGAAGAGGCAACAAGAAACTTAATAAGAATAGAAGCCCCGGACATATTCCTTATCCAGGAGACTAAGATGGAGGAAGCAGTATTCCTCCAAACAAGTAAAATAATCTGGAGTAAAAGCAAAGCAAAAGCTGTCTCAGCCCGAGGAGCCTCTGGAGGGTTAAGCACTCTTTGGATTGATAGCAAGTTCTCGCTAATTTCTGAAATTTCAAACACTCACTGGCTGCTCCTAAAAATGCAGCATCTTGTCACTAAAGAATACTTTTGTCTCTTTAATGTATATGTACCGGCCAATGCTGGAGAAAAAAAGGCTTGTTGGGACTCTATAAGAAGCCAGGCAGATTTAGGGAACCTTGACAACATCATTATTGCAGGTGACCTCAATCTCACATTGCATTCCTCTGAAAAGAGAGGAGGCTGCATTGTGCGAGATCCGGCGAGGGAATGGGTAGAGGATCTTCTGCAAGATTGGGATTTGCTGGACATCAAGCCCTCTTCAGGTAAGTTCACTTGGTCAAACAAAAGAGTAGGCCCTGGTCACATAGCAGCAAGACTGGATAGATTTTTTGTGCAAAGTTCCTTTCTATTGCTTGGTTTAGATGCTAGTATGCAAATCCTTCCTTGCAGCATATCTGATCATAATCCTATCAAGCTTGATCTCCGGGCTCACCCCGACCTCGGCCCCATTCCCTTCAGATTTAGCCCCTTTGGGTCAAGGAATCCAATTTCATGCAGATTGTCAAAGAAAGTTGGTCTCAGCCAGTGAATGGATCACCCTTCTTCGTGTGGGAAGAAAAACTCAGAAGAACGAAAGCTGCCTTAAAATGCTGGGCCAAAACTCTTTCTAACCCAGCAGCGGAAAGAAAAAATCTCCAAAGTCAACTGGAAGCACACCACTTGCTTTCGGAAGAGGCATATGTAACTAGAGAAATCCTCGATAAGGAGATTCAACTCCAACAGCACTTCCACAAAGCCTGCCTGGCAGAAGAAGAGTTTTGGAGGATTAAGTCTCGTTGCCTATGGCTTAAAGTGGGAGACAGAAATTCCTCTTTCTTTCACAAGCAAACTCAAGCCAGAAAATGCTTCAACACCATATCTGAGATTAAGGATGACAATTCCAATCATAAAGATTTTGTAAGCATTAAACGAGCAGCTTTTCTTCACTTCAAGAAGTTGTACAGTGAGGATGCGAATCTGATTCAAAATTCTGATCTTCTGGACTGGGTCCCCCCTTCAATCTCTGCTGAGATGAACCATCTTCTAGAAGCCAAAGTCACCAAGGCTGAGGTCAAGAATGCTCTCTTTGCCATGGATCCTGACAAAGCACCAGGACCGGATGGATTCACCGCCAGATTTCTGCAATCCTGTTGGCATATTGTGGAAAAGGATCTCTACAAAATGGTTCAAAAATCCCAAGACTGTCAGAAATTAGGAGGTAGCACAAACTCTGCGTTCCTTGCTCTCATCCCCAAGGAGAAAGGCGCCAATTCCTTCAACAGATTTCGCCCCATCTCTCTCTGTAACATTGGTTATAAGTTGATCACCAAAGTAATAGCAAACAGGCTGAAATATCTTCTCCCCACAATCATTCCTGAAAATCAAGGGGGCTTTATTCACGGTAGACAACTAGTGGACAATTTCATTTTGGTTCAAGAGGCAATTCTCTCAAGCCAGCAGCGTAAGGAAAGAGGTATGGTTGTCAAACTGGACTTAGCTAATGCCTTCGATTGAGTCAGGCATTGTTTCCTTTTGAATGTTCTGAAAAAATTTGGATTTGGGGAGAACTTTATAAACTGGATTCGAGCCTGTATCTCAGAGCCTTGGATTGCTCCCCTTGTTAATGGCAGAGCAGCGGAATTCTTCAAAGCCTCAAGAGGACTAAGACAGGGCTGCCCTCTTTCTCCCCTTCTGTTTGTCCTCCAGGCCTCCGTTATCAGTTTCTATCTAAACAAGAAAATGCAAGAGCAGGAGATCACAGGGCTTTGCATTGCCAAAGGAGTTAAAAACATCAACCACACCCTCTTCGCCGATGATACTTTGCTGCTGGGGGCTGCAACACTACATTCAGCCAACAGTTTTAAAGAAGCTATAGATGAATTTTGTATGGTGTCGGGAAGTAGCCTCAACAAGGGGAAATGCCATATTTACAGTTGGAATACTCCTCCCAGCTTGCTCAGCTCCATTGCAAGGTGTTTTGGCTTTGCAGCCTCTCCAGCTTGGACTTCTTTCAAATACCTTGGGCTTCCTATCTTCCTCAAGAGGGCCTATAGTAAGGATTGGCTCCCCCAAGTGGAAAAATTCAAAAATAAGCTCCAGGCTTGGGGGCTCACCTGGCTCAATATTGCGGGCAAGTCTGTCCTCATCAAAGTTGTCCTTTGCAGTCTTCCCCTATTCTAGTTCTCTGTTCTATTGGCCCCAATTGGCATCCTTCAGAAAATGGAACAGCATATTCGAAACTTCTTTTGGAAGGGGGGCAAACATAATGAGAGGAAATTCCCTCTGGTTAACTGGGAGACTGTCTCCAAACCGCTGAGGGAGGGGGGGCTAAACTTCAAGAATCTTTCTCTTCAGAACATAGCCATGGGAGCCAAGCTGCTTTGGAGAATCATTGCGCCCAAGCCTTGCTGGGCCCAATTAGCACTCTGGAAGAAATATTTTAAAGGCAAGAGACTGAGATGCCTAGATGGTCCTCTCCCCCAAGGCGTCTCTCCCTTTTCTAGACTTTGCTCCAAAGCCGCCCCCCTGATCAGCTCCAACGCCTATTGGATTCCTGAAAATGGTAAGAAGATAAATATCTGGACAGATCGTATTCTGGGTCGCGATCCAATTGGTGATTGTTCCTCTTTGAACGTGATTCATTGCTGGTTGACTTCTGCTGGGAAAACTACGCTGTGGGATATCTCCACGTGGGATGGGTCGCATTGGGCAGGCTGGAATTTCTTTGACGTGCCTCCGGAGCTCCTTCAGGATTGCAATTGTCTTCGCTCCATGCTGATCGGTATTGCCCCCATTCATCTGCGCAGAAGAGATTCGCGTGGCTGTGGTTTACTGGCTGCAGGTTACACGGTAGCCCAAGGCTACGCAAAGCTCACCTTGAGGCCTCACATCCCCCCGGACCCTGCCCCTTGGACTGTGATCTGGCGTCTGCACTCTCTGCCTAAAATCGACATGTTCTGTTGGCTTCTTTGCCACAAGAAAATTCTTACAGATGACAAACTGCAGAAACGAGGTTTCCATGGTCCGTCCAGGTGCTCATTGTGCAGAGAAAATGTGGAATGTGCCACACACTTGATCTTGAATTGTAAATTCACTGTGCAGGTTTGGAGCGAGCTGATGGATTACTGGAACCCCAATCTTGTCCTTCCCTCCTCTATTTCTAATCTTTTTGCAAATTGGTAGAACAGTTACCCCGGTCCTCCACCCAAAAACAAAGTGATAAAAAAGGCGTGGTCTGCCCTCCTCAAAATCTGCTGCTGGCAGATCTGGCTTGAGCGAAACAGCAGAATCTTTAGAGATACTAAGCATGATGTCAAGGTGGTGGCGGCCAAGATAAAATTCCAGTTAAAGGAGAGCTTGGATAATAAAAAAGATGCCTCAAATCTCACTCAATTAGATTCAGTCTGGGGTACCTCCCTAAACCTGCAATTTCTTCAAGCCACCAGCAACATTTCCCTCATTGAAGATTGGCAAATAAGGGGGAAGAACAATGATGAGTTTCAAGAATGGATCTCCAAGCATCAGATGCACTCTTTCTTCTTTGATGGGGCATCAAAGGGTAACCCAGGAAGGGCTGGAGCAGGAGGTATTGTAAAAAATGTTGAAGGTGTTTTGATCCACAGCTTTGCATGGGGTCTGGGGATCAACTCTAGCATACAAGCAGAGGCACTGGCCCTCCTTCAAGGCCTTAAATCGCTCTTGAATCTAGAAATCAAGGAGGTTAATGTTTTTGGGGATTCCCAAGTGATAATCAAAATTATGGTGACAAACTCCTCCCCCCGGGATCTTAGATTGGCAAGGCTGATATCCAGAATCAGAATTTTGGGGAAATTGTTTAAAAAGTTGAGCTACTATCATGTGTTGAGAGACAACAACAAAGAAGCAGACCTTGAAACAAATAAAGCTGTCCTCATCTCTGTTGGAGCAATAATTCGAGACGAGGACGAAACATGGGATCCAATTCCATAATCTGCCAGCTTAAATGTTTTACTGCTTGCTATTGAATCAGTTTGTTTGTATTTTTAACCTAGGGGAAATCACAAAAATCGAGTGCATAATTGTAGTCAAAAAGAGCTGGAAGCTGTCCACAAATCTCATAACACTTCTGGCTATTTATACTTCCTGGGCCCTTCTCCCTCTCATTGTAACCCGAAATCTGGCATTTAGACCCAGCAGTTAATATATCTCATAACCGTTTCTGTAAAAAAAAAACAATCATTCTTTTTATGATGAACTACACTGAGTAGTTCGAAACGCATTGGCTCTTTAAGAATAATGTGATTTAAGGGAAGATTTTTTATAATAAAAGAAATATATATATATAAGTTATCGAGGTCACATTTTTAAAAAAAATGTAATTTTAAACCCAAAAAAACAGGTTTTTATAGAGGACCCATTTTTTGACTTAATGGTCGATTTTAAGGTTTTTTTCCAATGTTGCACGGGTACCACTCCCTACCCCTACAGATCAAGTATCGCAAGCTCTGCCGCTCCTGAGAGCTTGGGAGCTGGTACGAAACGTTCCAAAAATAGGGAGAGTTGCTTTGGGTACATGGGAGCTTTTCGGGAGCTTGGCGTTGAGCTATGATGAGTTTCTGGAGCGCGTACCTATCAGGAACACCGATTTGGAACGTGTGGGAGCTCCGCAAATTTGACTGACTTTGAAGGATGTATTAACTAAAGTCTCGCGTTCTCGATAGCAACCGAAACCAAGGAGAAACCGGCGGGAAGAAATTGGGTTTATCCCAGCTTAGTTTTCATTGCTTTTAATTTTTTTAATTTTATAAATAATAAATATGGCAGCTTAGTTTTCTTTTGAAGTTAACTGTTATTTTAATTTACTTAAGTTTCAATGTTCAGTGTTATTTAATTATGGTTTTTTTTCAAGATCGATTGACGCCATGGATGTTTGGCATTGCCGCATTTGCAAGGAATTCACTTATTTAAAAAATTAATCCTCTGCTCTGTTGGTTTTTGCATTCATGATTCATTGCTTTGTTATTTAAATCCTCCTGAAAACATAATAATATAATATCGAATTTTCGATGAAACATTGAAATGTATTCCAATGAATTTTAAATTTTAAAATTTAAATCATATTGAAATTTGAATGCATAAGAATTTAGAAATGTATCCAAATGCTGGATAATTGACAGTTTCAGTTCACTGTATTTATATTAGACTTTAGTTATCAAGATTCAATTATGGCATTTTAAATTTAAATACTTAAATTTAATATTTATTTAGTTTTCAGTTCTGAGTTTTCATATGATTTATGATTTTAAAGTTCAATTTTTTCAATTTATCATTGTATTTATATTAGACTTTGTCACTTTAGTAACTAGTTATCAAGATTCAATTATCGCATTTTAAATTTAAATAATTAAATTTAATCTTTATAGAGTTTTGAATTTTCAGTTTCTAGTTTTCATATGATTTATGATTTTAAAGTTTAATTTTTTCAATTCTATAGTCTATTAACAACAATGTGTAGTCTAATGTATAGTTTATTAGACTATTAGTAATTACATTGTAATTTAAATTTATTATTTAAAAATTAATGTTTATCATTTGACTATACATATCAAACATTATTTTTTTAACAACATTTTTACACTTTAAATAATAAATTATAAATATAAAATATATATTATTTATTGGGAGTTGTGAATATATATTAATTTTTTATTTTTAATATATTATATTATTGCCGCTTCCAACTTGACGTTTCTTGTAAATTTGGGCAAAACTTTTAGCAGTACCGGATACTCGTTCCCGCATACCCAAAGTACCCACGTACCGAAAACTCGTGCAACATAGTTTTTTTCAAAAATAGAACTAGTTGTCAAAACCAGAATTTTAATTTTTAGATTTGTCGTTCTATTTTAATATTTTTTTACCAAAAAATACGAATTTTTAGGAATAGAGTTCTCATTTTAAAATCATAATTCTTTTTAAGTTGGTAAATACAATATCGTTGAGAAACTAGAGACAAATGAGTAACAAAAATATAAAAATATGATATAGAGATCAAATCTACTAAACTCATCAAAGATAAATAATTAACTCAATAGATAACCCAAAAAAAATGAAATCACTCTTATATTACACTATAAGTACCTAGACAATTACAAAGTCCAAATCTACATTGATATGAGTCCTAAACTCATTTTTAATAAAGTGTTTTCATAATCCACTAATAAGTTTCATAATGCACTTATATATTTTCATAATCAAGGCTGAAATGGTAAACATAGTGCAATATATAAATTCATATAATGGCTAAATACAATGCGTCGAAAAATAGCTTTAAACTTTTGGCATGAGTCTACGGTGAGTGCAAAGTAATAGATTTGTGAACATTCAAATCTATGGCAACAATGTGATATTCTAAGCATGGGTTGCAAATTTTGCTCATCAACACACTTACCTCCTCACTAAACTAAGCATACTAAATTGCAAAAAAAATTGACCATGAAATTCCCAATCGAATTTGACGCTCCAAGGTATTCCATTACATTTTCATTGAATCAAAATATCATTTTCGATGCCACATCCCATTTTCGTGAGATGTTTCTTTTAATGCAACTCATTAAAGTTAAATTATTATATCGTGTGCATTATTTTAATGTTACACTAAGAACAACTAAAGAATACTTTGGTTAAAGGTGAGAGCCATAAACTTTATATATAAGTCATTAATGGAAGCGAAGGGGATGGCTTGAATGGTAAAAATCACTTGGTTAGTGATATTGTAATAATGGGGTGTTTTTCCATTTTTTCTTTAGAAGTATTATTTAAATATTGTTTAAAATTGCTTTTGGTGTAAAAGAGCTAAGTGTATTTACAACTAATATATATATATATATATATGATTTTTTTTAATTTATTTAAAATTTAATAAGAAGATTTAAAATTACATGTTTTTATGTTTAATTGTGTATGTTGATCATTCATAAATACTTGGCTAAGCATATGGTTTCAAGTATTCAGATATATTGAAAGAAATTTTTGCACTCATAATTTACAGGGTCAGAATGTTTGAGTGACTGATACTTTATTCAGAGAGAGGATCAGCGTAAAGCTGCAACCTGCACAATCTAGCATCACTCTATGAAGAAGAGAAGAAATAGAAAGCTGACTAATTGCTCAAAATACAAGAACAACTCAGCGTGAGTATTATGAGGGACGCAGCCTCTTATTTATAGTATTCTCACTCGGTGTCTGGTGACCTAAGATGATCCAGATTTATGCAGGAACGCAACAGAATAAACATATAACCATAAATACAGAGATGCAGCGGAAATAACACTTCATTTCATTAATATCAAAGAAATGAAATTTGCTTACAGACAGAATGGAAATAAAACTAGCTAGGGCGCTGGTAGCTATCTCTGAGAAGAGATGTGGTGGCTACAGGCCTCTGAACTGAGTTACAATGAGGCTCGAGGGCCTATTTATTATTTAGAAATAATGGGAAATCCTAAACATCCAAAACCCTAACCCTAGGAGATGAAGCGCCAAAACTATGGGCCCCGTTTGGGTAAATTGGTGGTTCAACTTCCCGGGGGCGTAACTTTGGCACCCGATCTCCGTTTGATGCGCTCAATAGCTCGTTAGAAAGCTCTGTCCGAGGACCACAACTTTCGAGACGAATTTCATGGACTAGTAAAACGATGCCCAAAAAACGTCGTTTAGGGCCTCAAAACGGCTCCGGAAGTTCAAGACCCGAAAAACTGCTAAAAATAGTAAGTTATGCCGCAACTGAAAAACTAAAAGAGACAATGGTGGGGGCCCAAGTGGAATAGGCAGGTGGCCACCAATATCCACCTGGATCATTCCTCCCCCCTTAGGAAGCAATGGTCCCCATTGTGTTAAGTTCCTCCATGAGATGAGGAAATTTCTGCTAAACTTGGTCCCTCGTGAACCACTTGCCTTGGTGCCTGAGTTGGCCAGCTTTGACAACCCGATACAGTTGGATCTTCTGTTGGCGAGTGTTCTTGATTTGCATGTCCATGATACAATCTGTGGTGGCCTGTTCCATGCAGTCTAGGTTTAACTCTGTTGGTGTGAGTTGTTCTGCAATGTCCGAGGTGTCCAATAGACGTGGGAAGTAAGGGTGAAGGCGATCCACATTGAAGACTGGGTGCAGACCAAGGAATGGTGGAATACTAAGCTCGAATGCAATGCTCCCTACGGTCTTGGTGATGGTGTATGGCCTGTATAGGAGCGGGCGAAGCTTGCGGTGGGGTCCAGTGAGGCGCTCCTTCTGCAAATGTAGCCATACTTTGTCGCCCACATGGAAGTTGTGTGGCACCTGGTGTTGATCATGGCACTTCTTGTACTTCGCATTGGCTCTGTCCAATATATCATGAACTTGTTGGCGGATGTGTTGAATGCGCTCGATGAAGCTACTTGCTTTTTCAACTTCAGACTAGACATGAGCTGAATCGGCCTGAGCAGCTGCAAATGGTATGGCTACGTCAATGGGGCATAGTGGCTGGAATCCCAAGCCCACCTGAAAGGGGTTGTGACCAATTGAACTGTGGAGAGCCCGGTTATAGCTATGTTGTACATAGGGGAGGCTCTCGTCCCATGTGCGTGGATGCTTTGAATTGTACATGCGTAGAATGTGTACAATCATTCTGTTGACGACCTCTATCTAGCCATCTGTTTGGGGATGGAAAGCTGTGGACTTAGTGAGCTTTGTGTCCAACATTGACCAGAGGCTGGACCAAAATGTGCTGAGGAACCTGCTATCTCGATCTGATATGATAGACTGTGGGATCCCAAAGTGCACCCACACTCGTTCAAAGAAGAGCTTAGCAGTGGCTTCTGCTGTGATATTCTTCTTACAGGCCGCCATGATGGCCATCTTCGAGAATCTGTCAACGACCACGAAAACACAGTCATTTCCATTCTTAGTAGAAGGTAGGCCCGACATGTAATCCATGGAGATGGATTCCCACGGTCGACTAGGGGTAGGTAGTGGAGTATATAGGCCTTGCTTCTTGATGGTCGGTTTGGCAATGGCACAAGTAGTGCAGGATCTGATGTGCTTCTCGACATCCTTTCGAAGGTTCGGCCAATAGAAATACTTCTGTAGTATTGCTACTGTTTTCTCGACCCCGAAATGCCCAGCGACTCGACTGTAGTGTGCTTCCCATATCATCTTGGCACGCTCGCTTGAAGGAACACAAAGGTGTCCCAGGTGACATAAAAGTGCATCTTGGAGGTGAAAATTTGGAACTTGCGTGCCCCCCAAGAGTGCCTTGTAAGTGTGGCCGAATTCTGTGTCCCTCTCATAGAGAAGCGGCCAATTAGAAGTCTCGTGCCCGCAAGAGTTGAGCACGGCGGTGAGCGCCACGATCGGTGGTCGGCTGAGGCAGTCTGCAACATTATTGGTGCTACCCTTCTTGTAATTGATGTTCAAATGAAACTGTTGCAGATATGTGGACCACTTCTGATGGTGATCATTCTGCAACTTCCCTTGTGTCTGTATGAACTGCAGGGGCCGGTGGTCTGTGTGGATGATTTTTTCCTTCCCCAAAATGTAATGCTTCCATTGTCGACAGGCTTGCACAATGGAATACATTTCTTTGTTATAGGTGGGATACTTGCGAACTGTCTCAGACAATGTCTCACTGTGATATGCCACTGGATGTCCCTGCTGAGTAAGGATCGCTCTTAATAGCATGGGCCAGAGTGTGACCTGCCTCAATCTCAAAATGGCTGCCGCAAGTCTCGTAAGGTGAGCACTAGGGGGTCGAGGCAATTTTCAATTCGTGGAATGCCTTCTCAAGGAGGTTCCACCAAAATAATTTTTCTCTTGCTCCTCTCTTGGTGACTTGACTCAAAAGCCAAGTGATATGAGAGAATCCCAACACAAACTTCCAGTAGAAATTTGTAAGACCCAGAAAGCTGCGAAGCTCGGTTACAGTAGTCGGGGCTGGCCAATCCCGAATGACTTAGATCTTGGTTGGATCCACATGCACCCCCTTTCATCAATAATGTATCCCAAATATTGAACCTGGGTCATGCCAACGTGCACTATGCCAAACGTGCACTTTCCAAATTGGCACACAATCAGGTTGCCACAGTGTTTGGAGGACTTGTCGGATGTGATGAAGGTGCTCTTCACAAGTCTTGCTAAAGATCAGAATGTCATCCAAGAACACCACTACAAATGAGTTGGTGAATGGCCGCAATATGTCGTCCATCATCCTCATGAAAGTTGTCGGAGCATTCGTCAACCCGAAAGGCATGACCAGCCATTCAAAAAGGCCTTCCCTGGCTTTGAAGGCAGTCTTCCACACATCAGAGGGTTTAATTGGTACCTGGTGATACCCAGACTTTAGGTCGATCTTGCTAAAATATTTTGCACCTTGGAGCTGGTCCAGAAGGTCATCAATCTGTGGGATTGGGTACCTATTCGGGACAGTGATCTTGTTCAGCGCCCGATAGTCAATACAGAGTCTCCACGTCCCATCCTTCTTCTGTACCAATACGATCGGGCTCCCACAGGGCGATGAACTTGTCCTGTGTGACCTTTCGGCAATGCTCTCCCGAATCTACCTCTGATTTCATCATTTTCTGCATCGTAGCCGACAGATCTGGCCCATTGGGTAGCGGCTAGCACTCCGAGGGTTAGATCAATTCCAAAATTGGAAAAAGCTTGACCCGACAGCTGAGATCTAAGAGGACCCCTCGTGGGTGAGGTGAAGATGTCCCCTGCATCTCTCCACAACCTTATCCATTTGTTGTTGTCGTGCAGAGGGGCCCTGTCTGGAGGTCGTGGCCACTGTCTTCTTCTTGTCCTGGGGGTGGATCATCAGGAAAATGAATTTCTTGGTTTGGGAAATGAGCTTACTGCATTGTTTTTCAGTAACCAAAGAGATAGCCATAGGAGGTGGTGCCTCTGGTATCCTGTACAACTTATTCCCCAAAGTAATAATAACAACACGAGGTCGAGACTCATACACAGCATGACGCTTCCACAAGTATGGTTGTCCTAATAATACATCAGAAACATCAATAGGAGCAACATCACATAATACCTCATCCGTGAAGGGCTTGATGCTATAGGGAAGGCGACACTGCTGGCTGACGCTGAGATCTCGTCCTTGGTGAAGCCACCCGATGGTGTATGGATGTGGGTGAGCTGTGGTCGGCAAGCCCAACCGCTTCACGGCGTCTGCTGAAATGAGGTTCTTTTGGCTCCCATTGTCGACAATGAACTGTACAGGGGAGCCCTTTACCCACATCTGGGAGTGGAAGAGACGTTCCTCCTCCTCTGGATCTTCCGGTTCCTCCTTCTGGACCTTTGTAGTGGCAACAGTGGCGTTGGGCTCCGCATCAATAATCTATTTCACTTTTTCACTCCCCTTTTTAGGTTCTGATTCGGAGTCGGAGCATGCATCTGACTCAGAAGCCCTCATCTCGGCCACTAGCGACTGCTTGGCCCGACACTCACTTGTGTTGTGAGTGGAGCTCTTATGGAACTCACACCACTTTCCCGTGTCCTTCTTTGGCTTTACGGTGTTGTTCTTTTCTTGTGGCTTTGACGAGTTGTCTTTAGCCGCCATGCCTTGGCTATGTCCTTTGTTCTGCAGTTTGAAAGCACCTTTCCCTTGCTTTTGATTCGCAGATCCGAAGTCTCGCTTCTTCTGTTTGAATTTCTGCTCAATCTTGGCAGCATACCGGTATGCCGTACCAAGCGAGGAGATGTCGAGGAACTCCATTTCCTCCTGAATGTATCTGTGCAGACAGTTGTGATACTTTAGCACCAGATGTTTCTCTGAATCTTTGATACCCAACTTTGTGCGCAGGGTATGGAACAGATTCGTCAGCTCATGCACATCTTGATCCCTTTGTTGTCGCAGCGTGGTCCATTGCATGTACTTGTCCTCATAGCTCCCCACGGGATAGTACTGTTCCTTGACGGCGTCTCGGAAAGAATTCCAAGTTGGTACGGCCGAGAACAGAGAGGGTTCTGTCTGGTCCTTGTTCTCACAATAGGTTTCCCACCAGTCCTTAACATGGGGGGTAGCTTTGAGGAGTGCAAAAATAATCTTCTCCCGGTCTGAAAAGTCATGAACAGAGAAATATCCTTCTAATAGATTCAACCATCTATCTACGACATCTGCATCTATTTGACCCTCGAATATGGGAATGTCAAAATTTACTTGTACCTTAAAGGGAGTCGCAACTCCAGAGTGGCTACTGGATGCAGATGCGCCGCCGGTGGGCAGCCGTTGAAGGATATGAGCAAAGCTATCCATCATCGCGTTCCTTTGTTTTTCGAGGGCCTCCTCGAGCAATATTTTGATAGGATCTCCTGCTCCCTCATCTTTCTTTTCGTCCCCCATGGGTGTCCGTCGAGGTTTGCGAGGCTGATCTTGCAAAGGTTCCACCGGATCAAGCCCTAGCTCCTTATACCCCGACCTCGTTGGGGACATGCAAAGAAGGATCGAGAAAAAGCAGACCGCTCTGATACCACTGATCCGGATTTATGCAGGAACGCAACAGAATAAACACATAACCATAAATACGGAGATGCAGCGGAAATAACACTTCATTTCATTAATATCAAAGAACTGAAATTTTCTTACAGACAGAATGGAAATAAAACTAGCTAGGGCGCTGGTAGCTATCTCTGAGAAGAGATGTCACGGCTACCGGCCTCTAAAATGAGTTACAATGAGGCTTGAGGGCCTATTTATTATTGAGAAACAATGGAGAACCCTAAACATCCAAAAACCTAACCCCTAGGAGATGAAGCGCCAAAACTATGGGCCCCGGTTGGGTAAATTGGTGTTTCAACTTCCCAGGGACGTAACTTTGGCCTATTATCTCCGTTTGACACACATGATACATCATTAGAAAGCTCTGTCCGAGGACCACAAATTTCGGGATGAATTTCATTCCATGAAATTCGCTGGTAAAATGATGCCCAAAAAACGTCGTTTAGGGCCTCAAAACGGCTCCGGAAGTTCAAGACCCGAAAAACTGCTAAAAATAGTAAGTTATGTCGAAATTGAAAAACTGAAAGAGACAATGGTGGGGGCCCAAGTGGAATAGGTGAGTGGCCACCAATATCCACCTGGATCATAAGACTGGTGACTTCCAGTCATTATTGAAACCCTAAAATAGGTTCGTGTGCAAGTGGACAACTTGCATTATCTCATCCCTTAATGGTCTGAAGACATATGGGGATGTTGTAGCCTCTACAACACCCTCCAAAAAACCCCCACTTAAAATTTTTTTTTTGGAGCCCCTTGAGCACAAAGAAAAGTTAAGTAGAAAATCAGGAAAACTAAGTCGCTGAGTCACAAATCCTTAATTTGTAAAAAACTGCGACAAGGTCGCAAGGTCGCGAGGTCGCATTCCCCTCAAATCACCTCAACATGCGACCTTGCGACCTCATTAAATGCCTGCACATGCGACCCTTTTATATATTGGAGGTCGCTAGGTCACATTTCGCATATGCAACGGATAGAAAAAAACGGCTCTGACAGGTCGACTGGAGCGCGATTTTCCCGGGTAAGTTGCCGTTTTTCCTCCTGTTGTTTCCTTTTTTTATTATTCTTGCCAAAATCCCTGCATCCCTCGGCCTTTAAATTGTCATTTTCCTCAGCCATTGTTTTCATTTCTTGCTTAGGGTTTCCTTCTTATTTCAGTTTTCACCACACTTGCCCAACTCATCACAATTTTTTATCCAGCTTCTCATGGCTTGTTCCCTACTCCAAAAGCTATCCCTTGACTCTGTCTAGACCCATTTAGCCTTGTATTTTTCCAGTTAAAGGGAAAGCAACTCCACGCTGCGCGCGCCCAAAACCCCCGCCAAGCCCTAGCGCGACTTGCGACCCCGCGACCTAGTCTCCAGATCGCAAGGTCGCATTCTCTTTGTTTTCGCGTAACTCGCGACCCCGCGACTCAGCGACTCAGTCGCAAGGTCGCAAAGTCACACCTTTTCTATTTTCTGCAATTTGCAACCCTGCGACCTAGCGACCCAGTCACAAGGTCGCATCTTCATCTTTTTTCACAATCCGTGACCCCGCGACCCTGCGACCCAGTCGCAAGGTCACAAGGTCGCACCTTGGCCATTTTCTTACAACCTGCGACCCAGTAGGCCATTTATTCAGTTTTTCCTGTGTCCCAGTTGAAGTAATTGATAAACTGTAATTGGTCTTATATCATCATGGCGTTTTTCTTATCTTGAGCATCTTTCATGAATATGACAGGTGAATTTGAAGCAGACTTGGAGTGTATAGTTGTCCTCTCAGATTCCAGCGACATGGGACCTCCAGTGTCCCGGAAGAAAGACAAGCACTTGGCAGTGGAAGATGTAGAGATGGACATGCCAATGTCCCCACCCCCGATATACAGAGATACTCTTTGCACATTTTCCAAAGGGGACAGCATGCGTTGGTACTAAGTGTACGCAAAGTTCGCCAAAACGGAATTCCCAGAAGACCTCCCAGATCGGGAGATATACTTACAGGTTAAAAGGTCCAAGCTACATCTCGCACGTGCTCACCCGGCCATATTCCCATGCCCAGAGGTGATAGATTGGATTTTACAGAAAACAGGTCCCAAGAAGTTCGTGATCAGAGACAGCGAAGGCATGGCTTTCGCAACGCTCAAAGGCTCAGACGCCCATGTTTATTACTCTTTGCCTGAGCAAGAAGAAGAATTCACAGAAGATTGGGCCATTTCTCATGCAGTTCCTGTAGTTGACACTATAAGGCAATGGTGGGAGGAGCCTGAGAAGTTCAAGGTCAAGAAAGACCAAGAATATCCAGTGGCGAGCCTGAGAAAAGTATATAAATTAGTATCCGCCATGCTTTGCAGATTATACGGGCGCCGCAATGTCACCACCTTCAACGGCACATGGGCAACTCTCATGGAATATGTCACAGTGCACGGCACCCGTTTCAACTGGGCTAACATATTGATGACCTCCATGCATACAAATTTATCCTCAGCATTGGTACCGGATGAAGGAATGCCTTCTAAATTCTATATGGCTTCTTATTTATTGGATGTCGTCTATTCGAGGTTGCATTTTGAAGGATGGGTACATAACTGGGATCCCACACAGACCCGTGCAATTCATCTACAAACCAAGGTGTTTTTGGAATCCGGGTATAAACAAGACATAGAGCCAATCTCCCAAGTGTTCATCCCCACTCTATACTGAAAATTATTTGGCTAAGATGCCCCTTGCATGTCTTAGCGAGCCAGGGAGATGCTAAGCCAAGTGGCGCATTGGTTTCCTTTCGCTGAATATACATTCATCCGAGTCTTTGGCTCGTTCAGGGCACCACATGCTATGCCTCGTTTCGTTACAGACAGAGTGCTCATGCAAGAGTCTGCTTCCAAATGTCCTCGGGTTCTCCAGGGTCCTGTCCAAAAGGTAAGAAGAAGTCGTGGCCCGCGCTACCCCTCACTATCGGCGCATACATAGTTAAAGACTTTAGAGAGGTAGAGGCAGAGGGAGAAGAGATGAAAAGTTATCACTTTGGGGCTTTAGAATACCGAACATATGACCTAGAGCGGATAGTTCCTGAACATTGCAAGAAGGCTAAATTCAAATGGAACTATCAACATATTGAATGCCCAGGAAAAGATGAAAGAAGGAACTGGTACAATGCAGATAGACAACTGGCTCCAGGGGCAGACTCTGACCAAGAAGACCCGGATGACCAAACCTTGGAAGAAAGGAGCCATAAATTAGGAGGTGCTTCTTCCTCTCTAGCTAAAAAGCCTCGGACCAGTACAGGGCATAGTACCTCTACCCAACAGAAAGAAATAGAGGCCAAAGCCCAGCAAGAGAGAGAAAAGAAAATGAAAGAGGACGAGGATAAACGCAAGAAGAGCCTAAAGGCATAACAGAAGAAGAAGCAGGCCGAGGAGGCCAAGAAGGAAAAGGAGGAAAAAGAGGCGAAGGCTGCAGCAGAACAGGAACTCAAGAAAGAGATAGACAAAGCGGAAGCTGACCGCCAGAAGAAAGTAGAGCAAGCTGCAGCAGCCGAACGGAAGAGGAAAGCCGAAATAGAAGTAGTAGCAGAAGCGGAGCTCAGGCAGAAGAAAGAACATGAGAAGGCGGAAGCCGAACGCCTACAAAGGGAATACGAGGAAAAGAAGAAGAAAGAAGAAGAGGATGAAATGCTAGAAGACATCGAGGTATCTCCCCTTGAGGTACCTCTAGTTAGTACACAAGCCCTGCTCTCTGATTCCAGCTCCTCCCAGGGACAAGAGGAGGAGGTATTCGACCTCACCAGGCTCACATTCGATCAATTCTCCTTCAAAATCCGACAAGAGAAAAGAAGAAGCCTGGCGCAAAATCCTTCCGCCGCATCCACGGTCGCAACCGGAAAAGACATAGTCCTTGATACTAGGACTAATCCCGTGATGATAGCATCGGCTGGCACAGCTTTCACTGTGGCCATGGAAGAAAATGTGACCAGAATGAGTAGAGATATCGTTTCTCTACAAAATAGACTACAAGAAGCAGAGCAACGGGAGAAAAGGGAAAAACAAGAGAGGACAACATTGAAAGAGGAGGTTCAACAACTCTGAAACAAAACTCCCCCTGTCAATGAAGTTCCGCTTGCCATTCTAAAGGAGTGCGATGTATTAGAGGGGACCATGAGGCAAGTGTATGGGGAAATGTTCACCATAAAACAAACATTCGCCCCATTGGTAAGAGCACGAGCAGCTGAAGGAGGCCTCAACTGCCTTGGATAGAATGATGGACTAGACAGTGCGGTACCCTCAGGCCCTTGAGCACTTGCCAAAGAAGGATTGGATTCATACGCAAGATGCCAAAGTCCAAATCCATATGAAAATGCAGTCCAAGGATAAGTTATCAAAGGATTTGGACAAAGTAATGTCTGCATACGAACATCTAATCAGCGGCATCGACTCGATGCATACCCTTCACCACATTCCTTCGCTGAGGGCATTGACGAGGGGAAAACCTCAGAACAAGTAGATCAAGAGATCCAGTCATTTCTGCAGCCCATTAAGAAAGTTGTTGCCGCCCCCGATCTTGCAGCGTCACGAGAAAATCTGGGTCAGTTTCTTGTCACGCCAGTATGGATTTACACCAAGCTCGCCTCTCTTTCCAACCAGATCTCACAGAAAAGGGAAACTCTAGTCCCAAATGCTTTGGAGTGCATGCATCGGTTGAAAGAAGAGGTCCCTCTGGTTTCCCCCATAGCAACAGAGTATCATACCTGGCAAGATTTCCTCAAAGAACAGCAGATTGATGCCCCTGACCTCACAATTGCGCGCTCATCTCCATAGCCCAGTGGCAGTAAGTCACTGATAGAATTTAGAGGTAGGTCGTAGGTCGCACCGCCTAGCCAGGTCGCAGGTCACACTCACCAGCCAGGTCGCAGGTCGCAGTCTCCTTTCAGGCCGCAAGGTAGCTCAACAGGCAGGTAGGCAAAGAGTCAGGAAGCCCAAAGGGAAAGTTTTGTTCTATAAAACTCCCTCCGGGGAAAATGTAAGGGATATTTTTTTTTTGGGGACTCAAGAGCTATACAGCATTGTATTGAAAGATAACACTCTTGTGCATATGAATACAGATACCTGTTAAAACTCCTTTTGGATCTGATATGTTTTGCTATGCGAACACTATGAGTACTTTTACAATTTCAAACATCTTTTGATTAATGAAGCTGCACTCTTAATGGCATCATTTATACATTATGGTTTTCTGTACTCGTGTTAATGATGTTCAATTTATATTGCTTTCTTAATGGATGTTAATGACTTTTTTTATTAGCATTTCGTTTTATCTTTCAGGAAGTAAAGGGGCATCTCGCCATAAAGAACTATTTCTTTTGTGTTCAAAATAGCCTGCAAGCATAACCCCAAAGATGTGTTGCTAACAACACCTCCTTCGATGCGTATGCTTTATTAATTGTCTCGCTACCCATAGTGTTATATACAGGTTTAATGCATCAATCACGTATCTTGTAATCATGTGAATAAGTGTGTGTCCGCGGGTTCAATCGGGTTCTTTTGAGACCAAAGGGAAGGTGACTTAAGCGGTAGCCGGACCCACACCCCGGACGGGATCTCTATTCCAAACGGTTCAAGGTCTAATTGGGACTTTCTACCGGGGAGATCCCCTACTGTTGGCCAAACATATTTTCCCGTCAACAGAATTGTTGCTAGAAGGAGGGCCTGAATGGCATCCTCCCAGCATACAACCAACATTCCATCACAAACTCCCCACAAGGAAGTCATAAACGACGATCCTATCCCTCCCCCTTTGGAAGATATCCCAGGGGAGGAAGTTCCATATTATGAAATTACTAGAGAACAGTTGAGAGCCTTGCGCCCAGCTGCCCGCAATCTCATCAGGGATTTGCGATATGCCCCAATCATGAATTTCTTGACCCATAATAGGACCCCTACTGAAAACCTCACTTGTAATGGTGCACTAGTGAGTTCCATACCTCAGTTGGTGAATCTCATGGTTGAAGACCTTGCTACTGCTATCCAGAACAACGAATCGATTCCTGAACTCCAAATAGGTGATGAAGAATTTGGCATGACTGAACCCTTCCCTGACCCTCAACCCAACCAAGCCCAACAGAACAACAACCAAGTGCTTCCCCCACCTAGGGAAGGTGATGAAGATAGAGGCCGAGGGAACGATGGCGAGGGAAATAGAGCCCGCAGGAATGAAGGCAAGGGAAATATAGCCCGCAGAAATGAAGGAGAGGGGAATAGAGCCCGCAGAAATGAAGGTGAGGGAAACAGAGGTCGTGGGACTGGAGGTAGAGGAGATAGAGGCCATGGCCAAGGACACCGTGCCAACCACTGCCACCCAAACCCAAATAGGCCACCTATCTACAATTGGGGGTACCTTATAAACATGGCCAACTGTGGGAGACATCAAGACGAACACTCTCGCCATGAGGGAGAAGCATCGGTGTCAAGTACAGGGAGTGAATCCGAGCCTGAGATCAAGCACCACCAGCAGGCTAGGAGAGTGCAACCACTTGCCTGGATGGCCCAGTCCCCGTTAGATCTTTTGGGCCCCCTCCACGACCTGCCTAGGCACCCTGAGAAACATCTCCCCAAGTTTGATCCCGAGAAAGGCACCTTGGCCGAGGATCATATAAGCAACTTATATCTTTCCCTGCAAATCATGAGGGTTCAAACAGATGACGTTTCTTGCCGCCTTTTTCCACACACTCTTGAAAACAAAGCGACCACCTGGTACCGCTCCCTCCCAAGTGCCTCCATTACGTCATGGGACCAGTTACATCGCGTATTCCTGCAGAAATTTTCAGAAGACAAAACCCCTTCCATGCTCCTTACAGAGTTAAGCACCATTAAGTGCCATAAGAAAGAGAAGGTTAGAGACTTCAACCAGCTCTTTGCCACCATATTGCAAAATTTTCCCCCCAACCTAGCGTTGGACAACTCTATTACCATATACTACTATACAAAATCTCTCCCTAGGGATATCGCCATCTTCGTAAAATGCGAAGCTCGGCCCACCCTTGCAGCTAACTACGCAGCTGCCCTCGCTGTAGAAAGAGACATGCTTTCTATAGGAGCCATCGATCACGCGGGGAGAGATGACCACAAACTAATCACGAAAAAGGGTCAGTCCTCCACAAACAAAACCACGGATAAGGATAAGGATGATTTCGACTTCAAGAGTATAGCAAAGACCCTCAAGCTATTGACAAATGAAGTCTCTGACCTGAAGAGGAAGGGTATAGAATCCACGACTAGCACCAAGGCACCTAAGCCCTTTTTCAGAAAGAGCAACCCCAACACCAGCCGACCCTCGTCCAACCCAAACACTGTTCTTAACGTGGAATAAATAGGAAAAGATAACTTTAAGAATAATGTGAGAATAATGTGAGAATAATGTGAATATGGAAGAGGACGTTTTGCAGAATGGAGGGAGTTACAATGGTAGGGAAGCCAAAAATAGAGTTGGCAGAATCTAAAAATGCTAGGCCTCGTCTGGGCTCTGATACCATGTCCAATACACCAATGGTGAAGACAAGTGAGGGAAAGATATGCGTGAATTGCAATATTATTCACAAAGATGCATATATTCAATACATTGGAGTGACCCTTGGTTTCACATTCCAAGTTGTATCTTATACTCCTTTTTTCCATTCACCTTCTACACCTACCCATAGAGGATTAGGTGTCCAACATTTTATTATATTTATTTAAAATAATGTATGTTGTTTTTTAAGTTTTTTATTTAATTGTTTTAAGTTTTTAATTGTTTTTTAATTTTAGAAATACGTAATATGATTTTTTAATTTTGACAAATGAAGTCTCTGACCTGAAGAGGAAGGGTATAGAATCCATGACTAGCACCAAGGCACCTAAGCCCTTTTTCAGAAAGAGAAACCCCAACACCAGCCGACCCCCGTCCAACCCAAACACTGTTCTTAACGTGGAATAAATAGGAAAAGATAACTTTTTTTCTTTCCACCAGGCTGCCCACTCTGAAAAAGCATGCCCACAATGGATCGGCAGCATGACGGCAGTGGTAAATCAGCTTCTGGACGATCAAACCCCGAAGTGTGGGGGAGGATGATGCTTAGACCACGATGATACCCCGGGATGAGGAACAAGGGAGTCCCTCGGATTCTTACATTGATATTATCATGAGGACCACAATCTTACCGTCCATGACATCAGCATGGCCGGAACAATCCTAAGAGCCCAACCGCAGAAACTACTGTCTTAGGAGCAAGGGGGCTTGGTCCCTCGAACCATCGCTGGGAGAGAAAAGGGCTTTCTTAAGGAAAATCCTCCCCCCGGGGAATGAACAACAAGCTGCCCCTGAGAAGCCCACCAATAACAACACCCGAGCAAATAAAAAGAGCAAGCTACCGGTGGGGTCCCCCAAAACCACTACCGAGCCTTGTCCTCAATCCGATTCCACTTATAACATTGTAGAGGACATGAAGAAAACCAGAGCTAACATCTCCCTCTACGAGCTTGCCCGAATCACGAATCAACGAGAACTCATTCTTAAAGCCTTCGCTAATACCTCAGCTACTAAGCCTGTGAGCAATACGTCCGCGCAAGCCAGTTCGAGTGTTCAGTCTATTGTGAACGCCATCAATGCAAATTCCAGGGGATCTACTCCTCCCTTCCTATTATTCAACGTCCATAACTGTCTAGCTGACTCTGGTGCGTCCACAAATGTCATGCCCCTATCAGTTTGTAAGAAGCTGAACATCCGCCAAGAGAAAACTGATGCGAGGATCATCCAACTTGACAGATCACAGGTACCAGCTGTAGGAGAGATAAATAACGTCATCATCCGCCTTTCATCCGATTCTAGAGTCCACCAATGTATTGACATTGTGGTTGTTGACATTCTGGAAGCCTACGGCCTATTACTTAGGAGAGACTGGTCCAGCAAGCTGCAAGGGTATTTTTCCACTGACTGGTCCTACCTGTGGCTGCCTTACAAGGGCCAAAATAACCAAATCAGGGTAGAAAGCGAACCATATATAAAATATACCATGACTAATTTGGATGCTACTAACGAACCCATCAGTTTTTCCAAGGAGGAGCTTGGCATGTGCTTCTTGGAAGCCATTTTCGGATGTTATCATCCTCTTCAGTCTCCAGTAGATCCCGAGATCTAGTCTAAACTAACACTCGTCGCAGAAGATTAAGCCACTCCCGTCTCACACCAAACTAAAGTCCTGCCCCAAACTTAAGGAGCCAGAAAATGACGTGTGGACCCTGTACTATGACGGTTCCAAAACCAATGATGGAGATGGCGCGGGCTGCATCTTGCTAGACCCTCAAAAGAACAAATTCTTGATTTCGTGTCGGCTTGAGTTCCAGTGCACCAACAATATTGTTGAATATGAAGCTCTAATCCTCGGACTCAAGAAGGCATTGGATTTAAAGGTAAGGTGCTTACAAGTCATTGGAGACTCCGAGATCATTACTCGGCAGGTACGCAATACCATTCATTGTTTGTCTCTGCATTTAAAAGCTTATCAACAAGAGGTATGGCGTCTTATTTCTGCTTTCGATGCATTTGGAATTAAATCTATTCTTAGAATGCACAATGCAGCAGCTGATACTCTGGCTAATGCTGCTGCTAGATTTACCCCTTTAAGGGATGGCTTTTCTATTGAAATTATATATAGACCCTTCGTGCTAGATAATATTACTAATTTACGCGTTTTTTATGATGATCAACAGATATTGGATTTTATGCTCAATACTGAAGTGTTCAAAGACGCGGAAATTGATGAGGCGGATCACGACCAAGCTTTGCAAGAAGAGCATGGAAAACGCAAGGAGAACCCCATGCCCAAGGGGATAGTGTCACTTGAAAAGCTCTTTGATCTGCAAAGACGATTCCGCGGCCCCCCAAATACCAAAGTACAAAGTTCCATCTTGGCACATCGGCAAGTGAACTTGGGATCAGATGAGAACCCGAAGTTCATTAACCTTGGGAAAGAATGTACTGACGAAGAGACGCAGGCCTTCACCCAACTATTTCAAAAGTATCGAGACGTATTTGCTTGGACGTATGATGATTTACGTACGTACGATACTCAGATTATTCAGCACGTGATACCCATGAAGGAAGGCGTGAAACCATTCCAACAGAAGCTCAGAAAAGTGCATCCTCCTTTGGAACCGATGATTCTTAAATAACTTAAGAAGCTTTTGGACGCACGCATCATCTTCAAAGTTCGTCACTCCACATGGGTGTCAACTTTGGTCCCGGTACGTAAGAAGTTTGGCGAGATCCGCTTTTGTGTGGATTTTCGGAATTTGAATCGGGCCTCCAATAAAGACAATTACTCGATGCCACCTATGGAACAAATATTGCAAGCTATGTCTGGGTCCGAGATGTTCTCCTTATTGGATGGGTTCTCTGGTTATAACCAGGTGCTTGTAGCTGAGCTAGACATATTGAAAACTACCTTTCGGACCAAATGGGGAACATTCGCTTTCAAGCGCATGCCTTTTGGATTGATAAACACGGGGGCAACTTTCCAACGGGCCATGGATATAGCTTTCTGTGGTTTGATAGGGCAGAGCATGGTAGTCTATTTGGACGACGTCACCGTGTTTTCAAAACACTGGGGCAATCATTTACGCCACCTCAAGCAAATCTTCGAGAGGTGCAGGAAGTACGAGATTTCACTTAACCCGAAGAAGAGTGTTTTCGCTATGGCGGAAGGAAATTTGCTGGGCCACATTATAACTAAGCAAGGCATTGTTGTAGATCCAGAGCGGGAAAAAACCATTTCCCAGATTCTCCCCTCCCCCCCCGAGCAGTAAGAAAGCAATGCAATCTTTCCTGAGAAAAATCAATTTTTTTCGTAAATTCATATCGGATTTCGCCCAGATAGTTAGGCCTTTGCAGGGGATGATAAAAAAGAATGCAGTGTTCAAATGGAATCTGCCAGAGAAGGAGGCCTTCGACAAAATCAAGCAGGCTATAGCTGAAGCGCCATCCCTCGAACGTCCAGACTTTAGCAAAGGCTTTATCCTGTATACTTTCGCTTCAGATTCATCACTTGCAGCTGTCCTCACGTAGAAAGATGGAAACAATGATGAATGGCCTATTTCCTTCATGAGTACTGGTTTACAAGGAGCTGAATTGAATTACCCTGAAATCGAAAAGCAAGCCTATGCGATCTACAAAGCAGTCAAGCATTTCAGGCCCTACATCTTGAAAAACCATGTCACGGTTTTCGTCCCTCACCCAGCTGTCCGCTCACTATTTGTGCAGCAAGAGCTAGGCGAGAGGCGAGGCAACTGGGTGGCGTGCCTGCAAGAGTATGATTTAGAGTTTAAACCAGCACACACTGTTAAAGGACAAGGATTATGCCAAATGGCTGCGGAGGTTGCAAGTTCACATGGAGTTGAAGAAGAGTGTTGGGAATAGGAAATCGACATGTATCAGAGTGACCACGTGCCTCAGCAGAGAAGCTCTTCTTGGTACTTTGACATTTCAAGATACTTAGCCCAGGGTGTCCTGGACCCTGCTCTAACTGCCTGGCAGAAACGCGCGATAAGACTCAAAGCTGCATCTTACCAGCTGATCCAGGGTAAGATTTTCAAGAAACATTACGATGGAATTATGCTACATTGTTTGGAACATGATGAAGCACAGAAAATCTTGACCGAGCTACACGACGGACTAGCTGGAGGTCATTTTGCAGGCGATACCACCGCCCATAAGATAATGCGCACAGGATACTATTGGCCAACCCTTTTCAAAGATGGGCATGCATATGTCCGGAAGTGCACTCAGTGCCAAAAATTTGCAAACCGGGAAGCGTGGCCAGCCGCCCCTTTACTATCAGTAGCTGCATATCTCTTTTTTGCCATCTAAACGTTCTAATAGAATGCCTCCCCAAGAAAAAGTTGATGCATATGTTTCAAGGATGTAAGATCCTTCATGTGTTGGGAGTTTGAGTGGAGGAAGTTGTTGGAATTTATCCTTGATTTTTTTCACCGCTTGAGTCATGGCTTGGTTCCATGGGATCGATGACTTCTTCAATATTTTTTGTAGGACAACTAAATCTTGAGCTTGTCCTTTATAAAATCGTTTGATATAATTCAAACTTCCAAGAAACCTTTGCAGTTGAGTTTTGTCTAGGATTTTCTCTAGGAAATTCTGTAGGTTTAGAAGAACATGGTTTTGTAGTGTGATACTACCATCATAAATCTTTAAACCTAAGAATTCTATTTTTAGAGTCGGCATGTAACGCACAGGCTGGAAGAGTCGTGATAGGCTGAGGAAGAAGGCATACGGGTAGACATGAGTAGGATAAAGGAGAGTAATAGTGGATAAGAGTGTTATGATTCAAGGACGTAGCAAGATAGAATGGTGGCAAGTTGGTAACCAGAATAATCTTGACAGAGCAGTGTTACTGTGCTTAACAAAATGACAGAGATTTACAGATCAACAAAGGAGTCCATATCTCTTCATAGAAGACGCAGCAGCAGCAACCAACATGCAAACTCTCCATAGAGACACCAACACTCCTTTAAGGAGTAGGGAAGTCCAATCTTCTCTCCAGATACATGTGCAATGAATTTTGCCTCGATTCCAAATCTACAATAGGAATGGAGTTTGGAGTTCGCAACTCGCACAATGCAGGTTGAAGGGAAGATGATAAAATCAGAAATCAACAGTCACAACGATACTATTGGATAGGAGTCGAATTAAATAAATGGAGCGACCCTTTTAAACTCTGTAGAAATTATAGTTTATAGAGGCAGGGTAAAGAAGGTGTATGCGGAATAGCATTGCAGAGACGAGCAAAATAATTGGTATAGAGACTGTGACGTTGAGCGAGAAGTGGCACTATGGAGAGGCCGAGAGAATGTTATGGAGGCATGGTGCTATGGGAGCACATTCAGGTGTTTCTGAGTGAATGAGGGAGTCACAAGGAGGAAGAGCCCATGAAGGGGTCAACATGGTGAGCAGACAGGCAGTCTGTATGCTGAAGAGTAACATCGTACCAAGTCGTTGTCTATATACGAAGTGTGGGATACCAGAAGTGAAACTACCGAGGGAGTGCGTTAAGAATAATGTGAGAATTATGTGAATATGGCAGAGGACGTTTTGCAGAATGGGGGAGTTACAATGGTAGGGAAGCCAAAAATAGAGTTGGCAGAATCTAAAAATGCTAGGCCTCGTCTGGGCTCTGATACCATGTCAAATACACCAATGGTGAAGACAAGTGAGGGAAAGATATGCGTGAATTGCAATATTATTCACAAAGATGCATATATACAATACATTGGAGTGACCCTTGGTTTCACATTCCAAGTTGTCTCTTAGACTCCTTTTTTCCATTCACCTTCTACACCTACCCATAGAGGATTAGGTGTCCAACATTTTATTATATTTATTTAAAATAATGTATGTTGTTTTTTAAGTTTTTTATTTAATTGTTTTAAGTTTTTAATTGTTTTTTTAATTTTAGAAATAAGTAATATGATTTTTTAATTTTGACAAATGAAGTCTCTGACCTGAAGAGGAAGGGTATAGAATCCATGACTAGCACCAAGGCACCTAAGCCCTTTTTCAGAGAGAGCAACCCCAACACCAGCCGACCCCCGTCCAACCCAAACACTGTTCTTAACGTGGAATAAATAGGAAAAGATAACTTTTTTTCTTTCCACCAGGCTGCCCACTCTGAAAAAGCATGCCCACAATGGATCGGCAGCATGACGGCAGTGGTAAATCAGCTTCTGGACGATCAAACCCCAGGGGATGCGGGGGAGGATGATGCTTCCGACCACAATGAGGAGTTGCCCCCGGATGAGGAACCAGGGTCCTCGGTTCTTGCATTTGATATTATCCGCAGGGACAACAATCTTACCGTCACTGACATCAACATGGCAGACAATCCTAAGGCCCAACCCGTAAGAAACTACAGCCTTAGGAGCAAAGGACTGGTCCTCGAACCATCCTTTAAGGAGAAGAAAAGGGCTTTCTTAAGGAAAATCCTCCCCCGGGGAATGAACAACAAGCTGCCCCTGAGAAGCCCACCAATAACAACACCCGAGCAAATAAAAAGAGCAAGCTTCCGGTGGGGTCCCCCAAAACCACTACCGAGCCTTGTCCTCAATCCGATTCCACTTATAAAATTGTAGAGGACATGAAGAAAACCATAGCTAACATCTCCCTCTACGAGCTTGCCCGCATCACGAATCAACGAGAACTCATTCTTAAAGCCTTCGCTAATACCTCAGCTACTAAGCCTGTGAGCAATACGTCCGCGCAAGCCAGTCCGAGTGTTCAGTCTATTGTGAACGCCATCAATGCAAATTCCAGGGGATCTACTCCTCCCTTCCTGTTATCTTTTGAGATTTTCAACTTCAACGTCCATAACTGTCTAGCTGACTCCGGTGCGTCCACAAATGTCATGCCCCTATCAGTTTGTAAGAAGCTGAACATCCGCCCGGAGAAAACTGACGCAAGGATCATCAACCTTGACAGATCGTAGGTACCAGCTGTAGGAGAGCTAAATAACGTCATCATCCGCCTTTCATCAGATTCTAGAGTCCACCAATGTATTGACATTGTGGTTGTTGAAATTCTGGAAGCCTACGGCCTATTACTTAGTAGAGACTGGTCCAGCAAGCTGCAAGGGTATTTTGCCACTGACTGGTCCTACCTGTGGCTGCCTTACAAGGGCCGAAATAACCAAATTAGGGTAGAAATCGAACCATATATGAAATATACCGTGAATAATTTGGATGCTACTAACGAACCCATCAGTTTTGCCAAGGAGGAGCTTGGCATGTGCTTCTTGGAATCCATTTTCGGATGTTATCATCCTCCTCAGTCTCCAGTAGATCCCGAGATCCAGTCTGAACTAACACTCGTCGCAGAAGATCAAGCCACTCCCGTCTCACACCAAACTGAAGTCCTGCCCCAAACTTCAACCCCAAAGGAGCCAGAAAATGACGTGTGGACCCTGTACTATGACGGTTCCAAAACCCATGACGGAGATGGCGCAGGCTGCATCTTGCTAGACCCTCAAAATAACAAATTATTGATTTCGTGTCGGCTTGAGTTCCAGTGCACCAAAAATACTGTTGAATATGAAGCTCTAATCCTCGGACTCAAGAAGGCATTGGATTTAAAGGTAAGGTGCTTACAAGTCATTGGAGACTCCGAGATCATTACTCGGCAGGTACGCAATACCATTCATTGTTTGTCTCTGCATTTAAAAGCTTATCAACAAGAGGTATGGCGTCTTATTTCTGCTTTCGATGCATTTGGAATTAAATCTGTTCTTAGAATGCACAATGCAGCAGCTGATACTCTGGCTAATGCTGCTGCTAGATTTACCCCTTTAAGGGATGGCTTTTCTATTGAAATTATATATAGACCCTCCGTGCCAGATAATATTACTAATTTACGCGTTTTTGATGATGATCAATAGATATTGGATTTTATGCTCAATACTGAAGTGTTAAATATGCGGCAATTGATGAGGCGGATCACGACCAAGCTTTGCAAGAAGAGCATGGCAAACGCAAGGAGAACCCCATGCCCAAGGGGATAGTGTCACTTGAAAAGCTCTTTGATCTGCAAAGCTGATTCCGCAGCCCCCTAAATACCAAAGTACAAAGTTCCATCTTGGCACATCGGCAAGTGAACTTGGGATCAGATGAGAACCCGAAGCTCATTAACCTTGGGAAAGACTGTACTGACGAAGAGACGCAGGCCTTCACCCAACTATTTCGGAAGTATCGAGACGTATTTGCTTGGACATATGATGATTTACGTACGTACGATACTCGGATTATTCAGCACGTGATACCCATGAAGGAAGGCATGAAACCATTCCAACAGAAGCTCAGAAAAGTACATCCTCCTTTGGAACCAATGATTCTGAAAGAACTTAAGAAGCATTTGGATGCACGCATCATCTTCAAAGTTCGTCACTCCACATGGGTGTCAAATTTGGTCCTGGTACGTAAGAAGTCTGACGAGATCCGCTTTTGTGTGGATTTTCAGAATTTGAATCGGGCCTCAAATAAAGACAATTACCCGGTGCCACCTATGGAACAAATATTGCAAGCTATGTCTGGGTCCGAGATGTTCTCCTTATTGGATGGGTTCTCTGGTTATAACCAGGTGCTTGTAGCTGAGCTAGACATATTGAAAACTACCTTTCGGACCAAATGGGGAACGTTCGCTTTTAGGCGCATGCCTATAGCTTTTCGTGGTTTGATAGGGCAGAGCGTGGTAGTCTATTTGGACGACGTCGCCGTGTTTTCAAAACACCGGGGCAATCATTTACGCCACCTCAAGCAAATCTTCGAGAGGTGCAGGAAGTACGGGATTTCACTTAACTCGAAGAAGAGTGTTTTCGTTGTGGCGGAAGGAAATTTGCTGGGCCACATTATAACTAAGAAAGGGATTGTTGTAGATCCAGAGCGGGCAAAAGCCATTGCCCAGATTCCCCCCCCCCGAGCAGTAAGAAAGAAATGCAATCTTTCCTGGGAAAAATCAATTCTGTCTGTAAATTCATATCGGATTTCGCCCAGATAGTCAGGCCTTTGGAGGGGATGATAAAAAAGAATGCAGTGTTCAAATGGAATCTGCCAGAGAAGGAGGCCTTCGACAAAATCAAGCAGGCTATAGCTGAAGCGCCATCCCTCGAACGTCCAGACTTTAGCAAAGGCTTTATCCTGTATACTTTCGCTTCAGATTCATCACTTGCAGCTGTCCTCATGTAGAAAGACGGAAACAATGATGAATGGCCTATTTCCTTCATGAGTACTGGTTTACAAGGAGCTGAATTGAATTACCCTGAAATCAAAAAGCAAGCCTATGCGGTCTACAAAGCAGTCAAGCATTTCAGGCCCTACATCTTGAAAAACCATGTCACGGTTTTCGTCCCTCACCCAGCTGTCCGCTCACTGTTTGTGCAGCAAGAGCTAGGCGAGAGGCGAGGCAACTGGGTGGCGTGCCTGCAAGAGTATGATTTAGAGTTTAAACCAGCACACACCGTTAAAGGACAAGGATTATGCCAAATGGCTGCGGAGGCTGCAAGTTCACATGGAGTTGAAGAAGAGTGTTGGGAACAAGAAATCGACATGTATCAGAGTGACCACGTGCCTCAGCAGAGAATCTCTTCTTGGTACTCTGACATTTCAAGATACTTAGCCCAGGGCGTCCTGGACCCTGCTCTAACTGCCTGGCAGAAACGCGCGATAAGACTCAAAGCTGCATCTTACCAGCTGATCCAGGGTAAGATTTTCAAGAAACATTACGATGGAATTATGCTACGTTGTTTGGAACATGATGAAGCGCAGAAAATCTTGAGCGAGCTACATGACGGACCAGCTGGAGGTCATTTTGCAGGCGATACCACCACCCATAAGATAATGCGCGCAGGATACTATTGGCCAACCCTTTTCAGAGATGGGCATGGATATGTCCGGAAGTGCACTCAGTGCCAAAAATTTTCAAACCGGGAAGCGTGGCCAGCCGTCCCTTTACTATCAGTGGCTGCATATCTCTTTTTTGCCATCTAAACATTCTAATAGAACGCCTCCCCAAGAAAAAGTTGATGCATATGTTTCAAGGATGTAAGATCCTTCATGTGTTGGGAGTTTGAGTGGAGGAAGTTGTTGGAATTTCTCCTTGATTGTTTTCACCGCTTGAGTCATGGCTTGGTTCCATGGGATCGATGGCTTCTTCAATATTTGTTGTAGGACAACTAAATCTTGAGCTTGTCCTTTATAAAATCATCTGATATAATTCAAACTTCCAAGAAACCTTTGCAGTTGAGTTTTGTCTAGGATTTTCTCTAGGAAATTCTGTAGGTTTAGAAGAACATGGTTTTGTAGTGTGATACTACCATCATAAATCTTTAAACCTAAGAATTCTATTTTTAGAGTCGGCATGTAACGCACAGGCTGGAAGAGTCGTGATAGGCTGAGGAAGAAGGCATACGGGTAGACATGAGTAGGATAGAGGAGAGTAATAGTGGATAGGAGTGTTATGATTCAAGGACGTAGCAAGATAGAACGGTGGTAAGTTGGTAACCAGAATAATCTTGACAGAGCAGTGTTACTGTGCTTAACAAAATGACAGAGATTTACAGATCAACAAAGGAGTCCATATCTCTTCATAGAAGACGTAGCAGCAGCAACCAACATGCAAACTCTCCATATAGACACCAACACTCCTTTAAGGAGTAGGGAAGTCCAATCTTCTCTCCAGATACATGTGCAATGAATTTTTCCTCGATTCCAAATCTACAATAGGAATGGAGTTTGGAGTTCGTAACTCGCACAATGCAGGTTGAAGGGAAGATGATAAAATTAGAAATCAACGGTCACAACGATACTATTGGCTAGGAGTTGAATTAAATAAATGGAGCGACCCTTTTAAACTCTGTAGAAATTATAGTTTATAGAGGCAGGGTAAAGAAGGTATATGGGGAATATCATTGCAGAGACGAGCAAAAGAATTGGTATAGAGACTGTGACGTTGAGCGAAGAGTGGCACTATGGAGAGGCCGAGAGAATGTTATGGAGGCATGGTGCTATGGGAGCACAGTCAGGTGTTTCTGAGTGAATGAGAGAGTCACAAGAAGGAAGAGCCCATGAAGGGGTCAACATGGTGAGCGGACAGGCAGTCTGTATGCTGAAGAGTAACATCGTACCAAGTCGTTGTCTATATACCAAGTGTGGGATACCAGAAGTGCAACTACCGAGGGAGTGCGTTAAGAATAATGTGAGAATTATGTGAATATGGCAGAGGAAGTTTTGCAGAATGGAGGGAGTTATAATGGCAGGGAAGCCAAAAATAGAGTTGGTAGAATCTAAAAATGCTAGGCCTCGTCTGGCTCTGATACCATGTCAAATACACCAATGGCGAAGACAGGTGAGGGAAAGATAAGCGTGAATTGCATTATTATTCACAAAGATGCATATATACAATACATTGGAGTGACCCTTGGTTTCACATTCCAAGTTGTCTCTTAGACTCCTTTTTTTCATTCACCTTCTACACCTACCCATAGAGGATTAGGTGTCCAACATTTTATTATATTTATTTAAAATAATGTATGTTGTTTTTTAAGTTTTTTATTTAATTGTTTTTTTAATTTTAGAAATAAGTAATATGATTTTTTAATTTTGGAGTAATTATAAAGTTTTTTTATAAAGTATAAGTTTGAAAGTGTAAATTTATGTGATCTATATCTGTTTTATCAAAAATCTTCTAGTAAATCACATTATTCTTAAAGATTCTATGTGTTTAGAACTACTTCGTGTAGTTCTTCATTGGGAGAATTATGATTGAGCTGATCTAAATCCTTCAATATAAATAATGCATATATGCAAAGGTCATTGACAAAAGCATAACTAGAAATTAATGAAAAATGAACATTAAGAAAATAAAATATTACTAAACTTAGTTATTATAATTAGAAAAAAATAGAAAAAATAATATTAAATTTTCTATTTTTTTCTAATTATATTAACTAGTTTTAGTAAAAAAAAATTTTAATGTTCATTTTCATTAATTTATGGTTATGCTTTTGTCAATGATTGTTGCATATCTGCAGTATTTATATTGAACGATTTGGATCAACTCAACAATCATTCTTTTGATGATGAACTACAGTGAGTAATTCAAAACACGTCAGCTCAACAATCATTCTTTTGATGATGAACTACAGTGAGTAATTCAAAACACGTCGGCTCTTTAAGAATAATGTGATTTACGGGAAGATTTTTGATAATAATAAAAAAAAAAGTATACGTTATCGAGGTCACATTTTTAAAAAAATTGTAATTTTAAACCCAAAAAATAGGTTTTTGTAGAGGACCTATTTTTGATTTAATGGTCGATTTTACCGTTTTTTTTCAATAATAGTACTAGTTGTCAAAACCAGAATTTTAATTTTTAGATTTGTCAATCTATGTTTGGTATTTTTTACCAAAAAATACAGATTTTTAAGAATAGAGTTCTCATTTTAAAGTCATAATTCTTTTTAAGTTGGTAAATACATTATTGCAGGAGAACTAGAGACAAGTAAGTAGCAAAAATATAAAAATATGATATAGAAATCAAGTCCACTAAACTCATCAAAGATAAATGATTAACTCAATTAATAAAAAAAAAAAAAAAAAAAAAATGAAGTGTCCATGCACAATCACAAAGTCCAAAACTACATTGATATATGAGTTGTAAACTCAGATTTGATAAAATGTTTTCATAATCCACTAAAAAGTTTCATAATGCACTTACGAATTTTCATAATCAAGATTGAAATTGTAAACATAGTGCAATATATAAATTCATATAATGGCTAAATACAATGTATCGAAAAATAGCTTTAAACTTTTGGCATGAGTGTGGGGTGAGTGCAAAGTAATAGATGTGTGAACATTCAAATCTATGGCAACAATGTTATATTCTATGATCAACGCATGGTTTGCAAATTTTGCTCATCAACACACTTACCGACTCCCTAAACTAAGCATACTAAATTGCAAAATAAAATGCCCAGGAGATTCCCCAATCGAATTTGACGCTCCATTTAAGGTATTCCATTGCATTTTCATTGAATCAAAATATCATTTTCGATGCCACATTCTATTTTCGTAAGATGTTTCTTTTAATGCAACTCATTAAAGTTAAATTATGATCTTGTGTACATTATTTTAATGTTACGCTAAGAACAACTAAAGAATACTTTGATTAAAAGTGAGAGACATAAACTTTATATATAGGTCATTAATGGAAGCGAAGGGGATGGATCGAATGGTAATAATGGGGTGTTTTTCCATTTTTTCTTTAGAAGTATTATTTAAATATTGTTTGAAATTTTTCTTAGAAGTATTATTTAAATATTGTTTAAAATTGTTTTTGGTGTAAAAGAGTGAAGTGTGTTTACAACTAATATATGGTTTTTTATTTTAAATTTATTTAAATTTAGTAAGAAGATTTAAAATTACATTTTTTTATGTTTAATTGTGTATGTAGATCATTCATAAATTCTTGGCCATGCATACGGTTTCAAGGATTTAGATATATTGAAAGAAACTTTTGCACTCATAATTTACAGACTTGGAATGTTTGAGTGACTGATACTTTATTCACAGAAAGGATTAGCGTAAATCCACAACCTAGCATCACTCTATGAAGAAGAGGAGAAATAGAAAGCTGACTAATTGCTCAAAATACTAGAACAACTCAGCGTGAGTATTATGAGGGATGCAGCCTCTTATTTATAGTATTCTCACCCAGTGTCTGCTGACCTAAGACTAGTGACTGCCAGTCATTATTGAAACCCTAAAATAGATTTGGGTGCAAGTGGACAACTTGCATTATCTCATCCCTTAATGGTTCGAAGACATATGGGGACCGAATCAAATACTTATGCCTAAAATAGACCTGTGGGTTATGGGCCCACTGCTACTTCCTTTCCAACTGGTTGGTCTGTTGCTTCTCTTGTAAGAAGATTTGCTACGCAGTTCAGGTATCCAGGCTTATGCTCAATGCCGAAGTCATAACCGTCAAGCCAAACTGCCCATCTTAGAATATGGACACTGTTATCTACAAGATCGCGGTTTACTTTTATCATGCCAGGCATGATTTTGAGATCGGTTTGGACCAGAAATTTTACTGGTTTAAGATAAAACCTTAAATGATTGATGCTCTTTTTTACTGTGAGCACTTATTTGTGGCTTGAAGGATAGTTAAGTTCGGCTCCATGGAATGTTCCTGAAGTGTAGCCGCATATCTTTTTTTTCCATCTAAACGTTCTAATAGAACGCCTCCCCATGCAAAATTTGATGCATCTATTTCAAGGATGTAAGATCCTTCATCTATTGGGAGTTTGAGTGGAGGAAGTTGCTGGAGTTTCTCCGTAATTGTTTTCACTGCTTGAGTCATGGCTTGGTTCCATGGGATCGGTGACTTCTTCAATCTTTGTTGCAGCACAACTAAATCTTGAGCTTGTCCTTTATTAAATCGTCTAATATAATTCAGACTTCCAAGAAACCTTTGCAGCTGAGTTTTGTCTAGGATTTTCTCTAGGAAATTCTGCAGGTTTAAAAGAACATGGTTTTGTACAGAGATTAGCTCTATCAAAATCCAAGATGGAGATTGGAATAAAAAATGGTAGATTTCTTAGGTTTAAAGATTTTTGATGGTAGCATCACACTACAAAACCATGTTCTTCTAAACCTACAGAATTTTCCAGAGAAAATCCTAGACAAAACTCAGTTGCAAAGGTTTCTTAGAACTCTGAATTATATCAAACGATTTTATAAAGGAAAAGCTCAAGATTTAGTTGTCCTGCAACAAATATTGAAGAAGTCACCGATCCCATGGAACCAAGCCATGACTCAAGCGGTGAAAACAATCAAGGAGAAAGTCCAGCAACTTCCTCCACTCAAACTCCCAACATATGAAGGATCTTACATCCTTGAAACATATGCATCAACTTTTGCTTGGGGAGGTGTTCTATTAGAATGTTTAGATGGCAAAAAAGAGATATGCTACTACACTTTAGGAACATTCCATGGAGTCGAACTTAACTATCCTTCAAGCCACAAAGAATTGTTCGTAGTAAAAAAGAGCATCAGCCATTTCAGGCTTTATTTTAAACCAGTAAAATTTCCGGTCTGAACCGATCTCAAAATCATGCCAGGCATGATAAAAGAAAACCGCGATCTTGTAGCTAACAATGTCTGTATTCTAAGATGGGAAATTTGGCTTGACGGTTATGACTTCGGCATTGAGCATAAGCCCAGATACCTGAACTACGTAGTAGATCTTCTTATAAGAGAAGCAGCAGACCAAACAGCTGGAAAGGAAGTAGCAGTGGGCCCATAACCCACATGTATATTTTAGGCATAAGTATTTGATTCGGTCCCCATATGTCTTTGGATCATTAAGGGATGAGATAATGCAAGTTGTCCACTTGCACCCGAATCTATTTTAGGGTTTCTATAATGACCGGCAGTCACCAGTCTTAGGTCACCAGACACTGGGTGAGAATACTATAAATGAGAGGTTGCATCCCTCATAATACCCACGCTAAGTTTTTCTAGTATTTTGAGAAATTAGTCAACTTTATATTTCGCCTCTTCTTCATAGAGTGATTCTAGATTGCGCAGGTTGCAGCTTTACATTGATCCTCTTTGTGAATAAAGTATCAGTCACTCAAACATTCTGAGTCTGTAAATTATGAGTACAAAAGTTTCTTTCAATATATCTGAATACCTGAAACCATATGCTTGGCCAAGAATTTATGAATGATCTACATACTGGTATTAGAGGCATTTATGGTCGATTGTGTCTATTATATTTTCTTCTTTTGTTGTAGCGGACCCATATCGGACCTTGAAAATCACCGAGTTCAGGCTAAAGCAATGAGCGATAAAGTCATCTTTATATGTGAAAGACAAGGTCTTTAGGTGTGCATTTTTATGAAGCATTTATATCAGACGGAATCTGACTTAGAGCAGGAAGCTTTCGGTTCAACAAAAATCGAAGCCTCTATTTTCAGTCCATCTCTAACTTTTTAAATGGATTCAAGCATAACAAAAGTTAATCAGGTAGAAATCGAAGCCTTTGTTCCAACAATTTCTCTATTAGACAGACGATCTTCATACAGAGAAGCATCTACTTCTGCATCTAATATTTCTATATCAGAGAAAGAAGCAGATTCAAATTGGCAAATACTACCAATTCTTCCCTCTCAAGTATATAACATGCCATTCTATAAATATTATGCATCTACCCAAATTCGTCTTCACTCTATAGATATCAGTTTCACATCCCAAGATGAACCTATATGATTTTGGATTTGTAATATTTTATTTTGTATCTAGTTTGATATTTAATTGTGTTTTTCCACATTATATATGTGAGACGGGGACAAAAAGTTACTTATAAATTTTATTAATGTGGAACTAGATTTTTCAAAATGGCACGAAGCTTCATTTTATTCTCTAAGGGTTTCTTCATGTTCACATTTTCCTACTTTATTTATTTATATTTTTATTTGAAGACAAAAATCTTGGAGGATTATATCTAACATTTCCCTCCTTAAGTCAAAGGAGTGTATGTGATCCTAAGCATCATTCTAAAATTTCCAAACTTTTTTCTTATGAGTGATTTGGTTAATATTTCTGTAATATGCTCATTTTTGGAACAATGTATTAAATGAATAGTCTTTGTCTCTACAATATATCGAATCAAATGATTTCTTTATGTTGATTTTTTTGGTTTGATCATGATTCATGAAATCTAGGATACTTGACCAACTTGGATACAATAGTATTGTCAACTAGAAGAGGAGTATAATTCACTTGTTTCTCCTGTAAATATTCAAGTATTTTCTTGAGCCACGCAATCTTTTTTGTTGTTTCTATAGTTGCTACATATTATGCCTCTATCGTGTAATATGTTGGAATTGATTGCTTGCTTGACCTCCAAGAGATATTTGTTGATCCAAAACTCATGAGATAGCCTAAAGTCGACACTCCATTATATTTTTCTCTTTCAAAGTTTGAATCAAAATATCCGAGCATACTAGATTCATCCACCCATGAATATTTGATTCCAAAGTCTTTAGTTCCTTTGAAGTAATTTAGAACTCCATTTGCAACACACCAATGTCCTCCACAAGGCTTTTTCATAAATATGAAAAGAATTCCAACAACAAATGAAATAGTTGGTTTGGTAGTAGTGAGGTAGATAAGACTTGCCACAAACTATTTATACTTGGTTTCATCCTCAAATTCATCCCCTTCTTTTGATGTGAGATTCAAATTTTGTTCTTGCATCAAAGTAGATAGAGTGTTTCATTTAGCCATGCCAAACATGTTCAACAATTATCCAACGTACTTCTTTTGGGAGATGAATATATACTTTGGATATTGAGTCACCTCAATGCCCAAGTAGTAGTGAAGGTGTCCCAAATCTATCATCTCAAATCCCTTCTTCAATTCTTTTTTTATGGATGCAATATAGTTTTGATTTTTCCCTATTATCAATATATCATCCACGTATACCTCAAGATAAACTATAGTGTTTTCCAATTTTCTTCACAAATAGAGTTGTATCATCGAGATTAAAGTGTTTGAAATTCAATTTCAAAATATACCAATTAACTTTTCATACCAAGATCGTGGTGCCTGTTTTAGGCCATATAAATATTTGATAAGCTAACATACTTTATATTCCTTTATCATCACAACAAAACCTTCTAGTTAAGCCATGAAAACATTCTCTTTCAATTCTTCATTCAAGAAAGTAGTCTTCACATCCATTCGATGAACTCTCCATCCACTTTGAGCTACTAATGCAAAGAAAGAATTAATGTTGGCCCATTTTACTGTGGGGCGGGGGGGAGGGAGGGAGTATCCTCATAATCAACACATTATTTTTGTGCAAATCCCTTCCCCATGAGCCTTTCTTTATGCGCATTAAGTGAGCCATATGATTTCTACTTGTTCCTATAGACCCACTTTCATTCAATAGGTTTGGTTCTGAATGGAAGGCCCACCAACTTCCATGTTCCATTATTTATGAGACCATCATACTCCTCATGCATTTCTTCTTTCCATTCATCATGGAAAACATCTTATTTGAAGGAATTTTTTTCAAAATCATTTGATAAATTCAATTCATAATTATATGAAACATCGATATCATCTAACATCAATTATCTACATTATTTACATCACCTCCATCTCATCTAGTGGAACCTTTGGTTCTTGTCTTTCCAACCTCATCAAGATGAATATTTTCAATTGTTTTGGTGAGCCATTTTTGGGGACCTTTCTAAGATGTTCTAATTTTCTCCAATGATTGAAACATGGATGCAAAAATATTGAGCCTTCCAATCCTCTCAATCAAATCGCTCAAAGAGTCTTCCCGATCTGATCAAGTGGTTGGAAATTCGTGAGGGGGAGGGAATGCTTCAGCAGGAGACTCCAATGGTTGATCCAAGATAGGGATGCCCCCTTCAAGATGTGGAATCTGATTACCAAATTCATGATATGTCTTTGCATGAGTGAATCTATCCAAACGATTAAGTTTTCATTCGACGATGTTGTCAATCTTGGAAGACACAAGAAAAATTACATCTCTAGATAAACATATTTTTTACCTCGTCATAAAGATGATGTGCCTTGGTGGTATTTGAATACCCCAAGAAGATGCACTTCCAACTTCTTGCATCAAGCTTGATTATTTGTTCCTTGGGAATCAAGGCATAACAAGTGGAACCAAAGACTTTAGGATGTCTTACCGAAGGAATGTGACCATACCACATATCATAAGGAGCCTTATTCTAAAATCATGATATGGACATCTATTTTTCACATATACTACACACAGAACCACATCATCCCAAAACTTCAAATTTACATTTTGTAAAAACATCATGGAGCAAACCATATTCAAGATAGTCTTGTTCATTCTTTTAGCTATACCATTTTGTTGAGGATTTTATGGAATTGTGGTTTGATGTTGAATTCCATGTTGGAAAATATAGTTTTCAAATTTGTGATAGGTATATTCGCTTATTTTATTACTATGAAAAAATCCAATATGTAATTGTGCTTCATTTCAATCCATCCATGAAAATTTATGGAAGTTTCAAAATATTGAGATTTACTTTCAACAAGTACCCCAAATGCATTCTAGTGTAATTATTAAAAATCACTATACATTTATTTCCATTAGCAGAAGGAAAAAGAATAGGCCACAAAAAATTATAATGTATCAATCAAAGTTTTCTACATGCTCTGGAAGTGGAATCATGAATGGTTGTTTTCTAATCTTTCCAAGTATACAAGAATCACATTGATTCAATTTCCTAGGACTAGTAGGTAAACGAGAAACACCATTCTATTTCAATAAACGAAGGTTATCATAATTAATATGGCCAAACATAGCATGCCATCGAAGACTAGATGGAAATGTACCTTCGTCATGATGAGAGATGTATGCAGTATTTTGTGTATGAGTAGATGTCCCTTTCAACTTAAAAAATGTTTCATCACTCACTCTAGTCATGACAACCACGTTCTCATATGCTTTCCTTATTTCTACTTTGCCATCAAAGATAAAGAATGGCCTCATTGGTGAATGTGAACAAATTAGGACAAAAAATATATTCATAGCTTTAGAAAGTAGAGTACTTCTTGCAAAAGAAAATTAGGAAATCTAAGTTGTTTAAGCTTGATGGTGCCAAATTTTTAGGGCTTACGACTTATTTATCTGCAAAATAAGTTGTTCCATCTACATTTCCATAGAAGTATTCAAAGAAGTATCTTTAGAGGGTCATGCAGCATGTTTCACTTGTATAAAACAACCATGCATCTCTCCAAGAAGTAAATGAAATGTGAAACAAATCCTCAATTATCCAATATTGCAGTGGGAAACAATGTAATGAACATATTTAGGTACTTTATCTTTAGCTATATATAGTGTTTTACCTCTATCTTCTTTTTCGTTTCTATTGTCTTTCATTCTCTCACAAGAGATTCTACATTTTTCTACATCATGTCCAAGTTTGTCGCAACGATTGCAGTGAAGATCATATCATTCTTCTTGATGTTGTTTACCCCCCTTACCTCTAAAATTATTTCTCCCGCATCCTCTTTTGCTACCACTTACTTTTGGAGAATTTTGTGACTAATTCTTCCCTTTCTTATCAAGTCATATTGTTTCTTTTGTTAGGATATTCTGACAGATAGGAAATAGTTAAGTATAACTTGGTCTAGCGTAGAGTTAGGTAAAGTGTGTTTCTTTACCATGTAAATTTGCAACTTATAATTTGACGGCCACGATATGTAGTGATCCGATGATTCATTCTCTCCTCGGTATTACCGACACTTGATCTGTGGCTTAACTCCCGATTGGTCCATGATATCTATTTAAAGAGCATGGAGGGTCATTTGTCCGGTAACCATTTATGAGAGAAGATTATGTAAATTTTCTTTCTTTATATTAATAAATTGCCTAAAGTGGTCGCATTGGCTCAGGTTGTGGATTGTTTCCCTCGTCGAGGTTTTTAACCATGTCAAATACTGGTTTACTGATCTATGATCTACTTCTAAGTGGTGACCTTTGATGTTTGATCTAAGGAACTTACCCTATAAATTCCTACATGGTATCAGAGCTGTTTTGAGGGCCGCATCCATTGTTGATCCAAATCTGAAGTCGGTTTGATTGCATGTGACTGTCGTTTTCCATATCTATCGTTTATGACCACTTCCAAGCCAAGAGAACTGCTCTATTGTGTCTAGAGCCTCTGCTATAGTGAGGGACTCCTTTCGTTTCATGCGAAAAGGTTTTTGGTTGCCCAAGTTATGTCATGTTAGATCTGGAGGTATAAAGCATTTTTTTGAAGTTATAGTCTCTCTGTTTTTTGCAGTTATTAATCTCTTTGTTTATTTTGGTTTATAGTTTTTTTATTGGCGGATATGTACCCTATTTTCTGTGTATGCTCTTTGTTATGTGTTGTGTGTGATCTCGGCAAACCAGAAACAAGAAGACGAGATTTTATGCTATGTATGCTCTTTCCCCGCAACTTGGTGCAATCTCGGGAAATCAAAAATAGCGAGAAAAAATAGATATTTGTCGATAGGACTAACCAAAAATCTAGCGTGTTGTCATAAGGCTTGTAATATTTTAGATCACTTGGTGTAAAGTTACTTTATGAGAATAGAGGTCTTGGGTTCAAGTCTCTTTGTCAAGCTTCTTTTTCTAAAAAGATTTTTGTTAAGTTATTTTTTCTTAAAATCTTTTTGGGAAGTTGCCTTTTTTTTTTTTTTTTAAGGGGGTTTTATTTAAAAAGCACATTGTAAAAGTGACTCTCACTATTTTTTTAAAGTGATTTTATTATATTAAGTTTGGAAAAGAGGGCGGATGGGGGGGGGGGGTGTGGGGTGGACGTGGGGGGGTGGGGTGGGGATTTTTTTTTTAAAATAGTACAACTTCATCATCAAATTTCAAACTATCATGTAACTACTCGGCATTTACTACAACTTGTTTTCAAAAAGGCATAACGTCTTCATTCGGAAGTCGTTTTTAGAGCCTTTTTTTTTAAACGGCTTAATTTTTCAAAATATTTCCATTGAAGCAGTTAGTTTCAACATTTTTAGCTTCAATTTTTTTTTTAAATGGAAAGTGCATGTCCAGTGTAGACTTACTTCGAAGTAAAGGGCTTTCGAGAATAGCCACGGGACAAGAATCTAATCCTACCAATGGAGATAAAGTCGCTAAATGGGAAAATAGACAAGATCAAGCATGAGGGTTGATAGGAATGTCCATTGCTCAAGATCTTAGATTTCATATCCAATAAATTGACTCCCCTATTGAAGCTATGAAAAAACTAAATAATGTTTTTGGCAATAAAAATGAAATAAGATCCCACCAGCTTGAAAATGAGTTGCTTACTTTGGACCCCAATAATTTCTCCTTTATTGCAGATTTTTTGTCCAAATTCAAGACCCTTAGACTTCTTTTAGAAGGTTGTAAGGTCAAAAAGGAAGATGGTAGCCTTATCTATTCCATTCTTGCTAAGCTTCGCCCTACATGCTCTATATTTGTTTCCACCTTCCATTCCACTAGAGAAGCCCTCATTTCTCAAGGAACAACCTACAAGTCCCCCTCTTTTTATGCCTTTTGCGATTATTTGATAAGAGAGCAAGAAAAAATCTTACACCTTGGTCTTATTAATACTGGAAACTCTTCTAAAAAGCCTTAGCAGCCTAGCAGCAACCATATCCAAAGAATCCTAGAAAGAAACATCCTAAAATGAATGGTCCTAAACCAAACAAGGGTCTTAAGCAATTTCAGCCGCAAACTGAAAAAGCTTCTTTGATAAGAGAACAAGAAAAACTCTTACACCTTGGTCTTATTAATACTGGAAAATATTCTAAAAAATCCTTAGTAGCCTAGCATCAACCATATCCAAAGAATCCTAAAAAGAAGCATCCTAAAAATAATGATCCTACACCAAACAAGGGTCTTAAGCAATTTCAGCCGCAAACTGAAAAAACAACTCAAAAAACTGATAAGGCAAATAAATCAAAAGTGAAGAAGACAGATATACATTGAAACTTCCGTAATTGTGATGGCCACGTAGAGTCAAAATGTTTTAAGAAGATGGAAGCCTTGGAAGCAACAATGAACAAGCACGACATCAATTTGGAGAATTCTTCAACTTCATCTTCGGGAATGACATTATGCTTGTGGTTTTCAAGCATCAAGATATGGTTATGCATTGAATGTATCTTCTTCTTCTCATTCTCATGACTGGCTCATTGACTCTAGAGCCTCTTACCACATGGCCAAAAATAAATCCATGTTTTCTTCTTTAAATGATTGTAACACCAAAAACATTTATGTTGGTGATGATAGATCTCTTAGTGTTGTAGGGTCTGGAACCATTCAGCTCGATAATGGTCAGTTTAATGATGTATTATTTGTTTCTACCTTGTCCTGCAAGCTTCTATCTATTTATCAGATAACTCATTCAGTTGAAGGGAAAACAATATAATTATCACCTCATGATGTTGTAATTAAGGACCTAAGATATCCAAGACATATTTTAGCTATTTTCATTGTTGATGATTCCACAAGGTTGTATAACTTTGAAAACTTTGGGTCATCATGTCTTCCCTCTGTTTTTGTTGCTCATAATAATGAAGTGAGCAAACTTTGGCATGAGCGATTTGGTCACTTAAACTATCGCTCTCTTCAAACTCTATGTAAAGAAAATATGGTGACAGGTCTTCCTATGGTATCTTGCCGAGATGGTGTTTGTTTTGGATGTGTACTCGGGAAACATCCGGGATAGTTTTGACAAACATGCCTCTTAGCACGCTTCAACCACTTTGCAACTTGTGCACATTGATTTATGTGGTCCACTTCTTGTTGTTTCTTTCTATGTCTACAAGTACTTCTTAACTTTCATTGACGATTTTTCCAGACGCACTTGGATATACTTCTTAAAACTCAAGAGTGAAGTTTTTAACATGTTCTTTTCCTTTAAGGCCTTTGTTGAAAGACAATTTGGACATCACATTCTTAATTTAAGATTTGACAATGGAGGAGAATATGTTAGCAACAAATTTATCCACTTTTTCACTGAGCATGGCATTCAAATGCAACATATTGTTCTGTATACTCCACAACAAAATGGTGTGGCTGAAACGAAGAATCACACTCTAAAAGAAATGGCTAATTGTATGCTTCAATCTAAAGGACTTAGTCTTAATTTTTGGGCAGAAGCAATTAACTGTGAAAATTACACAGTAAATCGCACTCCTACTAAGCATTTAAGGAATATCACTCCTGAAGAATCCTGAAGCTCAATCAAACCAGATTTAATTCACTTTTGTTTTTTTGGAAGTGAAGCTTAGGCCCATATTCCAGATGCGAAACATAAAGCCTTAGAACCTAAGAGTGAAAAATGAATTTTTGTTGGATATTATAAAGATGTTAAAGGATATATACTTCTTCAACCCAAATCCAAAAATGTAATCATCAGAAGACATGTACAATTTGACGAAAATATATCGGCTTGCGAGCCTATTTTGGCGGGTGTTTCACCTTTGGCCTGCGATCCTGATTTGGCATATGTGCCACCTCTATCTATCTCTTCTACTTCTAACAACATTCCTTATACTTTGGATGATGACAACGAGGATTAAAATTCTCCTCCACCTCCTCAGGATCTTCCTTCAGCTCCACAACTTCCAAAATGGGTCCACCCTACTCGGGATGTAGCAGGTTCTCTTGCAGGTGACCCTGCAGATCAACGCTGTAACGTTCTCAATTCGACATAGCCTCTTATTTATTGGCTCGAGTTCCAGAAAATTATGATCCAGATACCTTTGAATAAGCTTCAGATCACCTAGATTGGGATGTAGCTAAATATGAAGAATATTGTTCCTTATTGGCAAATGATACTTGGGATTTTGTTCCTCTTCCAAAGGGAAGAAAACTTGTCATATGCAAATGGGTTTATAGCACAAAGTTTGGGCCAGATGGAAATGTGGATAAACATAAAGCTCATCTTGTTGCTGAGGGATTTTCATAACTTGAAGGCATTTACTATAGTGAAACCTTCTCCCATGTTGCCAAAATGAATTATATCTGCCTTGTTCTTTCCCTTGTTGCCTCCTTTAAATGGGAATTCCATCAAATGGATGTTAAATCTGCCTTCTTACATGGGGACTTGCATGAATAAATCTACATGGGACAATCCCCTAGATTTATCCAAAAAAATTCTAGCCTTGTTTGTCACCTTAGTAAGTCTCTATATGGTCTCAAACAAGCCCCTCGAGCTTGGTATGCCAAAATGGGTAGCTTTATTTTAGATAATGGATTTTCTATATGTCATTCTGACAACACTGTCTATACCAAGAAAGTGGGTAATTCCTTAATCATCCTTGTTATTTATGTTGATGATCTTATCCTCACTGGTATTGATCCCAACCATATAAACCTTGTGAAATATAGCCTCAAAAAGAAGTTTGAAATGACAAATCTAGGACACTTGCATTATTTCCCTTGTCTTCAAGTATTGCAATCCAAAGAAGGTATTACCCTTTCTCAGTCCAAGTATGCCTATGATATTCTATGCCACTTTCACATGGAAGACTGCAAGCCATCCCCTTCTCCCTTTCAGCCTAGAGTCAAGCTTTCAGTCACTTGTACTTCCCCTGAGGTTGATGCTACCTTATACTGTCAACTTGTTGGTAAACTTCTGTATCTAACCCATACCCTTCCTGACCTTTCCTTTGTCATTGGTCTTGTTGCTCACGTTATGCACAAATCTCATGAAAGTCACTGGAAAGAAGCTAAAAGAATACTTCGATATGTTCGATGTATAGTTTAGTTCAGTATTCATTAAATTGCAGGAGTGTGTCCATTTTTGGTCGGTTTCACTGGTTCTGATTATGCTAGTGACCCTGATGAGAAAAATTCTATTGCATGTTATGTATTCACTCTTGGTTCAGGACCTATTACATGGTACATCTCTCTTTCTTCGATAGAATCAAAGTATCTTGGTGTTGTTGAAGCCAGCAAGGAAGCTATGTGGCTTCGTTAGATCCTGTCTGAATTTGGTCTTCATCAGCAGCATTGAAGTACACTTTGGTTTGATAATCAAAGTGCCATTCAGCTATGCAAAGATCCAGTTCAGCATCAGCGTAACAAACACATTAAGATACACATACACTTCATCAGAAAGCTCATTCACAATCGTGTTCTTGAAGTGAACTATTGTTCAACCAATGATCAAGTTTTTTATATCTTTACAAAGCGACTCTTACATAAGCGAAGTTTACCAAACTTCGATCTATGCTTGGATTTCAGCAAATTTATCATTAAGGGGGGATAGGCTCTAATGCCTCCTTCCTTCTCCTATTGTGTCACCTTTGTAAATCTTTAAATCCTATCCCAAGTTGTTATTAAGGGGAGATGTTAGGATATTCTGACACATAAGAAATAGTCTCCTATTGTGTCACCTTTGTAAATCCTTCAATCATATCCCAAGTTGTTCTTAAGGGGGGATGTTAGGATATTCCAACACATAGGAAATAGTTAAGTATAACTTGGTCTAGTGTAGAGTTAGGTAAAGTGTGTTTCTTTAATATGTAGATTTGTAACTTATAATTCGACGGTCACGATATGTAGTGATTTGACAGTTCATTCTCTCCTCGGTATTACCGACACTTGATCTGTGGCTTAACATCCGATTGTTCCATGATCTCTATTTAAAGAGCATGGAGGGTCATATTTCTGGTAACCGTTTATGAGAGAAGCTTATGTAAATTTTATTTCTTTATATTAATAAATTTCCTGAAGTGGTCGGGTTGGGTCAGGCCATGGATTGTTTCCCTCTTTGAGGATTTTAACCACGTAAAATATTGGTGTACTGATATGTGATCTGTTTTTGAGTGGCAGACTTTGGTGTTTGATCTAAGGAACTTACCCTATAAATTCCTACATCTTTATGGGATTGAGTTTCCATATTCCTCTTCCAAAAGTGTTTCTCTCGCTTTGCAATTTTCTCCACCAAAGAGTCATAATTAATGGATTTGATTTAGTCGCTAGCTTGTATGGATTCGGTATAGTGAGACTATATAGGGTATGGGACCTTGAAGAAGGACAAAAGAAGAATGACTATATTCACTCTAGTGGAATTTACTATTGAAAATGCAGCAAGAAAAATCTCAGTTTGACCTTGCCTTGGTCAAACTAGAGAAAATTCTAATTTCCACATCAGCAGAATCTTGGAGGTAGTTAACTAAGATGAAATGGTTATTTTCACTCAGTTAACTCGGTAAATTTGAGTTGGGGAATCTTGAGTTCAGTTAAATATGATCGATTTCTAATTTATAGTGATTTATTTCAATTAATTTGAGTTCTTGTGAGTTAAACTAGTTCCATTTGTTTGATAAACTAATGGAAGGTCAATTTATGCAATGTAACTTCAATCACACTCAATGATCATCTAGTTAACTGATCAATCAACCCAAAATCAATTATGCATTCAAATAATTTGAGTTACCCAGTTGAGATGGATATTCCAAGGTAGTGTATTATCAGTTGTAGACTAGTCCCATGGGTACAGGTGATGCATGCAGTCAAATAATGGTTCTACAGGAATTGTGAAATCCAATTGAGTAATTTCCATAAAAAATAAGGGCTAATTCCTCAAGGAATATCACAAGGAAATAGGAGCTTGGCGGCTTGAAAAATTGGCTAAGTATTGGCCAAGTTCAATCGTTCAAGCATAGAGATAGACTATACAATTGAAATTTGTGCTCGGGCTTGAGAAAGCATTGTATTTCATCTCTATTCTTTGATAATTCAATATAGATAGTAAGGGGTTTTGAGAAGTTTCTTTCCCCTAGATAAATATATGTTCATGTGTGATGTTTCCTTTTTACATGTTGATGTTATGTGTTCTCGATCATAAATTAGCTTCCAAAAATCAATAGAGTAGCTTCTAGTCTTGCAATTTAGTAAATTTCATGAGCAATTTATAATCTACACATTAATTTCTACATGGTACGAGAGTAGTATTCACAATAGAGAAGATATTTTGAAGTTGTCTTTGCAGGAGGATCGGATTTGTAGGATCAATTCTTCAAAGCTAGAAGGATGGATTTATATGGAATAAGACTCGGGTGTTCTCTTGAGGGAAGCTCAAATTATGTTTCTTGGAAGGACAACATGGAGGTAGTGTTGGAAGATAATTAGTTGAAGGAATTTGTTGAGAGTGACATTTTGAAACCAGAAACAACTAATACTCAGAATCTAGCAGAATGGAAGAAGTGTGTAGCCAGGGCAAGGAGAATCATATTAGAGGGATTAGGAGACCATATTGTCTCAAATATACATGGAAAAGACACTTTGTAGGCAATGTGGTAAGCATTGACATATCTATTCCATAATAGTAATGACCACAGGAATCTGGTGCTCAAGGACAAGCTTTGAAGTATCAAGATGCAAAAGAATGATTCAATTCAACAGTATATGAACAGGTTCACACAATGTCGTGATGAAATTGCAAGAGTCGATGTCATGGTCCCAGATGATGATTTGGTAAGTCTAGCCCTTATAGGCCTTCCCAAGAGTTGGCACAACTACCAAGATTCGGTGAATGGGAGGGAGAAACTGCCAAATTGGGAGTGGTTATGGTATGATTTAATAGAGGAGGAAATAAGTTAGAATACCAGAGACATAAATTCATCTAAGAGTGAGGATGAATAAAAAATTTCCTTCGCTTGAAAGACAAAGAAGGGAAAAGGGAAGAAATTCCAATCCAAACTAGAATCGGGTCAAGGGCAAGAAGAAAGAATTGTCCAAAATCAAGTGCTTTCGATGTCAAGAATTTGAGATCTATGCCACAAAGTGTCCACACAATAACGAAAGAAATAATACCTCAAGAGGAGTGGCAGGTGAAGCTTTGGCTTCACAATTAGAGCTTGAATTCACCCTCATTACATGCATGGAAATCACAATGATGGGAAGTGTGTGGTATCTGGATAGTGGTGCCTCGTTCCACATGATGGGGAACAAAGAATTTTTTGGTGACTTGGAGGAGAAATATATCCATATGCACATCAATATGGGAGATAATGGAAGCTACAACATGATCAGGATTAACACAATCACCTTTCAGAGGGAGTCAGGCTCCCTTCTCAAGCTCAAGGATGTGATGTTTGTACCGAGTATAAAGAAGAATATGATTTATGTCACGGTGTTCGAAGACCATGGCTATGATGTGATATTCAACAAAGGGAAGCAATTCCTGAGACACATCACCACAATACAAGTGATTTGGATTAGGGTCCGAGTGAAGAACCTCTACAAGATTGATGTGGAAGATTGTGTTGCTTTGAGCACAAAGAGGAAGAAGGTGCAGAGTCGAGATGACAACGAATTATTGCATAGAAGACTTGGCCATTGGCATCATGGAGCTTTGAATATCATGCGGCATATCACCATAGGCCTCCCTAAAGGATCCCTATAGCATCAGGATGCATGCAAAGGGTGTACCTTGGGGAAGTACACATAATCCACCTTCAGTGATCAGGACAACAGAGTGCATGCAATCCCTGAAAGGATCCACTCTGATGTCTGTGGACCTTTCTCGACAGCCTCCACTGCCAAAAAAAGGTATTATGTTATATTTATAGATGATTTCTCATTGAATTATTGGATTTTCTTCATACATAAGAAAGACCAAATATTCTCCAAGTTTGTTGAATTTAAATCACTTGTTGAGAAAGAAGTGAAGGATATTAGGAGTGATAACGGAGGTGAGTATGTGTCGAATGAGTTTAAAAAATCATGTGCAAAGGAAGGAATTCGAGGAGTTTATAGCACCCCACAACCCACAACAGAACGGGGTGACTGAGAAAGAACAAAATTATTGTGGGATCAGGAAGGGCGATGTTGCATGACCAAGGACTACCTTTGCACTTGTGGGCTAAAGAATGCAACATGACGATCTATTTGCAGAACAGGATTTATCATCGGATTCTTGGGATGAGTACACCGGAATAATATTTTCAGGGAAGAAACCAGATGTGTCACACTTCAGGATCTTTGGAGCATCAGTATATTTCCATGATTCCAAGGAATCAAAGAAAAAGCTAGATTTTGCAACAAAATTGGGGATATTTTTGGGGTACACAAAAACTCCTCACAACTATCATGTGTAATTTCCATCCCTCGGAATGAGATTTGTTTGAGGGGATGTGAATTTTTATGAGGAGGAGGCGATGAGGTGTTCTCTTGAGAGGGAGCTTCAGTTGCATTCATATCAGTATATTTTTACTCGAAAGGAATAACCTTAATAAGTTGTGGAGCAATCACAAACAGAGGAACAGAGAGTGGAGACATCCACTCAAGAAAAGATGTTGAGAGAAGGAAGGAAACGAAGCAGGGAGGATGAAATATTATTGCAGGATGTTAGAGATAATGTGGGAGTACCCACTTCATAGCGCGGGCAGAGGAAGTCACCGAATCGGTACACTGGCTACATGGCTCTGATGACTGAGCTAGTAGAGATAGAGCCATCCTAATTCAAGGAAGAAATAGAGAAACCTATATGGGTTGATGCTATGGTATAGGAATATGATTCCATAGTCAGAAACAGTGTTTGGGAAGTGGTCCCAAGACCAGAGGATATATCAGTGGTAAGTTCGAGATGGATTTACAAGGTAAAGCATGCAACAGACAGAAGCATATAGAAGCATAAGTCCAGATTTTTGGCCAAGGGGTATTATCAGGTTGAAGGAATTGAATATGAGGAGACCTTTGCTCATGTGGCAAGGTATTCATCCATTAGATCAATTCTTGCTCTAGCTGCACAGATGGGGTGGAAGATCCACCAAATGAATGTGAAGAAAACATTCCACAATGGAGTTATCTAGGAGGAAGTATACATTGACAAACGAGAAGGTTTTGAGACCTTTGATAGATAGTTGCATGTGTGTAGACTCAAGATATCATTGTATGGATTGAAGCAAGCACCCTGTGCTTGGTCCACCATGATCGATAGTTATCTCACCAGTTTGGGCTTCACTAAAAGCAAAGTGAATGCAAGCCTCTATCACATTTTGGTGGAAGGTAAATTGTTGATTATTGTCTTATATGTTGATGATTTTATTTTAATCGGTGATGAACAACTAATAAGATCTTGCAAGGAGTACCTTGCAAGAGAGTTTTAAATGAAGGACATGGGTCTCGTGATTATTTCCTCGGATTGGAAGTATGGCAAGGATAATTGAAATTGTTTGTCTCTCAGGGAAAGCATACCAACGAGATACTTCAGAAGTTCCTCATGAAAATTTTCAATCCCATGGAAACACCTCTAGCGACAAACTGGAGGAAGGAGGATACCACTTAAGGTGAGGAATTGGATGTTATTGTTTACAGGAATTTGGTGGGTTCACTCATGTATCTTGTGAACACATGGCCAGACATGTGCTATGTAGTCAACCAGTTGAGCCAAGCTATGGTTCGACCACCCAAATTATTTTGGAGGGCTAAAAAGCATGTTCTACAGTACCTCAGAGACACTGGTCAGTTTGGACTATGGTATAGACTGTTGTGAAAATAGCTCCAAAAATAGAAGAAAAGAGATATCAATGCCTTAGAAATAAGCCACTTCAAGGGGGAAACCTCCAATACATTACATGAATGAACAATTCTTGGATGATACAAATGACAAAACATCCTTTCTATATATAGGAGTCCATGGGGCCACAATGTAATCCTAGTGGGGCCACAATGTAATCCTAGCCGACCTAACAATAATAATGTAAGGGCACAATAATAACAATATGGGGTTTACAAGGGTACAACTATAACAATAAGGGGGGCTACACTAACATAATAAGGGACTACATTATTAATAGAGGGACTTAACATGCCCCTCTCCTTCAAACAAGTGTTGTCCTCAACGCTTGATTATTTCGTAATGCTTCTATATAAAATTCTCATCCTCCCATGTGGAATCTTCTACAGGAAAGTTCTTCCACTTGTTGAGATACTCTGAAATTGATCATACTTGTCGAGTTCTTGTTTCTGTGACTGCTTCAGAACTTCTTTCGATGTGATGTTGATCTTCCTGTTGTTTCATTAGATTCTGCACCAAAGTTAGGTTATGCTTTGAGAGTTGGAGAACTTGTTGTTGATGCTCGATGTGATCTTCCACTAATTTATCATCCATATTAGCTATTATTTGATCCTTCAAACCATCCAAATTAGCCTCCATTTCTGATTTTAAACCATCTATGTCATCTTCGGTTGCTCTTCATAAGATCGAAATTTGTTGCACTTGGTACCATAATTTTGATATCTCATACTACAATTCTTTCTCTTCGTGAGTCATAGTAGAGTACTCTAAGGGCTTAATGGGTGTTGAATTCTTTTTAGGAGGCATTTCAGAACCCAATACTGAAATATATGCTCAATAAGCCCTTGGAATCACTTCAAACTAATTTTTTTTTTTTACACAAGACTTATGCAATTCGGAAAAAATACACACATTTTTCTTGCTTTTGAGGAGCTCGATATTGAAACTGAATTATCTCTGTGATTTCGAATCTTAAATATCTGAAATTTGGCACTAAAGTATTCCTCTGAAGCTTCTTTCAAATACCACAATTTTGACTTGATTTGGATTCTTCAAGGCAAAGTTATGTCCAATATCCCACAATGACCAAATTATGGATTGGTTCAATAGAGAAAACTTGTACGACTTGCCACATTTCACTGTTTTCTCCTTTGGCTCTGAAGTTTATAGATAGGAAACTACAGTCTGTGTACTTCCAGTCACTTTTTACAGAATTCCAATCCGATGCTCAGAGAGAGAGAGTTATGAAGATTTTCCCACGATCACCTCTTTGAGATGAAATTAGGGAGCCTAAAAAAATTATAAATTCCAAAGATCATATCTCCGAAAATATTGCGAAAAAAGCCCTGAAATTTTTCGACAATGTTCCTCAGGATTTCGGCTTCGCGCTCTAAAAATTTCAGCTTTTGAACCTTCATAGAAAAAAAGTTATAGCGAAAATTTCGCGATGACCTTTTTAAGTGAAATTCAGGAGCCTGCAAAAATTCCTAAGTTCCATAGATCATGTCTCTGAAAATATTGCGAACCAAGCTCTGAAATTTTGTGACGATGTTCCTCAGGATTTTGGCTTCGCACTCTAAAAATTTCAACTTTTGAACCTTCGTAGCAAAAACGTTATAGCGAAAAGTCCACGATGACCTGTTTGGAGCAGCGAAACCCTAGAATCCAAAGCTCTGATACCAAATGTTGTGAAACCAGCTTCAAAAATAGAAGAAAAGAGATATCAACGCCTTAGAAATAAGCCACTTTGAGGGGACAACCTCCAATACATTACATGAATGAACAATTCTTGGATGATACAAATGACAAAACCTCCTTTCTATATGTAGCAGTCCATGGAGCCACAATGTAATTCTAGCCGACCTAACAATAATAATGTAAGGGCACAATAATAAAAATATGGGGTTTACAGGGGTATAACAATAACAATAAGGGGGGCTACACTAACATAATAAGGGACTACACTATTAATATAGGGACTTAACATAGACGGATGGAGGGAGTGAAGCTATGTGGCTTCATAGATGCATATTGGGGAGGGATTCCATTAGACCGAAAGAGAAAATTAGGATGAATTTTTAGTGTTGGGTTAGCAACGGTTTCTTGGTACAATAGGAAGTAGAGATATATTGCACTAAGCTCAGCAAAAGTAGAGTACATGGTTGTTATTCAAGCAACAAGTGAGGTAACCTGGATGAGAAAGATTCTTGTTGGGTTATTTGGCCAGGTGATGGATCCCACTGTGATAATCATAGTTGCATCAAGCTCTCTAAAAATCCTATCTTTCACGATCGATACAAGCATATAGATATCCAGTATCACCATTTACGATATTGTGTGCAGAGGCGGATCATGTTGTTGCAGTACATTCCTATAGAGGAACAAGATGCAAAAATATTGACAAAGGATTTTGCAAGAGGAATATTTGAATTCCATAGAGGAAATATTGGGGTGATATATAATCCCTTTCTTGATGAGAGGGAGTGTTGAAAATGCAACAAGAAAATATTAGTTTGACCTTGCTTTGGTCAAACTAGGGAAAATTAAAATTTCCACATCAGCAGAATCTTAGAGGTAGTTAAATGAGGCGACATGGCTCTTGTCGCTCAGTTAACTAAGTAAATTCGAGTTGGGGAAGCTTGATTTTAGTTTAGTATGATTGATTTCTAATTTTTTGTAATATATTTCAGTTAAATTGGTTCCTATTGTTGGAGAAACTAGTGGAAGGTCAAGTTGTGCAGTGTAACTTCAATCACACTCAGTGATCATCTATTTAATTGATCAATCAACCCAAAATAATTGATGCATGCAGATAATTCGAGTTACTTAGTTGAGATGGATATTCCAAGGAAGTGTACTATCATTTGTGGACTAGTCCCATGTGTACAAGTGGTGCATGCAGTCAAAGAATGTGCCTACGGGAATTGTGCAATCCAATTGAGTAATTTCCCTAAAAAATAGGGGATAATTCCTCAAGGAAAAACATAAGGAAATAGGATCTTACAGGCTTAAGAAATTGGCTAGGTATTGGCTAGGTTCAGTCAGTCAAGCAGAGAGATAGACTATACATTTGTAGGTTGTGCTTAGGCTTGAGCAAGCATTGTATTTCATCTCTATTCTTTGATTAATGCAATACAAATAGTAATGGGTTGTGAGAAGTTGCTTTCCCCTGAATAGATATTTGTGCATGTTTGATGTTTCCTTTTTCATGTTGATGTTATGTGTTCTCGATCGTGAATTAGCTTATGCAAGTTAGTAGAGTAGCTTCTAGTTTGTGATTTATTAAATTTCATGAGAAGTTTAGAATCTACACATTAATTTATACATTTATGTGAAGTATGATGGCCCTAATTTTAGAGGCTAGAGCCAAGGGATTATCATATTTCAACTCAATATTGAAAAAATTGACCATTATTTGAACAAACTCCAATTCTAAGTGTGATTCATACATATATTTTAACTTATGCACCATAATATTTTGTAATGGAAACTATATGATGGCTCCCCTCTTCACTTAGAAATGCAACCATCAAAGCATAGGTTTTTTATCTTTGTTCTCCAAAATGGCTAGATCCTTATCTGTTGTGGGATTGGTAGGCACATTATCATCCTCACCTTCACATATTCCTTTCTACAAGTCATTAAAAATGAGGAAGTTCCTAATATTTATGGACTACTCTTGGTAGTTCTCCTTTTCAGTCGACACCACATTGACAATGGACATGAGAATGCATCTTCGCCAATAATTCTCTAGGTTGAGGCTTGGATATACAACATATCTATAATAATAATAATTTTCACTTGGTGCAATATTTGAATCCTTTGACACACCACAAGTGCATGTAGAAAAATCAAATCAAGGCTATGCTTCCTTCTTGTTAGGTTGATTTATGCATCCACCTCATCGCATTCACATGAAACTTTCAAATCACCTAAAAACTTAAAGCTTGTATTTGGGGCATCATATATCAAAAAATAATTATGTAAATTTCTAAAAGCATATTCCACCACCTATTATAAAAACTTACCCTTAGAAGTTGGCAAGAGTGTGCAAAAAAATGGTTTAGAGACTTGTGTGCATTGATTGCAAGTTATGACTCCATTAGTGTGAAAAAAATATTAAGTCTTATATATCAATCCAAGTCTCTATGTGAGGATAGATTCAATGTGTAAAAAAATATCAGAGTCTAGAATATAGATAAAAGAGCAACAACAAACATTCAAAACCAATGGGAATAATTCAGAGACAAGTCATAGATTGTAATGGGGAATATTTTCACAGATTGTAATAAGAAATATTGTTCCTAAAGGCAAAAAAATTGACCCTATAGTTGATGAGGAAGATAACCTACCATCTTTCACTTGTTGTGCTTCAATCTTGTAGGAGCCCTAACCTTGCACAAGTTGTAGTCATAATAAAATTGCGACAACGTGTGTTCTTATAACCTGAAATTAACATATAACATGGTGTTCGAGAGTACTAGTCCACACAATCAAGCTCACATAAGTGAAGCCACATGAGGCTAGAGGGGATATGAGTAGAGAGAATCCTCTAAGAGACAAGCTAAGGGAGATAAACCTAAGATTAAGAGTTACGGGTCGAGGAGAATTTGAACGAAATATTTGTCAAGTTTGGCAAGATTGCAAAGGTAACATTTCTCTACATTGACAAACAAATAGAAAGGTAGGGATTTCATAGAAATGATAGAGTATAAATGAGTTATGTTAATACTTAACACTCAAGACCTATCTCTAATACCATATCAGACCAGGAATGAGTAACTCCACACATTATACGTTCCATTAAAGTGCAACTATATTTATGCAATAGTGTCACCCTTCATTTCATTCTTCAAGGGTCTCTTCACCTTCACATTCTCCTAATTCATTTATTTACAATTTTATTTATAGGACAAAATTATTGAATATTATGTCCAATAGGAGCATTATACAATAGTATTTTGAAGTCAAAAATCAATTGTAGCTACCTTAACTTGAATAAGAAGATGAAATGAGTCATCAAAGTAAGTCAAGGAATTGTAATCACACTTTAGGGTGCATGATCGCTAATACTTGACACCCTAAGGTGATATAAAATAAAGAGATTATGATACAAAATAAGTGAGTGCAAGCATTTAGAGTGACACATCTTACAAAATAAAGGAATTGAAGGATTATTGAAATGAATTGCATAATTAGCTTCTTGATCTTCAAGATCAAATAAATATGAAGAATCAAATGATTGGTACAATTCAGATAAAGTTAAGAGAAAATCAAAGGTCAAATTGAAGACATTATTCATGCAACATCGACAACTAATACCTCATACGAAAGTTTGATGCAATACAGAGGATCTCATACAAAATATTAATGCAACATGAATAGAAATGAACTCATCCAAAAGTTTTATGTAAGTTGTGATGCAATGCATATTATCCAAATTATTGATGTAACATGTGATATAGATGAGATGATGCAAAAGCTTGATGTGACTTGTGACACACAAGACATAATATAGATGGTTGATGCTCATTTTGATACAAAAGAACTAATGGGTATGGAATCATGCAGTCAAGTAATGAAGGAAACATTGACTAAAGATGCATCACAGGCAAAAAATGGTAGCAATAGCAACAAAATAATTGAATAAGAAGAAATTCAAAATCAATATCTTTCCAAGATGGTTATTAGACCTTGGAAAGAACAAAATGGAAGCAGTAGCAACAACAAATTTGAAGAAGCAAAAATTCAAAATCAAGATCTTTCCAAGATGGTGGTTAGACCTTGGAAAAAATTATCATTCAATAGAAATCAATATGGATTGGGATATGAAAAAAATATATCACATATTCCATATTACTCCAAACTAGTTTAGTTCATAAGCGTAGGATTCCTTGAAAATTTCCAAAATCTTGGTAATATGTGCTAGCATTTTTAAATGGTTGGTTAGATGGAGAGCCATTGTTTTGATATCCATACATACCTTCATTGTGGGAAGACAAATCACCTATCTTAAAAATTTTAGAAGAAGAAGAAAGTTAAGGAAACAATTCATTACTAATGGATAAGTTATTAGAGATGGAATCAAGAGGTAAAGAAGTTGCATAAGTCTTGTCGCCTAGTCAAGACACAGGTAACTACACAGGAAAAGAGAAGAAATAGAAAAAGAAAAAAGTGATCAAGCAGTTATTCCAAATTATTTTAGGCATGACCTAGATCTAATTATATATTTTCTCTAAATTCAAACATGGTACTCTCTATACCTCAAGGTGTGGAGCACAATGATAAAAAAAAACTCTTCAGAAACTTTAAGGGGGGAGTAAATTGATGGAGTAAAAATGTTTAGTGGTAAACCAAAAAACACCATATTATTCAAATCAAATTGGTTAGTGGCCATTAAAAACCACCATATTGCTAAGTGAAAATGATTAGGGAAAAAATAGAACCACCACATTATTCAAATCGAATTGGTCATTGGTCATCCAAAAACCACTACATTATTAAGTGAAAATGGCTAATGGAAAACCATAAACCACTAGTATCAATGGAAGATGATTAGTGTCAACTATAAAAACCACCAAATGAAGTGAATATGGGTATTGGTCAACCAACAAAACCACAACATAAATAATCCAAAAATCAACCTTGGATCCTTTCAAAAAAACTTATCACATTGCATCTAATTCGGGGGTGGATATCAAATGTCAAATATGATAATTAGGATTCAAGATTCGAAGTCCCATTAATTAATAAATAAATTCAATCATAATTTGAGAATGAGAATTCCTTCATAGAAACTAGTCTCCTCAAAATCAAGTATAATAAGAAAGAATGGGAATGTCCATTCGTGGTAATTTTTCACTTCCAGATGAATTGACAATTTTTAAGGCATATCTTCATCAGGGCTCAGTTCAATAGTTTTATATTTAATATGATACAAGTTATTCGAATTTTTTATTTAGGAGGAGAATGTTAGACTATGAGTCCCTAGGCAATCACAAATATTGATGCCACATTGATATGAGTTGTAAACCTTATCTTTGATTAGGTGTTATCATGATCCATTGAAGAGTTGTTAGTGATATCTAGATCTAGAACAACTAGAACGATGTACTATAAATTCATATCATGAGATAAATACAATGAGTTGAAGAATTAATTTAGTCTTTTCCCGTGATATTTTGTCTCATTTGTGCTTGGTCGAATGATTAACATCTTGATTTAAAGGAAGAGTCATGTGCCATGCTATTCAAAATCAATGAAGATTTGGAGAGGCATGATTGGTAAAAGGACATCATCTCCTATTTGAAGAACCCCATAAATCAAGGACCTTCTAGATCACAATAAAAGTGATTTAAAGCTAAAATCATATATTTACCACCTTATTGAGAAATGTCTCAATGGAAAAACTTAGATTGAATTTCTCAAATCTGTTAGTTAGCAGGAAGTGAAGGAGATAACAAATGAATTTCATTAAATATTATGTGGTCATTAGAGAGATTTTGAGGTATAAAATGGGTCTCAAAACAAAAATGTACAACTAAAAAAAATTTATAAGAACTAATACAATTCAAGTTGACGATTTCAACCATGGGGGATTATTCACCATTTTTGGAGTAAAAAAGTAAAAATATAAGAAAAATTTTAAAATTATTTTTTAAACTTATATCCTTATGGTTTTACTAAAATTTTGAGCGGGAGCACTCATTGGATGCATAATTTAATTCCTCATCCAAGGAGTACCCATGTTCCATACTTTCAATGGACCTTGCTACACAAAAAATGAGAAATACATGAGAAAAATGTGATTACAATCATGTTTTTTCATGTAGCAGGGCCCATAGAAAGTATGAAACATGGGTAATCCTTGGATGAGGAGTTAAACTATGCATCTAACAAGTGATCCCACTCAAAATTTGAGTAAAACCATAGGGAGATAAGTTGAAAAAGTAGTTTTTTTCCTCTAAAATTTGATGATGTAATCTAATCTTATTTTATTATTTTCACTATTATTTTATAATATTCCTTAGGAGGCCCATTTTAGAATTCAAAAATTATCTAATGGGACATCATTCAACCAAAACCACAACTCATAAGATCCTAAGAGAAGGATAACGTTTTCTGATCATGTGCTCAAAATTATGCTCAAAAATCAAAGTTGTTGGATTGGTGTGGAACCTAGATAACCATGTATATCTCGTTGTTCTGAATCTGGCACAACTCGTTTTGCAGAAAACTAACACCGTATGCTCCCATAAACGGATTTTGTCCGCTTTGGAAAATAAACAATTTTTTTTTTAATGTGCAGACAGCCCAGTCAGTAGTCCATACAACTAAATGGGCATACTCACGAGGTAGGTTGGTTGGTCAAGGGTGTGCTCTCCTCCAACGAATCAGGGAGTTCCAAGTCGCACATTTTGACAGGTTCGATTTGGTAAGTTGTGGTTGATTTATTTGTGGGCCAACCACATGTTGACACATGGCCCAACGAGGGGCCACCACATGGCAGCACATTGGGCCAAAAAAATTTGGCCAGGGTCAAGCAAAGCCCTTGGGATTTGAACTGCCGACCTTGAAGCACCTATCCTCAAGCGTTACCGCTACACCACGCACACGAGACTTAACCTTATAAGTTTGGTGGATATTTTCAATTTAATGTTGTTTTGCGTTAGGGGGAGGGGTTCGGGGTCTAGCCCCAACCCTAGTCACCACCAGAGGCAGGACCACGAGTGGGAGGTTATTCCCACGCCCCCACTCGTAACCATTAAACATAAAAAACAACTACCGATGGTTTGGAATGTGACCCCGCTAGCCGAGACCACAACGGAGTCGGAAACTGCGGAGCTCAAACCACCAAGAATGACCTCCGCCACGCCACCATGTGCCCATGTTCTGGGGTTAAACTCGGCAGTTAGTCTAACCATCGACGATATTAAAAAAATTCATTGAACCATATTGTATATGGTTATAAATCCAATTTTTAGGCCTCATTAGGCAAATTAGCGTGGTGACAATTTCGCCATCAAAATCGGCGCTTAGATGGATTATGGGCGGATTTGTAGGATCATGCCAGATTTTGAGGAATTTGTCGAACGAATAGTGGAGGAACTAGGGGAAGTCATAAGTTCTCCAGGTTTTGGCCAAATTCAATGCAAAAAGAGGTTGGATAGGTAGGTTAGTGATCCCTTTTTCTTGGTTTTTAGATGTCTTTAGCATATCAATATTGGAACCTTAGAAAAATCAAAATTGGAATCAACTTTATCCTGACCCATCAAAACACACACAAATCACATATTGCATAATCCCACCATTGCTATGAAATTCAAAAGATTGTTAGAGGCAATGTTGAACATTCCTACTAGATCAAGCTCTCCTTTGAACTATAAAATGTGGTTATTGTGACTTATTCAAGCGATTAGGAATGCTAAAGTTTATATAGAGACTTTAGAGATACATAGAGAGCTTGATTTCACCTAAAAATTATCACATCATTAGTTTATTATTAAAATAAATACATCACAATCTTATATTTAATAAGACCTAAATATGTCATCAAATGAAATAAAAACATAATATTCTCGACACATGAAGGATCATTCTTAAGATGGGTATGTGCTTATTTATTTTATTATAGATTTTTATAATTATTATGGTTCTTTTTTATTATTATGGTCAGATGATTTTCAAATTTTCATTTCTATATTTATTAATTTTATAGATTTGTCATGTTAACATGCAATGTGAATGCACCTAGCTACTCTAGCTGTAATGAATTTTATATGGTTTTAGGCATAAAACATATTGAAAAACTAACACAAAGACCAAATAAATAAATAAATAATGATACAATAATAATTTGGATGTAGTGATTATGAGGTAAAAAAATAATTCAAAGAAAAGCCCAAGGCCAAGAGTGATAAGTGATTATCTAATTCTTAGAATCAATTTGATAGGGAGAAATATACTCTCTTGTAATCATAAAAATATAAGCAAGCATCAACATCCACTAACACGAGGCTTTCTACAACCTCCTCACACATCAACACGACAACTATCTATCTCATAGTTGACCTCAATGCTAGTAATGTACACATTATATTTGATAACAGGGTTGAATTAATAAGCTTCTAGTATGAATCAACATCATAGACCACAACATTCCCAATGAAACAATTCGTGAGATAGTCATAAGTCGAATCCAAAATTACTAAAATATGTTAGTATTTAAGGACGTGATTGCTCAAATTTCCTAGACAACATACAAATTTGAAATTGGTTAATGCAGAACCTCTCACTTGTTGAAATCTAAAAAAATCAATTTTAGCAAATCGACTTGTTTAAAAATCAATTTTTGGTTAATGCACAACTTTTTCATGTCATCATCAACAATGGAAGTTAGAAGACACGAAAATCAATAATCTAACATCTCTTCATATGGACACGATCGAGCATCTGCAACTATTATTCCTTTGTTGATATCGACAAAGAAATGTTTTTTGAATTATTTAAAAGTGTAACATATGGACTCAAACCAATGAAGGATGATGTTACTTGTGATGTAGCACCTCTTTCTATTGTATTTGCAGATGCTTCATTACGAAATTTTATTATTTATCAATTCTAGCCTTGAGTCTTGGATTCTCAAAGTTGATTCTAGGAGAGGAGAGAGGCTTAGATGGAAACTTCACATAATGAAGCATGTGATTATAGATCTTCTTTTCATAAGTGTCACTTGAGAGGAGTATTGGGATTACTAGGATTTTTATGCACTCTACTTAAGAGAAATTAAAAGGAAAAGGAACAAACAATAATCTAACTAAGGAATGCTATAATTGTTAGGATTTTGATTCACTTTGGTAAAGGCAAGGAAAAGGGAAAGGAAGAAAAACTAGTCTAATTAATAATCATCACAAAAACCCATGAAAGGAAAACATGGCTTATATGAAATGGGATTCATTCCTAACTCATGGAGCATATATAGGGTCTTGGGAAAGGACAATGAACAAAACCAAAACATCATCATTGATGGGAATTTGCTGATTGATGATAATTTTGTGCACAATGGACTATTGATTTCATTTGAATAATTGGTTTCTAGCCTCTAATTCAGTTGTACTAACTACACATGAAATTGTCCAAAGCATAATCACGATCCTCTATTTACTCAAGTTGAAACATAATCTCAACTATATGAAGTTGTTTTTCTATAATTACAACACAACATCATTATGAGAGAGAAAAAATATTCATTTCATTTTTTAGTTTTTTTCCTAGCAACCATGTTTTCCACTTGCCTTTCACATGTATGCACTGACTACTTATAATTGTGACCAACGACGCTTGACATATGGTCAGGTGTTGTCATTTTTAATTATGCTAGCTTTTCATACAAATGGATGTAATATTCTTCATCATTGACATATTAACACTACCTTTTTTTGTAAGATTAAAAATTATATTAATTAATCAAGGTCATACATAACAACATGTTCTTGTTTGCCCTGATCCCTGCCTAGGAAATCAGACTAGTGGAAAAACCATAAGTCCTTTAGCATCTAAACATGTAAAAAAAAAAGGTCCAAAAAAACAAATTACTTGGGCTATAGACCCTTACTACTTATTTTATTATCTAACATATTAGTAGAAAATCAGAAGAAGGAACTAGATAAAATATGTAAATGATAACTTGTCATGAAAACTTGGATGAGTTGGAGATATCCATCGCTATTGGCTCCTTGCCACTACTAGTAGAGCTATAGAAATCAAGAAGGAGGTCGAGATGGTCTTCTATGCATTTTGGGTTTCGGTCCAAGGTTTTAAAAAATAGTTGTAGTTCATCAAGCATGAGGAGGATTTCCTTCTTTGCATCATTATCCAAGAGAACTCCACCCAATAATGTCTTTATGTGCCATTAGATATCTACTGTATACATATATTGGTTGAAATTTCCTGTGATGTGAGTAGTATTGGGCACCCAATCCATAACTTCAGCAACTACCTTGGTATAAGTTAAACAACCATGTTTTCCTGCAATATCCCTTTCAATATCTGCAAGTTTCACTTGAACGTTTGGATAATTTAAGTGTGATAAATTCTAGCTAAAGATTTTTCTCTCTGTTGAGCATGGATTCTCCTCATGCTCTATAATCACCAGTGCCACGTCTGCTCCTAGCTCTTTTACCTAGCATGATTGTTCACTGAAGACAAGGACCAACACTCCCCGGGAAGTGGTTTTTCACAAGGGTGATGGGCATTAAGGGAGAAAGATAAGAAACGGTACAAATTAAGAAATAAAAGGTTAGACTAGAGAAAATAATGCATTGAGGGAAAGGAAATGGAATAAAGGAAAAATAAAAATGGATAAGAATGCAACTAAAATGAAGTAGCATAAGGGAGAGGGCGATCCGAAAATTGCTTACGACACAGGTCGAGGATCGTTCCAAAAGAATAACTAAACAATCGACTATAGTAGAAACAATGACAACAATGCCCAAAGTTCCCACATATATCATGCACCATGAACTGGACACACAAGGCAAACCTAAAATTATGTAGAGAACACTTGGGATAAAAGCTAGAGTAACGACCTCATATCACTTTGATGAGAGAGGGAAGGAGGAGCCCATTATAACTAATAAATGTGAAACCTTCAATGTCTTATACTGGGATGAAATGGTTGTTGTCTGCTCATGACAACCCTATTCGATATCTTTTAACCAACCTTACGAATCTTGATTAACATGCATGGTAGGATAGGTTGTGATAATCCTCGAAAAAAACTCCAAATAACCAAAACCAAAAATCATGATAACCCACATCCTCAATCCAATCATGACATTCAAAGCAGCATTGGTTCCAAACCAGTGCAACATCGAAATGGTGTAATAGATCATTGTGCACCATGCATTGGCATAATTATCTCCGATCATCATTGGGGAGGGTGCTATGACATGTCCTCACCTATGAATGGTTGTTCGGATGGCTGCCATGTGCCCTCCCACCTAACGCCTCCAATGTCACCCATTTGAGGGGCATATTGACACTTGTGATACAAATGGATGCAATATTCTTCATCTTTGACGTGTGTTTAATACGCAAATTTTAATTTGTGAAAAAGATAGATCATCACTTCTTACATCATGTAAACATGTTGAAGTAGAATTACTTTAAATATTTAATATATGTTAGGTTTATCATTAAACCATGTTTAAGAAAAAACCCTTTCACCTCTTTTCATCACCTATATTATAATTACAGTGAGATGAGCTCTCCATTCTAGTATGGTAGAGATGTAATGTAATGTAAGCATTTTGACTAAGTCAAAATAAAATAAAAATAAAAAATAAAATAACTAATAATTATAATTATCAATACAACATTTTCACTCTCTTAAATTACATTAAAAAGATAAAATTATATAAAAATTAATAATTATGATTATAATTAGTAATTAAAATAAAGTAAATTAAATAATTAAATAATTAATAATTATGATTATGATTATGATTAATAATTAAACTAATTTAGTTTTATTTTAATTTCGAATTCATTCAGTATGAGAGGGATCAAATCTATTGATATACAAACCTAGTTTAAAATATAAAGAGACTTGATCTTCTCCACACTTAAAAACCTTTTTTAAAACGAAAAGAAGCTTAATCCTCTCTACACTTAGTGAATAGCAAACTCAAATAAATATAGATTAATTAAATTATTAATTCAAAAATAAATAAATAAATATAACCAAATGCCTAAAAACCATAAAATATATGTAGGGGAGAGATGTTAGTATATGTCAGGTGGACCAATATGCAACATCACACCACTTGGACATCCATTTGGTTGTACGACACATGTTCTCCGTGTGTGAACACCTATCCTGTGTACGTTTCAACTGGCTTACAAACCTTTGTCATGTCGTTTCCCGTGGTTTAGTAGAGTCTTCTCGAACAAGCCATGTTATTTTGTGCGGGCCTAGAAGCTGTTTATTTTCACTCCCAGTTGTTGCGTTGTGTTTCTCCAATGTTACTCGCATACAGTTCCACCCTTCGCGTAGAGTTTCGTGGGTTATGGGGCATTTGTGATGTTGGTTCGAGCGGTTGTGAGGTTGTTTATGCGAGGTGCATTATGGTTTATTGTGTAGTTTGTAGTTCCCTGTATGTTTTTTTTGCATGCGTATTTGTTTGCATTCGTCCCTGTGGTCGATATACCTCGGCTTAGTGGCGGATGTGGTGGGTTCGTGCTCAAAATTGTTTTTTTAGGTAAATGCTTAGTTTTTTTCATTTTATTGACATGATGTGCTGCCTTTGTGCATGAATCTCTGCCATTGTTTGCTCTAATGGATGTTTTCATTGTTTGCAGGTCAATGTGCTTAATGCGGTTGGTTTTCCAGTGGCGCACTAGGGTTTTTCAAGGGTATGGGTTCCTGTGGCGCGTTGGAAAGGAGGAAGCCGAGGAGAGCTAGAAGGAGGAAGTTTAGGAGAGCTTCAAGGTAGGACTTTGTCCTACCAGTCTTCTGCATGTGTTTTTTAACACATTTAACTTGAAGGATTAATGCTTCTCTATTGAGCTTGTTTCATGTGTTTTTAAACACTTGGGTTTTGTGTAAATTGACTGGTTTTGTCTTTCGGCTAATGGGTTTTAGCTTATAGCTTATGGGTCTAATTATGTAGAGTTGTGCACATGTATGTAATGGGCCAGATATGATTTGTTTTTTAGCACATTTAACTTAGAAGGATTATTGTTTCTCTGTTGGGATTGTTTCCTGTGTTTATAAACACTTTAAGCTGATGGGTTTTAGGTGTTTTTTGGGTTTTATCTCATGGGTCAAATTATGTAGAGTTGTGCACATGTGTGTAATGGGCCAGAATGCTTTGTTTTTTAACACATTTAACTTAGAAGGATTATTTTTTATCTGTTGAGCTTGTTTCCTGTGTTTTTAAACACTTTCAGCTGAAGGGTTTCTTGCAAATTGAATGGTTTTGTCTTTCGACTGATGGGTTTTAGGTGGTTTTTTGGTTTTAGCTTATGGAATAGAGGGAAATCATCCTCCTTTCCTCATCATAGACTTCTTTAGTTGCAATGGAAGATGTTGAAACAGGCTTTGGTTGATAAAACTCCTAAGGATCTTGACTTTACACTGGCCAAGAATGTCCATGTGAATTCTCTCTTTGGAATCTTTTTTGGCACTTGCTGATTTTTCATACCTTGTCTCTCATGTTGCCGAGATCTAGGAGATGACTCTGAAGTTATTTTTATGGTAGCACCCTGCTGTTTATAGATCTGGACAACAATGGTTTAAGGGTGTTCAAATTATGTAGAGTTGTGCACATGTATGTAATGGGCCAGAATGCTTTGTAGATGCAGTGAAACATGTTTTTTTCAATGTATTATGTCACTGGTTTTTTCAATGTATTATGTCAACTTGGGGATTGAAATTAATTAATTTGATAACTAAGTTGTGTATTTTTTTGTGGAATTTTAAGGTGGGGAGCTGAACATCCAAAAGCATCAACAATTTGATTGTGTTGTGTAACTAAATTGTGTCTTTTGTTGTGGACTTTTGAGGTGGGGAGGACTGAACATTCGAATGCATCAACAATTTGGTTGATAATTCACCATTAAATCTTTTGTTTTCCTGTAGTCGAAATTTATTTTTTTGTTGTCGTGCAGTCGAAATTTAGTTTCTAGTTAGAAGTCAATAGGAAAATAGATAGAATGGTTTTGACACCATCAATACTGTGAAGTTCTAAGGGTCTACTTGGCATTTAACAAACTTAAATTTATCTTATAAATTTGAATGTTGAAGTCATCTTAGAAAGGGAAATGATCTCCTTCAGGTTCTCTATCTGCATTAACTTATGCAAGGAGACTGGATTTCCAAAAAATTCACGTTATACACTTTCAGGTGCACAAATTTAAAAATTTGTCTTCGGCAATCTCATACTTCTGCAGAGTTATAGAATTACAAAGAGGGTTGTAAAGAGTATTTCAATGTCTTAGATTGATTAAGGGCTCATTTTAATGCTAAAAAATCAAAGTTCTCATATTGGCTTGAAACCTGAACGACTGCGTACTGCTTGTCGTTCTGAATCCAACGCACTTTGTTTCATGAAAAATGGTTGTTGTATGCTCCCGGAAACGTGTTTTTTCCACTTTGCTAAACAGGGAAATTTAAAAAAAAAATGACAGTCAGATGCCCAGTCAGCAGTCCATACTGCTGATGTGGCATGCTGACTGTGCAGGCTCATTTTTTTGTCAATTCTCTAGTGAATCTTACACTGCCAAATGGTAGCACGACACTGGTCTTAATGGTAGGTGATGTGTTTAGTTTTTATTGGTTTAATTTTGAGCCAACCGAGTGAGGACACGTGGTGCAGCCTGGGGATGCCACGTGCCCCCCCCCCCCTAAGTTTGTATGGCCATGTAAATTTTTTGTAACAAGTATGGGTGTAGGCATCAGGGTTCGACCCCGCGACCTCCCACCACACAACACAATGCATTACCAATCTGCATGTTTGTTAGATCTTAACAATATGTATAAGATCTGCCATACATTGAATTAAACTATCGTATATGGCGGGGGTAGGCGGGGTCCAGCCTCCGATCCACATGACCACATGCCAGGACCACCAGCAGAGAAATAGTTAGCACAGAGTTAAGACATGGTAAATTAACCGTAATCCATACTTAATTAGCACCTAATCCAATGTTAAATGCAGATTAAGATAAGTGTGAGATTAATGCCTTAAGTGTGCTTAATTAGCGCTTAAACTCCACTTAACATTAACTGCAGATTTAATTGGCGAACTCCAAATTCGGCGAACTACCAGTTCTAGTTACAGTTAGCTAGTTTAGGTCCTAAAATAGTGGGAAAATTAAAATGGTCATAACTTCTGCATTTTTTGACCAATTCAGGCTCAGAAAGAGGCTAATCAACCATTTTGAGCCATTCTGGACTCATTGGAGTAGGTTACAGGAGCAAAAGAGCATTTTAAATAGTTCAATTTTATCATTTGAGCATAATATAGAGGCCCAAGCAATGGAATTTGGACCAAGGAGATGTAGCCCAAGAGGGGTGAACTCCTTCATCAAATACATGTGTTAATGTTATGTATGGTGATGTTATGTACTTGATTTTTTGTTGTTCAGCTCTTGTTTTTATGTTAAATTGCTCACTAAATTGACATGAAAAACACACATGAGACTTGATAATTTGCAAGAAACCTTGAACCCTTAAGCACACATAAGACATTGAATTTATAATATGAATGAGTAATTAGCACAACAACACTAACATAATCCATTCAGATCATTTTTCATATCAGATTTCAGGTTATTTACGTTTTGCTGTGAAATAAGGGATCTAATTATTTGCAAGTTTGTGTCATGCTTACAAGGTTAAAACTCAAAAGAGGAGAATGGAAGTTGGTTGAGATCCCTACAATTGGGTCAAGAGGAAGAAGGGAAAGGCTTCCAAAGTCTTCAACACCAAAACGTCCTCAAGTTTAAGTTGAGTCTCTAGTGAGCATGTCTCATGAAGGAGAACCTATCATGACAGAAGATGAGAGAGCATTCAGGAAGGAATTCTTTGATATGACTGAGATGGTTAAATTCCTCTATGAGGATAGGAAAGTAAGGAAGGAATGTAAGGATGTAAGGAGAGATTTCAAGGCCTCCAAGAGGAGAGGGTTCTCCAGGAGGAGGAGGCCATGGATATGGTAAGAAGCCACCATCCACTACACCATCATCCTCGCCACCATCTTCACCTTCCTCATCATTAGCTTCCACTACCACAACTCTTCCATTTATTCATACACATACTTCCAAAGGAGCTGGTAAATCATGTTTTCTTAAACTCGATGTTAAGTTCGAGCTTCCAATGTATAATGGTGAAGTGAATGCAAAGAAGTTGGATAATTGGAATCGTCAATTGGAGGTTTATTTTAGAATTTGGAACCTTCAAGAAGATGACATAAAGATTCAATTGGCTTCCCTGAGGATGGAGGGTTTAACACTTCTATGGTGGGAAGCAAAGACACAAGAGGAGATTAAGAAACATGGTAAGATCTCAATGTCTTGGTCAAATTTTATTGCTCCCATTAAAAGGAAATACTATCCTCTAGCTTACATGCAAAAACCTATTATGAGTTGGACAAATTTTAGACAATTGAAATGTCAAAGTGAGCGATATTACACTCATGAGTTTAGGAGAAGAGCTCTTATGTTGGGAGTTGATTTGCATAGCCAAGAAACTTTGCTGAAGTACATAGGTGGTTTCCATAGTTACCTAAAACATACCATCCTCATGTTTAATCTCACTAGTTTAGATGAGGTCTGTGTGCAAGCTACACACCTTGAGGCAAGAGGGAAAAATGTACAAGATGAGGGTAAAAATAAACCATTCAAATGTGGTGAAAAAGGAAAGGGTTTCAAGAGTAAACAAAAGAAGAATGCATCCATCAAGAAAGAAGGGGAGAAAACCACATTTACTCATTGTTCCAAAGAGGGCCATGATGAAGTCCAATGTTGGAAACTTCATCCAAAATTGAGGCCTAAGAAATTCAACAATAAGGGGAAACAAAAGACAACTGCTACCACACAACAGGATCTTGGATCTGATTCATGACATGAGACTAAAATTGCAGCCATGGTCACAAAGGGAAAAGAATCCATAACAAGTACTAGTTCCTCAAATTGTCACAATAAAACTCCAAGTGAAGAAACAAGAATAGAGCTTTTTCATGTAAGAGTGGTCTCAAAACATACAAAAATTGACACACTATTTGATAGTGGGTCTCAAGCAAACTTGATCTCTGAAGACTTGGTCAAGAAGTTGAATCTTGAAACCTTACCTCATCATAAGCCATACCCATTGGGTTGGATAACCAAATATACAAACTTACGGGTTACAAGAAAATGCATTTTTCGGTTTGCAATTACCGCAAATTTTATTGATGAATTTGAGTTAGATGTTGTACCGTTTGACATATCTGGAATTGTTTTGGGTAGCCCATATCTCTATGACAGGACAATAGTCTTCTATCACTACGAGAACAAGTACCACTTGTTCAAAGATGGGGTGGAATATATTGTGAGAGCTCATCGTAAAAATATAAACCTCTCTTTGGTTAATGTTGGGCAAATGAAGAGCCTAGTAAACTCAAGCAAAAAATTGCTTCTTATGATCAAACAAAAGAATGATAAGGATTTTGAATCTTTTGAAGGTTGTGATGATAGATTAAAATCTGATTTGTTTTATGTGGTAAGTCGGCATGGCGATATGTTTCAAGAGCCAAAGGGGTTACCTCCCAAGAGGGGAATCCAACATGAGATACAACTGCAACAGGATGTTCCGCTCCCTAACATTGGCATGTATCGCATGTCAATAATGGAAAGTGCAGAAATCAAGGAAATCCAAGAATTGTTGAATAAAGGTATCATTCTTCCATCTACCTCGGCAAGTGGTTCACCGATTGTATTGATACCCAAGAAGGATGGAACATGGCGCATGTGTGTGGATTTTTTAGCACTCAACAAGATCACGATAAAGAATCATTATTTTCTCCCAAGGATTGATGATTTTATTGATCAATTGAGGTATGCAAAACATTTCACTAAGTTAGATTTAAGAAGTGGTTATCATCAAGTTATAATAGTTGAAGAGGACATATGGAAGACCACATTTAAAACTAAATAAGGATTTTTTGAATGGCTTGTTATGCCTTTTGGTCTTTGCAATGCTCCAGCTACTTTCATGAGAGTTATGAATGATGTATTAAGACCACTTCTAGATGAATTTATCATTGTCTACTTAGATGATAATTTGATATTCCAAAAATCACGAGAAGAACATGTCATGCATGTGAACAAGGTGCTTGATGTCTGGAAAAAAGAGTAGTTGTTTTTGAAAATGTAAAAATGTGAATTTGGAAAAACATCCTTAGTGTATTTGGAACATATTGTTGGAGGAGGTCAGCTGAAGATAGACCCCTATAAATTTGAGGTCATTATGAATTGGCCTACACCCAAGTCAATCACAAAGGTAAGTTTTCTAGGGGCAGCACAGTATTGGAGGAAGTTCATTGCTAATTTTTTCTCTATTGCAGCTCCGTTACTGTAGGTTTTAACCCTGAACAGAAATTATCTACACACGAATCTTATAACAGAAAATAAACAATAGCGAGAACATAAAACATAAAACAGATAAACACATAGATTTTCCCCTAGATCCTAAATCGGGACGACCAACTTGATTTTTCATTTTATTCCTTTTAGTGTTACAACACATATATATACATGTCGAAGCATACATAAACCCTAATCCATTAACCCTGGATTAGAACATAATCATAGTTCCCTTGACCGGATCTACAAAATACCAGGGGTCAAAAACCATCGTACCCCAAAAAACCATGTGCAAACTCATGCACAAAACATGGGTGGGTCCGCCTATGAGTGGGACTGCACACCAAAAAAAAAAAATCGTCGGGGCGCTGCGCCCAGCGCAACGTATAGCGCGTGGGGCTAGTCGTGGAAAGAATATAACACACACCCAACATTCTCCCACTTGTTGTTTTCTTTCCATAGGGGGCCACAGAAGAGCTTAGTCATTTGGCCAATTCTTCAACACCCATTGTTTCTCTACACCAAGAGAACTTCTGAGTGCTTACAGACTTCGTCAATGCATCTGCAACATTCTTCAAAGTGTCCACCTTTACCAGCAACACCCTTTTAGCCTCAACCATATCTCTAACAAAGTGATATTGAACATCAACGTGCTTTGTCTTTGAATGATAAGCAGGGTTCTTAGCCAAGAAAATTGCACTTTGGCTATCACAGTCTATCCTTATAGCTTGCTGTACCAACCCCATACTTGAACACAATCTATGCAACCAAACTGCTTCCTTGCTTGCATGAGTGGCTGCTATGTATTCTGCCTCTGTAGTTGAAAGCGCCACTACAGACTGTCTTTTACTCATCCAACTGACTGCACCTCCAAATAGGCTAAACACATACCCACTTTTAGAACTTCTTTGGTCCAGATCTCCAGCCCAGTCTGCATCAAAAAAACCACGAATGTCCAACATTCTTTCTAATCCTAGTCTTCCTTGGTAGCACAAGCCATAATCACTAGTGCCACATAAATATCTGAAAACCCACTTCACTGCTGGCCAATGCTCCTTCCCTGGGTTTGACATAAACCTGCTCAATACTCCCACTGCATGTGCAATGTCTGGTCTAGTATAGACCATTGCATATGTTAGTATGATTCTTTCGTCGTAAAAGATCACTTTAGCTATGCATATCAAGTAGCCCTAACATCAAGTATGGCTGCAAAATATCTTTAGATTTGCTGCATAATATTAGATCTAAGCATAAAAGACATTAAGCAGATAAAATGTGAAATGGCTCCATGCATCCAATGAACAAGACAAGAACAATGTATAAAAATAATCTTATATTATATTAAAGAATGGGGCACCTGAGAGGAAAACAAGAAAGGTGTTTTCCAATTCTCCTCAGTGGGATGGGTTCTTGGAAGTCCTCAGTGTTTCAGATCTAAAATTCCTCTCTTTGGTTGATATGAAAAACCCTAACAAACATGGAACTCAATGGGAGTTCAAAATGCAAACAAAATGAAATTGGTGACCAAGAGTAGATCTAGTGTGATCTAATGCAATGCAGGTGACTAATGAATGGGGAAAACCCTCTTATTTATAACAAAATATTGGGGTGTTCTAGAACTTGGTGCATGAATAAAATATTATTAATCACCTTTTAGGAATATTTTATTATATTTGTTGGAGGGAAAAGGGTTTTTGACTTGGGTCAATTCCTTTATTTATAAGTAACAAATAAATAAATGATTTATTAATTATTTAAGGGAAATGAGGGGAATACAATTAAATAAATAATGGTTTATTTAATTATTTATAAATGATTTAGTCAAATTTAACTATTAGGAAATAATTAAATAAATAATGATTTATTTAATTTATTACCTTGTTTTGGGTTAAATATGACCAAGAAATGTAAACGGATGTGGTGAAAGTGATTTTACTTGGGATAAAATTGGTCTTACATGGTGTACTTGGGTTTATCTAACGATAATGGGTTAGATGACCAAAAAATGGTGTAACAGCATACATCAGGCTACCCACTGCACTTGCATATGGAACACGGGACATATCCTCCTCTTCTTCTTGTGTCTTGGGACACTGTTCAGCAGACAACTTTGCACCTACAAGAATAGGAACACTCACCAGTTTACTATCCTGCATATTGAACCTCTGCAATATAGTCTCGACATACTTCCTCTGGTTTAACCAAAGCTTCCTCTTTGCCCGATCTCTCTTAATTTCTATGCCCAAAATATAGTTTGCAGCACCAAGATCCTTCATGTCGAATTTGGAGAACAGTTGGGTCTTCAAATCTTGGATAATTTCTTTGTCATTTCCAATCAACAACATATCATCCACATACAAGAAAAAATAAATAACACGGTCACCAATTAATTTAAAATAAACACATTGATCCTCCTTGCTTCTGGTGAAGCCAAGTCCCCGTATATAGGTATCAAATTTCTGATACCACATCCTTGGTGATTGTTTTAACCCATACATAGACTTCTTCAACCTGCATACCAGTTCTTTCTTACCCTTCACCATGAAGCCTTCAGGTTGCTTCATGTAGATCTCCTCTTCTAGATCCCCATGAATAAATTTTGTCTTCACATCCATCTGTTCTATCTCAAAATCAAATGCAGCAGCAACAGATAAAAGTAATCTAATAGAAGTAACTTTGGCAACAGGAGAAAAAATATCACCAAAATCAATTCCCGGCACCTGGGAATAACCTTTTGCTACCAACAGAGCTTTGTATTTCTCCACCTTGCCTTCTACATTCATCTTCTTTTTAAACACCCATTTTCTCCCGATGGGCTTCCTTCCAGCCGGCAACTCCACCAGATCCCATGCCTCATTTTTGTGCAAGGATGCCATTTCATCAACCATGGCATCCTTCCAGAGTTTTCCATCCTCTGAATCTACTGCCTCCCTGATAGTTCTGGGTTCATCATCAGTTATAGTTAAGGAAAAACCTGAATAGAAAGCAGATGGACTATACCTTTATGGTTGCCTTCTTTCCCGAACTGATCTTCTCAAAGCTGGAGTTTGTGGCTCTTCATCTTCTGAGTCTTCTTTTGTTGTAGAGTCTGATTCATCCTCCTTTAGCTCAAACTCTATCTTCTCAAGTTCCTTTGGTAGGACTTCATGTTTAACAACATCTTTCACTTCTCTAAACACCACATCTTGACTGTACACAACCTTCCTTGTTTCTGGGTTCCAAAGCTTGTAACCCTTTAAACCATCCTTATACCCAATAAAGATGCACCTTTCAGATTTATTATCCAACTTGGTCCTTTTCTCCTTTAGAACATGTACATATGCATCACATCCAAATACCCTTAGATGTGAAAGAGAGGGTTTCTTACCGGTCCATACCTCATGTGGAGTCTTATCCTCCAACGCTGATGAAGGTGATCTGTTAACTAAGTAACATGCAGTCTCCACTACCTCTGCCCAGAATTCTTGTCCTAACCCGGTACCACTGAGCATGCTTCTTGCCTTTTCCATTAGTGTTCTGTTCATTCTTTCTGCAACTCTATTTTGCTGAGGTGTGTATGGAGTAGTCTTCTGCCGTGCTATACCACACTTCTTACAGAACTCTTCAAATTCCTTCTTGCAGAACTCCCCACCATTATCTGTCCTTAGTGCCTTTATCTTCTTCTCTGTCTGGTTTTCCACCAGTGCCTTAAATTCTTTAAATTTTTCAAAGACTTCAGATTTCTTCCTCAAGAAATATATCCATGTATTCCTTGAGAAGTCATCTATGAATGAAACATAGTACACAGACTTTCCCAGTGATGGAACTGACACAGGCCCAAACACATCACTGTGCACAAGTTCTAATATCTTGTTTGCCCTCTTAGCACAAGAAGGAAAACTCACCCGATTCTGCTTCCCATATACACAATGTTCACAGAAATCGAAATCCAGAGAGAAATTAGACATACCTTCTACCATACCATTTCTATGCAGTATCCGAAGCCCCTTCTCTCCAATATGTCCAAGCCTTTGATGCCATAGCATGGTCTTTTCTCCAGACACAGCTAGGCTTTCCGTCCCACTTTCAGGAACCACAGAACTGTTACACCCATCAATAACTATGCTACCTTGTAGCTTGTACAGAGTTCCAGTCCGAACTCCCCGCATTAATACCAGTGCTCCCCGAACCATCTTGCAGGAATCTTTCTTGAACACTGTTTTTACACCTGCATCATCCATCTTGCTTACAGAAATCAGATTTCTGGCCAATGCAGGAATATGCAGAACACCAGGAAGTGTTCTAATCCTTCCACCTTGCAGCTTCAGCTTGACCTTTCCACATCCAACGATTCTAGCCTTCCTATCATCCCCTAGGAAGACATCACCACCATCATATTTCTCATACTCGCAGAACCACTCCCTATGGGGAGTGAAGTGAAAGGATGCACCTGAGTCAATTAGCCATGACTCATGATCTACATGTGTATTTGAAGAAGAAGCCAAATACACATCCCCACCTTCATCCGAGGTGGTTTTTGCCTCTGCAGAAGGAGCATCATCAGATCCCTTTTCTTTCTCAGGAGCTTTAGATCTGCAGTCCTTTTTGTAGTGCCCTTCCTTTCCGCATTTCCAGCACACCTTTACAAACTTTCCAGGAGATTTAGATCTCCCTCTAGATTTAGATCTCCCACTCGAAACCTTATTCTTGTTTCTATTCTGGGACCTTCCTCGTACAGATAAGGCATCTGCATTTTGACCCTCCATATTTCTCCGTCTCATTTCCTCCGACAGCAAGGCTGAGACAATGTCATCAAAATTCAAGGTAGTTGTGTTGCTACCTATTGCAATAACCAGACTGTCCCACGAGTCTGGTAGAGAGCACAACAAACTGATGCACTTATCTTCATCTGAGATTTTAATATCAACAGACGACAGCTGACTTACCACAGTATTGAAGGCGTTTAGATGCTTTGTCACCGAGTCTCCATCCTTCATCCTCAGGTTATACAGCTTTTTCCGCAGGAACAACTTATTCACCAGAGACTTAGATTGGTACAAATTCCCAAGTTTTTCCCACAAATTCTTCGCCGTAGCTTCCCCAGATACATTCAACAATACTGAATCTGAGACACACAACCGTATTGTGCTCTTAGCCTTCCGATCTAGTTTCTTCCAGTCTTCATCTGACATTGCCGTTGGTTTAGTACCTGGATCTACTGTGATCCACTGATCTTTATCCACCAGCAGATCCTCCATCTTGAGCTTCCATAACTCAAAGCTCTGACCATTAAACTTCTCGATCTCTATCTTCCCACCGCTCGCCATCTTATTTCACCGCAAGAATCGATCCCGCAGATCTCCCACTGAACAGGGTCTACCTCAGGCCCGAGAAAAAAACCCTCAGCAGCAAAGGCGTCCCCTTGAAGCCGAAACAGCTCTGATACCAAATGTAGGTTTTAAACCTGAACAGAAATTATCTACACACGAATCTTATAACAGAAAATAAACAATAGCGAGAGCATAAAACATAAAACAGATAAACACAGAGATTTTCCCCTGGATCCCAAATCGGGACGACCAGCTTGATTTTTCATTATATTCCTTTTAGTGTTACAACACATATATATACATGCCGAAGCATACATAAATCCCAATCCATTAACCCTGGATTAGAACATAACCGTAGTTCCCTTGACCGGATCTACAAAATACCAGGGGTCGAAAACCATCGTACCCCAAAAAACCATGTGCAAACTCATGCACAAAACATGGGTGGGTTCACCTATGAGTGGGACCGCACACCAAAAAAAAAATTCGCGGGGGCGCTGCCCCGAATGCCGACAGGGGGGGCTGCCGCCCCCCTTGTGACCCCCCTGCTGCGCCCGGCGCAACGTACAGCGCGTGGGGCTAGTCATGGAAAGAATATAACACACACCCAACAGTTACATGCATTGAAAAGTGTTAAGAAAGTCTTCTAGTGGGGAGGAAATCATCAAAAGTATTTGAGGCTTTGAAGAAAAAGATCAGTTCAACTCAAATATTAGCATTACTAGACTTGAGACAACCCTTTGAGATTCAGACAAATGAAAGTGACTATGCCATGGGCGCAGACCTCTTACAAATGGTAAGCCTATTTCATTCCAATAAAAAAATTTTAATGGTGTAGAGATAAATTATCCTACATATGACAAGGAGATATATGCATTGGTACAAAGTGTGAAGAAATTGAAACATTATTTTATGGGAAATGAAACCATCATTCACACCGATCACCAACCATTGCAATACTTGCAATCGCAAACAAAATTGCAACAGTCAAGGCACTTTTGATGGATGGGATTCTTGTAACAATTCTGCTTGGTTATCAAGTATAAGAAATATATACAACAAGGTTGCCGATATGCTTTCTAGGCCTATTAGAAATGCAGATAATTTACTCAATAATACTTATGTTTTACATTAAAGTTACACTAAACAATATGATGTTGACAATGACTTTCAATATGTTTATGCAAACTTGAGTCAAGTTCTCCAAGTTGAGGAATTAGATTATCACGTTCATAATAACTTCTTGTATCATTTGGGCAAGATTTGTATTCCACAGGGTGAGAGAGTGAATGTCATAAGGGAAGCACACTCTTCTCTTATTGTGGGACACTTTGGTGTAAGAAAAACAATGGAAAATCTTCAGAGGTATTTTTATTGGCCTCGTATGCTTGAAAGTGTGTCATGTTTTATTAAAGGTTGTTATTTATGTGTAGTCAGTAAGCCTAGTAATAGGAGGCTAGGATTGTACACACCACTTCTGGTCCCTTCACGTCCATGGGAGAGTATCTCAATGGATTTTTTAGGAGGTTTTCCTTTGTCGAAAAGAGGTCATGATTATTTGTATGTAGTTGTGGATAGGTTCAACAAAATGTGTATTTTGATGCCATGTAAAAGGAAAGTTACAAATGAAAAACATCTCATCTTTTCTATCAAAATGTAAGGATCATTTTGGGTTGCCTACATCTATTTTAAGTGATCGAGATTCTCAATTTGTTGGGAATTTTTGGTCAAGTTTGTGGGAATTTATGGACACTAAGCTGAAGAAGAGTACAACCTTTCATCTACAAACAGATGGTCAGATCGAGGTGGTTAATAGAACAATCATTCATCTTCTTAGAGGATATTGCAGAAAACATCCTAAGTTGTGGGATGAACAATTTCATTACATTCAGCATGCTTACAACCGTGTAAAACATTATTCTACTCAGACATCACCATTTGAGGCATGTCTTGGTTACTTTCCAAAGTCACCATTGGATTTCATCTTTAGGAAAGATGTAGCTATCGACGGACATAGCGACATAGAGAAAGCAAATAAATTCATTGAGAAAATTCAGCTGATTCATCAAACAGTGCAAGAGAAACTAGAGAAAAGTCAAGGCAAGTACAAGGAAAGGCATGGAAAACATCGAGTGGATCATAAGTTTTAAGTTGGAGATGAATTCTGGCTTCACATTAGCAAGGAAAGGCTTCAAGGAGAAGGTAAAAAGTTGAAACCAATTCATTATGGTCCTTTCAAAGTTTTGGAAAAGATTGGTAACAATGCGTTCAAGCTTGATTTTCCTTCATACATGCAAATTTATTCAATTGTTAATGTTGAAAATTTGAGATTGTATGAGCCTCCTTTGATTGAAGATCAAGGAGAGAATGTTCAGTTACCATGTATTGAATATTTTTCTCTAGATTTCTTTGTTGAGCTACAACAAGACACCATACTTGACAGGAGGGCAAGGACATCGACAAGAGGAAGTATTAACAATATTCAAGTCGGGCTTAAAGGAATAAATCCTTCAAAGGCCAAATGGATTGAAATTGGGAAGGTGAGGGAACTGTACCCTCACTTGTTCAACAACTGAATATGATATTTTGGGGTCCAAAAGCTTCCAGTGGGGAGGAGTGATCAGGGGCTTAGTTTTATGCTTAAAATTTAAAGTTCTTAGATTGGCTCAAAACCTAAACGACTGCGTAGTGCTCGCCATTCTGAATCTGATGCACTTAGTTTAGGAAAAATGGTTGTTGTATGCTCCCGGAAACGAGTTCTGTCCTCTTTGCTAAACAAGTAAATTTTAAAAAAAAATGACAGTCAGATGCCCAATCAACATGACATACTGCTAATGTGACATGTTGACTGTGAAGGCTGATTTTGTTTGGAAATTCTCTGGTGAATGGTAAGATTCCAAGTGGCAGCATGGCATTGGTCCAAATGGTGGGTGATGTTTTGAGTTTTTATTGGTTTAATTTTGAGCCAACCGGGTGAGTACACGTGGTGCAACCTGGGGCCGCCAAGTGCCCCCCCCCTGCCCCCCCAAGTTTGTACGGACGTGTAAAATTTTTGTACCAAGCCCAGGTGGAGGTTTCGGGGTTCAACCCCACGACCTCCCACCACACAACACAACACATTACCAGTCTGCATGTCTGTTAGATCTTAACATGTATAAGATCTAACATACAATTGAATTAAACTATTGTATATGGCGGGGGTAGGCGGGGGCCAGCTCCCGGTCCATAGGACCACATGCCAGGACCATCGGTGGAGAAACAGTTAGTGCGGAGTTAAGACACGGTTAATTAACTGTAATCCCTACTTAATTAATGCCTAATCTAATGTTAAATGCAGATTAAGATAAGTGTGGGATTAACGCCTTAAGTGCACTTAATTAACGCTTAAACTCCACTTAACATTAACTAGATATTTAATTGGCGGACCTCCAAGTTCAGCTGACTGATAGTTCTTGTTACAATTAGCTAGTTTAGGGCCTGAAATAGTGGGAAAAATTAAAATGGTCATAACGTTTTCATTTTTCGACCAATTTAGGCTCAGAAAGAGGCTAGATGACCATTTTTAGACATTATGGACTCGTTGGAGCAGGTTACAGGAGCAAAAGAGCATTATAAATAGGTCAATTTGACAATTTGAGCATAATATAGAGGCCCAAGCAATGGAAGCTGGACCAAGGAGATGTAGCCTAGGAGGGGTGAACTCCTTCGTCAAACACATGTGTTAATGTTATGTATGGTGATGTTCTGTACTTTATTTGTTGATGTCCAACTCTTATTTTTATGTTAAATTGCTCACTAAATTGACATGAAAAACACACATGAGACTTGATAATTGCAAGAAACCTTGAACCCTTAAGCACACATAAGACATTAAATTTATAATTTGAATGAGTAATTAACACAAAAACACTAACATACTCCATTCAAATCATAGATTATCTTGGGGATTGAAGTTGTTGGGATGGGGACCATGTAGGTAAACTACCCAATCATTGTTTTCATTTGTTGATTGGGAACTTATTTCACAATCCCAATTTCACATCCACATGGGAATTCTGAAGTGATGACATGGCTAAGAATACTCAGAGGTCTTCTTGATTAGAGGCCCTAAAAATTGAATTTTGTTGTGAAACCAGCTCCACAAATAGAAGAAAAGAGATATAAACGCCTTATAAATAGGCAGCTTTGAGGGGAAAACCTCCAATACATTACATAAATGAACAATTCTTGGATGATACAAATGAAAAAACCTTCTTTCTATATATAGGAGTCCATGGGGCCACAATGTAATCCTAGTCGACCTAACAATAATAATGTAAGGGCACAATAATAACAATATGGGGGTTACAGGGGTACAAAAATAACAATAAGGGGGGCTACACTAAGATAATAAGGGACTACACTAGTAATATAGGGACCTAACATGCCCCTCTCCTTCAAACAAGTGTTGTCCTCAACGCTTGATTATTTCTTGATGCTTCTGTATAAAATTCTCATGCTCCCATGTGGAATCTTCTATAGGAAAGTTCTTCCACTTGTTGAAAGACTCTAAAATTGATCGTACTTGTCGAGTTCTTGTTTTTGTGACTGCTTCAGAAATTATTTCGATGTGATGTTGATCTTCATGTTGTTTCATTTCATTCTGCACCAAAGTTAGGTTATCTTTTGAGAGTTGGAGAACTTGTTGTTGATGGTCAATGTGATATTCCACTACTTTATCAGAAATATTAGCTTTTATTTTTTCCTTTAAACCATCCAACATAGCCTCCATTTCTTCATTTAAACCATCTATGTCATCTTCGGTTGCTCTTCGTAAGATCAAAATTTGTTGCACTTGGTACCGTAATTTTGATATCTCATGCTGCAATTCTTCCTCTTCATGCGTCATAGTATAGATTTCTAAGGGCTTAATGGGTATGGAATTATTGTTTTTAGGAGGCATTTCAGAACCAAATACTAAAATATATGCTCAATAGGCCCTTGGAATCACTTCAAACTGATTTTTTTACATAAGACTTATGCAATTCGGAAGAGAAGAAAAAAAAAAAAAAAAAACCTTTTTTCTTGCTTTCGAGGAGCTCGATATTGAAACTAAATTATATCTGTGATTTTAGACCTTAAATATATAAAATTCAGCCCTGTCGTAGCCCTCTGAAGCTTCTTTCAAATTCCATAGGTCTGATCTGATTTGGATTCTTCAAGGAAAAGTTATGACCAATCTCCCACAATGACCCAATTTTGGACTGGTTCAATAGAGAAAAATTGTACGACTTGCCATGTGTCATTGTTTCCTCCTTTGGCTCTGAAATTGATAGACCAAAAAATACAATCCGTGTACTTGCATCCAATTTTTACAGCATTCCAATCCGATGCTCAGAGAGAGAGCTATGAAGATTTTCCCACAATAACCTCTTTGAGATGAAATTCAGAAGCCTAAAAAATCCATAACTTCCACAGATCATATCTCCGAAAATGTTGCGAACCAATATCTGATATTTTTTGAAAATGTTCCTCAGGATTGCGGCTTCGCACTCTAAATTTTTCAGCTTTTGAACCTTCGTAGAAAAAAATTTATTACGAAAATACCATGATGATCTGTTTAGGTTAAATTCAGGAGCCTGCAAAATGACCTAACTTGCACAGATCATACCTCCGAAAATATTGCGAACCATGCTCTGAAATTTTGCGACAATTTTCCTCAGGATTTTGGCTTCGTACTCTAAAAATTTTAGATTCTGAACCTTCGTAGAAAAAAAGTTATAGCAAAAATGCCACGATGACCTGTTTGGAGCAGCGAAACCATAGAATCTCAAAGCTCTGATACCAAATGTTGTGAAACCAGCTCCAAAAATAGAAGAAAAGAGATATCAATGCCTTAGAAATAAGCCACTTCGAGGGGACAACCTCCAATACATTACATCAATGAAAAATTCTTGGATGATACAAATGACAAAACCTCCTTTCTATATATAGGAGTCCATGGGGCCACAATGTAATCCTAGTGGGGCCACAATGTAATCCTAGCTGACCTAACAATAATAATGTAATGGCACAATAATAACAATATGGGGGTTACAAGGGTACAAAAATAACAATAAGGGGGGCTACACTAACATAATAAGGGACTACACTAGTAATATAGAGACCTAACAAATTTAAAGCCATCTTTATGATGTGTCAATGGAATGTGTTGTAGATTTGTTGTTTCATTGCAACCTTTTTGTTCATTGAGCATACCAAGTCTATCATATGGCTACTTTAAATCCTCCTTTTCCAACAATATGTGCTTATTTTGTTCTCTCAAATTTTTATGTAGAGTTGTGCAATGGGATAGAATTCTTTGTAGATGCAGTGAAACTAGTTTTTTTCAATGTCTTTTATCAGCTTGGGGTTTGAAGTTGTTGGGATGGGGGGCATGTACATAGAATAAGATTTTATTTTTTTTTGTTCATTTGTCGACTGGGAACCTTTTTCACAATTTCAATGCCTTAGACAAGAGAAGGCAAGTAATAATCTAAGCTTGTTTTGTTTTAATGGTGTCATTTATGCTTTGCAAGTGAGAAAGTTAGAAATGGGTTGCACTGTCAATTTGTTAACTCCCTGTTGTACGGTAAAACAACCCTCCCCATTTCGAAATTTTAGAATGAATTCCATTTAGAAATAGGTCCCCTTTTTCTTTTTAGGAATAAAAGACTTAGAGGGAATCCGATCATTTTGAATAAAACCAATAAAGAGTTCATTTTTTCATAAATTGCAAGTGCTTATAAACAAATGTAATATTGAAACTTTTCATTCCGATGAGATATAATTTTTTTTTATCACATCAGCATAATATATAAAGTGTTCATATTAAACAAAGTTTGATGTGATACATTAATCGCAATCGCAAATCGGAGATATCTTAAAGTTTGACATTTGTTTTGAAAAAGCTTCGATGTGATAGAACAAATCGTAATCACAAATCACAAAGGTTTTAAGTTGTCACATTTGTTTTGAAAAAACTCTGACGCAATGCGATTCATCACAATCGCATTTCGGAGCAACAAACATTATATTCGGTCATTCTACAAAAATCCGATGCGATGGACCCCACCATCATCGCAATCGCAAAATCAGCGAATATCATTTACAACTTACTCTCCTTGAAAATAGCCAATGAAATATACCATCTTCGCAATCAGAAATCGGCGGAGATCATGATATGTTATTTTTTATCCTTGTTGAAAATTCCCGATGCGATCAATATTGAATCTTTATGTTTGTTTTGTACTGCGCATATGTTATTTATTCATCACAATCTCAAAATTCAAAAAGAAAAGTTTTTTTTATTCTCATTCCAAAAGCGCTGATCTCCGATTGTACGTTTATTATTAAATAGAAAATCAAACGAACAATCATGATTGATTCTATTTTGAATGCATGAGTGTGACTCTTATAGAGGGCATTTAAGTTTTAATGCGAAGTTAATAAATTGAAAATAACAAATAAATATTTTCATATAGTTGTTCTCCTCATTGAATTTTCACCATGTTTGAAAACCTTTCTCCTTTGCAGAACCACAGAACACCCAATCATTTCGTTTGCCGAGCAAGTGAGACATTATCAAACAACAAAATTTCTAAAAGATCTAAGAAAGTAAAGGTTGTTGCCGCTGCAAATTTCACTGCTATTCCCATAGTACCAAAAGAAAAACCAACGAAAATTAAGCTAGTTACAGACATATCATGCCAGGGACTTGGAAAAATGACTTGGGAAGATGTATGTAACCTAATTTAAAAAGCATATCCTAAGGTTCCTGAGGTGAAGGCAACAATTCCCGATGAAGATGATTCAGATTTTGATTCTGAGACTCCCCTTAAAGCACTTACAAATTCATTCCTTCATAGAATTACAGCTCGGGAAAACATATTCCCTTATTATGATGTAATTCGGTGGGTGATAGACAATGTCACCATCCAAAACAGGGCATTTGTTTCAGTTGCTAGAACAATATTTGGGTCTTTCAGAGCAGAGGACATAAAGGCAATGTACCATCTTCCAGATCCGCAAAAGGTCTACAACAAAGCTTTTATTAAGGATTTTTCTGCAAGAAATGAAACTCCGTCTGAGCCAATAAGAGAATGGAGGAAAGCTCCAGAGAAGCATAAAAATGAATCATCAGGTATGTACTCCATGGAGTCCCTTTCACCTCCATATTTTTATGCCGCCGCAATGATGTGCAGACTATTTGGAAATGATAATTCAGCTAGATTTTCAATACAAATGGTACCCTTAATCCATTCTGCTGTGAATTCTGAAATCATGGACTGGGCAGTTATCCTTTCAGATAAGATAGCCAATAGAATCCTAGAGTATAGAAAATATAAAGGCACAGGAAACACAACCCCGTTTTACTTTTGTGCCTACATTTTAAATGCCCTATGTTTTAACTCTAAATTTCCCATTCTTGGTTGGAAATGGACCCCCAAAGATTTCGTTCCTATTCATATTTACCATAAGCTCTTATGAAAGGTGCATTTTAAAAACCATGTTTATAGAATTTGTCACGGTTTCCTCATCCTTGTCTATCTAACCATTTTCAACCAATTTCCTCCCCGACTTTCTGAAAAAGCTAAGACTGATATATCCCAGATTGGTGACTGGTTTGGAGAAGAGAAATTTACCTATATCAGAGTATTTGGGAGTATAGTGGAGCCCAATATTTTACCTCTGTATGTCCCAGACAAACTGTTACCACAAGAAATCGCCCACTAGTTAACAGTAGAAGGCATGTCAAGGTGTCTCAAGAATAACAAGAAACTAATGTGGCCTACTTTTCCATTTCACTGTGGGCATTATACACTAATAACTTCACACATGCTGAGAAGGAGGTCATCAAAATAAGGGATCTTAAGCTCTCTACAGTCCTAGGCAGGTAGTATGACCCGAAAAAAAGTTTCATTTGATTTCACAACTTTAGTTTCAATTGCTCGATTTGAGCATGAGCCTGACGAATTTGATGATTTATTTGTTTCTATTGATAAATTTCCCCAAGTTTATGACTTGGCTAAATCCAAATTTCAGACTGAGGATATGAATAAATTCATGCTATTTAGAAGTCAGAGACTGCTGAAAGCTCCTCTTGACCAGTTAAGAATTATTCTGCAGGAATATGAGAATATAGAAACAGAGCAAAAGGAAAAATAAGATGCAGCCAACAAAGCAGGAAAAGAAGAATCTACCAGCAAGGGAAATGTACAGGCTGAAAATGTAAGCACAAGTGGCAAACCTGATGTGCAAAAGGATAATACTGGCAGCAAAACAGATGAACCTATTGGGAAAGGAGCTATAGTTCAAACAGGGAAGGAAAGTACAGATATTAAGACCAATGTGCATATTGAGAAAGAAAATACAGGCAGTGAAACTAATGTACAGACAGAAAAGGAAGATATTAGTAATAAGCCAAATAATCAACTTGAAAGAGAAAAGACCACTGAGAATGTGTTGGATTCTGCTGAAATTATTATTTCTTCCCATTTGCTAAGTCAATATGAGCAATTTTCTCAGCAAATAGGATTACAAAATAATCCTCAAGTTGAAATTGTGAAAGATCAAGATATGGAAATCATTCTTGAGCATCCTACAGAAGAAATTGTGTTGAAAATAGAAGAGATTCCTCCTCTAGATATCTTTTATAGTCCTAAGCGTAGGGTTGTTGTCAAGAAGCAGAGGAAGAGAAGAAGAACAGATCAAGGATCACTTTCAACGTCACAAGTTGAACTGATGAACATTGTCTGGAAAAATACTGAGGTGAATCCTTCAGAGGATCTCACAAAATTGTCACAATATGCAGGCGCCTATAGTGCAGCTACTATTGACAAGGCTTCAGAAGTCACACAAATGATGAAACAAAAGGAAGTATAGAGAGCTATGCTGGAGGAACAAACAACAGAAAATCAGCAAAAGATTATGCAGTTGGAACAACAGTTGCAAGATGAAAAGCTCAGATCTAAATAGTTGGAAGAGCAACTTGGTATTGAAATGAAAAAGCTTGATCAAAAAGCCTTAAATAAGCAATAGCAGCTAGCTCAAGAGGTGGAAAAACTACAGACCTTACTGCAAAATGAGAAAACTGCTAAGGCTGAGCAAGAGAAAGTATTCCAAGCAAGATTGGACAAATTTAGGGACTATCCTAAAGTAGATCAATTTAAAATTGAAGCTCTTGAAACAAACAAACCACTGTCTCAGCAGTTGAATGAGTTATGTCAAAATATGGCACAAACCGAGCCTTTGTGTGAGATAACATCAGTTCTTATAGATGAAGGAATCAGCCTCAGGCTCGAATTTGATGATGTAGATGAGAAAATTTCTGAATTTCTTTCATGGCAATTCAGGATAGAGGAAGAATTCAGCCTTTGAGGATTGAAGAAAGCAGAAAGGAAATTATGTTTTCTTGCAGATGTTCTTGAGTTGATAAAAGGAGAAAGAGCCACATCAAGAGCCAAAACTATGATGAATTTTATAACACAGCTGGTTAATGATAGCTTATATGCCACCAATTTAATTTTAGATTGTATCACAGGTAAATTACCAAAGGTAAAAGAGACTGATTCCAAGTGGAAGCAAGAATTAATCAATAAGAATCAGCAAATCAGCAAACTTCAAGGAATTTCATGGGATATCATGTGGACATATCTAATCAAGCCACACAGTCAGCAAATGGCAATTAAATGCCTTTCCAATGCCATTAGCTGCATCATTCCAGAGTTTTATGATGCCACGTATACTGGTCAGTTACATTCAAGGCTAAGTCATCCAGCAGAGGTCAAAGATATGCTCAAAATTTGCCACCTTGGCACATTGAATGCAGGAGAAAGTCAATGAATCTATTCCATTTTAATATCGCAAGTCTATTTCTAGATTTCCGATGATAGATTGTAGCAATAGTTTTAGTTATTTTGTTTTATTAAATTCTTATTTAAACCCCTTTCATGCATTTAGAAAAGGGTCCGGAATTTGTAATATTTTTGGACTTGGGTGTTACATTTTTGTACTACATTGAATATTATATTTTTATAAAGGATCACATCTGGTGGTTTATGGCAAATTACCTCTGAGAATTGCATTTATGTACCTTGGAGTTGTTTTACATTGAAGCATTAGATCTGAATATTGAATTGCATCAGGAAAATTATCGAGATGAATCTCGTATTTCTATCGATTTACTGTTATTTTGCTTATGTTATGAGATATTCTCTTTAAATTTGTTATCATTTATATGTACTTGCTTTTATAAATATGTCTTTATACATATCATTTCTGAGTGTATAGAAATATATATCTTTCATAGTGTATACAAATGATATATAAAATGATGAATGCAATGTATTATTATAACTCTGTTTAATTTCTTAAACAAAGTTATTATTATTTGATACTGCATATTTCAGTTAAATTATAATACATTTTCATGGTTATTGATTTGATTGAAACAATCCTTAAGTTGTATTCATATTTGACACCTGGGTTAGTTAGTTTTAGAATTATTTATAAGTTATAAATTAAATTAGATAGATTATTTCAGTCATTTAGTTTCATTATCCACTCATACAATCATTCCATCACCAACCCATTTAGTTATTAGGAAAATGGTCCTATAAATCTAGTCGGAGCCACCACACCAAACGGAAAAGGAGCTGTTCTAAGGTCCCGATCGGGTGGTTTTCCCCCAAATTTTTGAAGCAACGATTTTCGGAGCTTCAACATTTTTGGCGCTAGAAGGAGGGCATAAGCTATGAATAGTAGATAAATCCAAATCTACAGGCCATTCTAAGAGCAATTCACCCTCATCACTTTCTTCAATTTCTTCTACATCTCAAATCACCAGGGAAGAAATTGATAGAGATATTCAAACACCCACTACTAAAGTTTCAAATCAATCAGATAATCAACCTCCTGAGTCCCCTGAAATACAAGCTTTAGTTCATAAACTCCAAGGGTTCTCATTGTCATTAGAAGAGTCTGAAATATCTGAAGGTAGTGTTACTTCACAAATTGTTTCTTCCAAACCCCTCACTAGGTCACAGAGTGAAGAACTTGGTATTCCTCCAAAGGAATTTCCTTTACCTAATAGAGTTAAAATGAGAAAAACCCCATCAGAATCAGAGAGTGATATTAGTTCTTCATCGCAAATTCAATCATCTGTTTCCCAAACCCCAAATCAGAAAAGTATAGTTGTCTCAACATCGGTTGTTCCAATATCATCTGCTCAAACAACATCTGTCCAAATACCAACTGTCTCTTCTAGTCCTGCAATAGTTATCACAACAATGGCACAGAGACCATGGACTAGACCGAGAGCTGTTAATATGCCTGCACCTTTACATGATTTACCAAATCATCTTGAAAAATGGATGCCAAAATTTAGTCCTGACCTTGGTATACAAGTGGAACAACATATCAATAACTTTATGCTTGTTGTAAATTTAAATGCAGTAGAACATGAAGATGTTGTGGTTAGATTATTCCCCTATACTTTGCAAGGGGCAGTGGGATCCTGGTATTTTTCATTACCTTCAGGATCTATTACAAGTTGGGATATTTTCTCAGATCATTTCTTGACCAAATTTGGAGATCACAGATCAATAGCTACCCTAATTAATGATCTCTCCAATCTGAGGACAGAAACCAAGGAACCCATTAAAGATTTTAACTCTCGATTCAACAAAGTTGTATAAATTTGAATAATAGATAACTTATTCACCGAGATTATCCTGATCACACACTATTTGAGCTTCATGCATAATACATAACCTCTTTTACTATTGATCATCAATTTGCGGAAATATAAACAATCGCATGCGCACATTAAAACCATAAACAATCACACATATAAACACAATATTTATGGGAAAGCTTAAAGTTGATAACCCCCAACTATCTGTATATTATAATGATAGAGATCATGTAACAAGCATAGCACAAACTCCTCACAAGCTCTCAGCACTATCTCCAATTGTTACACACTACACAAGCTCAGATCATACAAAACACATGCTCCAATCTGGTCCACCTATTAGCCTACCTCTACTACGCAATCCTCATTGGCATCTCCATCAATGTGTGTGCACATCTCATGCACCAGTATAGTCAAAACTGATAGTCACACTGCTCTTTCACCTACCTCTCCTTTGGTCTCCTTTGGCTTGTCCATGCAACTGCCCCGATTAGCGATGTATTCATTGATTGATTTATGAGTTAATAATTAAGTGAATTAATTAATTAATTCACACCACTCCTCACTAGTGTATCGATCGGTTAGACTAGATACAACTAGCTCAACTAAGTTAAACTGAACACAACTCCATTAATTGTCTCATCAACTCCACCAAACTCTGTCACATGAGTTCTAACTGAAGTCAACCATGCAATAGCTCCACTAAACCCTAGGAATAGCGTAATTCCTTCTGTCAGCTTCATGTGCCACATCCGTGACTTGAACTGAAGTGCTCCAAGAGGATAAGATAATGTTTATAGTCTAAATATTATTAAGAGCTAATAATATTGGACATAGCTATTTTTAGACTGGCAATCTAAAAATAGATTCCGCCCAGTATGTCTAAAAATATAAGTCCATATCTTTTTCCTGACTTGACCAACCATCCACAAATAGCATCCTGCAACTCATAGAACATGATCCATATGTATAAAAATAGACTTTGCGCCAAAAATAACCTACGGGCCCACTTAGTGAAGGCGACTTCTTTCCACTAAGCTCCTCATCTTGTTGCAATCTCAACACTCCCTCTCAGCAAGATAAGGATTATCTGCAACCCCTATCCTGCCCCTGTGGTATTCGAATTTTCTCCTGGTGAGTGCCTTCGTCAAGATATTAGCATCCTGATCCTCCGTAGGAATGTATGAAAGTAGCATGATTCTCTGCTGCACACAATCTTTGATATGATGATACCGGATGTCAATGTGTTTAGATATATCATGAAATAGTGGATTAACCGAGAGTTTGATGCAACTCTGATTATCACAATAAATCATAGTAGGCTCTAAGTGTGAACCGAACAACCCGACCAGGATCTTCCTCGTCCATATAGCCTCGCATGCAGCCAAACTTGCTGCCATATACTCGGCCTCTGCTGAACTGAGTGCCACAGATCTCTGCTTCCTGCTGTACCAAGAAAATGTTGTCGACCCGATACTGAAAATCCCTCCAGATGTGCTCTTTCTGTCCGTTGGGCTCCCTGCCCAATCTGCATCCGTGAAGCCACGCAACTTCACCTCATGCGCCTGTCATGCACCTGATCATATCCCGATGTGCCTGCGAGGATAACCTTATTTTGTGCCCCCGCCTTCCGGAAGAGCTTGGTTGTCACAGCCATAGCTTGTGAGAAATTTGGTTAAGCATAGCATATATTAGACGTGTCCAGTAAATACATAGCTGACCCACCAATACAATAGATGGCAGTGCCATCACTACCTCTCAGTTGAAGTAGCATCCTCCTTCCTCCAACCACCGGGAAGAGGAGTATCAACGAACTTGCAGCCATCGCATGTTGAACTCTCCGGCCTCTCTGAAACATACTTTGCAGAAACAAACAGTCCGTCACTGCGCTGCCAAATTTCCAATCCCGGGAAATAATGAAGGAGGCCCAAGTCCTTCATCTCAAACTCTTTTGCAAGATCCTCCTTGCATGAGAGTATCAACAGCTCATCACCTGTCAAAATCAAATCATCTACATAAAGTACAATGATCAGCAACTTACCCTCCACCACAATCTGGTATAGGTTCGGATCCGCCTCACTCTTGGAGAATCCAAGTCTGGTGAAATAATTGTCTATCCGTGTGTACCAAGCACGAGGTGCTTGTTTCAACCCATACAACGCTCTCTTGAGCCTACACACATGCGACTCGTTGATGAAGATCCCGAAACCTTCGGGCTACTCTATGTACACCTCCTCCTCAATGAATCCGATGAGGAATGCAGTCTTCACATCCATCTGATGAATGTGCCACCCCATCTGTGCTGAGAGAGCTAGGATCGTCTGTATGGAATAATACCTTGCGACAGGTGCAAAGGTCTCCTCATAATTGATCCCCTCTATCTGTGAAAAGCCTCGGGCAACAAATCTTGCCTTGTACTTCTCCACACTCCCGTCAGCTGCCTGCTTCACTTTGTAGATCCATCTCGAACCCACCACTAATTTCCCCTCCGGTCTTGGGACAATCTCCCATGCACTGTTTCTGACAATCGAATCATACTCTTCCACCATGGCATCTACCCATGCGGGGTCCTCCACAGCTTCCTCGAAAGAGGATGGCTCTGTCACGATACACATGCTCATAAGAGCCATGTATCCAGTATACCGGCAGGTGACTGTCTCTATCTGCGCTGTGATGTAGGTGCTCCTACAACCTTCTCTGTATCTTGAGCCAGTCGCTCAGCTTCTGTAGTGCGCTTCCGCCCTCTGATGGTTGGCGCTGCCTGAGTGGTCTCTTCCACTCCATGAACCTCATCTTGTGGTTGATCCACATCCTGAGACTCATCCTTAGGAACTAATAGCTCCTCATCTACATGCAAGTGTGGCTCCCTCTCAAGCGAACACTTCATGGCTTTCTCCTCATGAAATTTGATATCCCGTCACACAACAGTCTTGCGACTGTCTGGCAAATACACATGATAGTTGTGGGGTGTATCAGTGTACCCAACAAATATCCCAACCTCTGTGGTCGGCTCCAGCTTCTTCCTGGCATCCTTCATTACATTAATGTAAATAGGTGAACCAAAAATCCTCAAATGGGAAATATCAGGCCTCTTACCAGAAAACGCCTCCTCGGGTGTACTCATGCCAAGTATCCTGTGAGGAAAATGGTTCTGCACATATACTGCAGTATTGCATGCCTCCGCCCACAAGTGAATGGGTAGGCCCTGATCATGCAACATCGCCCGTGCAGCACCCACGATCGTTCTGTTCTTCCGCTCAGCAACCCCATTTTGTTGTGGGTTATGAGGTGCTATGAGCTCTCTTCGAATTCCTTCTGCGCTGCAAAAGTCCTTGAACTCGCCAGAGATGAATTCACCACCATTGTCGCTCCTAAGAGCCTTCACCTGCTTCCTCGATTCTTTCTCAACTAGTGCCTTGAACTCACGGAACTTTGAGTATGTCTCGCTCTTCTTCTGCATGAAGAAGATCCAGCACTTCCGAGAAAAATCATCAACAAATATCACATAGTACCTGTGCTTTGCTGTCGAAGCTACTGAGAAAGGTCCACACACGTCTGTGTGAATTCTCTCAAGGATCGTCATAGCGCGACTATCCTTCTCGTGAAAGGTGGCTTTCACAAATTTTCCCAAGGTACACCCCTTGCACTGATCTGACTGCACAAGAGTGCCTTTAGGAAGCCCAGTAGAAATCTTCTGCAGTATCTTCAAAGCTCCATGGTGAAGGTGGCCCAATCTCTGGTGCCACAACTCACCATCATCCTGGCTCACCACTCTTTCTACCTTGCCTGCCATTACTGCACAGCCATTTACCTGCAATTGATAAAGGTACTTAACTCAAACCCATATTCTCCAGGTCTCACCAGTTGCCTTACTACGAAGGAAAGCCTTTCCTTCGCTAAAGACAACATCATATCCCTTGTCTTCTAACATCGCCACAGAGATAAGATTCTTCTTCAATCTTGGAACATGCATCACTTCCTTCAATCTGAAGAGTTTACCAGACTCCCTCTTAAAGGAAATGGTACCGATACCGGTCACACTGTATCTACCATCATCGCCCATCTCGATGTGCACTCCAAGATCTTTCTCATCCAGATAAGTAAACAAATCTCGATCTCCTGTCATGTGAAAAGACACACCACTGTCCGAAAACCACACTGATCCCGCCACACTTGAGACCAAGCATGTGATCAATGAAAAATCCAGCTCAAACTGTGAGGCTAAGGCCTCTCCAGTAGCAGATCCAGCAACCTGCTTATTTTTCTTCTTCTGTGGACAATTAGTGGCGTAATGTCCGTGTCTGTGATAGTGAAATCACTTCACATTGGACATGTCCTGCTTCTTGCCTTTCGCACCGGAATGAGAAGCTTTCTTGCTCTTCCCCTTATTTGCTTTGGCAGCCAAAGCACAATTCTCTTCATTAGAGTTCTTTGATGACGATCTGTCCCTGGTACTTCGCCTTATCTCCTCTTGCACAAGATCCGACCAAAGTCGCTCCCATCCTGGCAATTTCTCCCGACCATTGACAGAGTCTTGATAGGAATGCCAACACTTCGGAAGCCCAAGGAGAGCCAATATCACCAAGTCCTCATCATCTACAGTCACCCCCACACTTCCCAGCTTATCCTTGCATTGGGTGAACTTCGTGAGGTACTTGGGCATACTGTTGCCTTTCTCCATCTTTATGTTTATGAGTTTATCCTTGAGCGCCAAGTTCCTCTGGTTTCTCTTGCTTTGGAATAAATCTGTCAAGGCTTTCCACATCAAGAATGGATAAGCCTTACCATCGAGTGGACACTATGTGATCCTTCATGCCCCCCGACGAATCCTTTGACACTTTGTTGTCTTCTTTTTCCAAGCCTCAATTACGGCGGCATCGGCTTCATCGCTAGAAGTAGGCTTTGAAGACCATCTATGAACTCCTTCAACCCATTTTCATCTAGCACCGCCTCCATCCTGTCCTTCCATGCAATATAATTCGAGCTTCCCTCAAGGGCATACTCCAATCGCAATCCGTTGAAAGACATCTCAACTTCGACACCAAGAAAACACTGCTGCAAATTCGAATTCCACCAGCTCAAAATTCAACCGCTTCAATGTTCTGCAATTGCTCCAATGATCAATATCGCTCTGATACCATGTAGAAATTTGAATAATAGATAACTTATTCACTGAGATTATATTGATCACACACTATTTGATCTTCATGCATAATACATAACCTCTTCTACTATTGATCATCAATTTGCGGAAATTAAAATCAATTGCATGCATACATTAAAACCATAAACAATCACACATATAAACACAATATTTATGGGAAACCTTAAAGCTGAAAACCCCCAACTATCTGTATATTATAATGATAGAGATCATGTAAAAATCATAGTACAAAATCCTCACAAGCTCTCAGCACTATCTCCAATTGTTACACACTACACAAGCTCAGATCATACAAAACACATGCTCCAATTTGCTCCACCTGTTAGCCTACCTCTACTGCGCAATCCAATATGGATAATCATGATATCCAAGTTTGAATCCCACCAGTATGTACATCGCAATCCTCATTGGCATCTCCATCAATGTGTGTGCACATCTCATGCACCAGTATAGTCACAACTGATAGTCACACTGCTCTTTCACCTACCTCTCCACTAGTCTCCACTGAAACTGTCCATGCACTGCAGTTAACTGATGTATTCATTAGTTGATTTATGAGTTAATAATTAGTGAATTAATTAATAATTAATTCACACCACTCTCACTAATTGTATCAATCAGTTAGACTAGATACAACTAGCTCAACTAAGTTAAACTGAACACAACTCCATTAATTGTCTCATCAACTCCACCAAACTCTATCACATGAGTTCTAACTGAAGTCAACCATGCAATAGCTCTACTAAACCCTAGGAATAGTGTAATTCCTTCTGTCAGCTGCATGTGCCACATCCAGGCATCAAACTGAAGTGCTCCAAGAGGATAAGATAATGTTTAGAGTCCAAATATTATTAAGAGCTAATAATATTCGACATATCTATTTTTAGAATGGCAATCTAAAAATAGATTCCGCCCAGTATGTCTAAAAATAGAAGTCCATCTATTTTTCCCGACTTGACCAACCATCCACAAATAGCATCCTGCAACTCATAGAACATGATCCATATGTCTAAAAATAGACATAGTCTAAAAATAGTCTTTGCGCCAAAAATAGCCTACGGGCCCACTTAGTGAAGGCGACTTCTTTCCACTAAGCTCCTCATCTTGTTGAAATCTCAACAAAAGTTTTGAATAAAATCCCTACAGATTCAAAGCCTAGTGAGCAGGTTAGAAGTGAATGGTATATAAATGCTTTTCCCTCAAACATAGCAATTTTTTTAGATAGAGCTGCAAAACCTACTTTAGCTAAGAATATGAAAGAAGCTATTTCAGTTGAAAAACAGATTATTGCTCTAGATAATAAAAATGCTATTGAGGAAAGAAAATTCAAGAAAGTCAACTTTAAGGATGATTCAAACAAGAAGACACCAAGAGATCCATATGACATGGAAGGCTTACAGAAAGTTCTCAAAACCATGTCTAATGAAATGGTTGAGATTAAAAAGCAAGTGGCAGAGACTTCGACCAAAAGACCATTCAGAAATTTCAAGAGAAATCAAGTCGAATCTAAACCTCCCAATTCAATCTCCAATGCAGAATCGGAAGAAGAAGAAGAAGAAGATACTCCTCCAGTATCAGATGAAGAGGAAGAAAGAGAGGAAATAACTGAATTACATGGAATGTGGGATTTCATTCTCCCTAACTCGGACAATGAACAAGAAACCATGCCTATAAGTACAAGGAGTAAATCTGCAGTAGAACCTGCTCAATCTGCTCCTAAGAAGAAAAGTACAACTCCGATTACCAAAGACAAATCCCCTATAAAGAAAACTTCTCCCTTACCCACTCAAAATCAGTCATCATCTTCTAATTCTCCTATATCGACATCTAAGACTTTGGTGGTATCAGATCCTATGGATTATAACATTGTTGAAGACATGAAGAAAACAAGAGTGAACATTTCCTTACATGAACTCAGCAAACTTAAACATCAACAGAAGCTGATATTGAAAGAATTAAATGCAACACCTATTGCTCCTCTACCAAGCGGTGTAGTTGCTAAAGCAGCTAAAGGAACAGGTAAGCCACCAGATAAAGTAGATACCACTGATACTGTTCTTATTGGAGAAAGATCAAATTCTCAGACACCTTCTTTTCTTTTGACTTATGAAATCTACAACAAGAATTTTCATAATTGTTTAATAGATTCAAGAGCATCCTATAATATAATGCCTACTTCAGTCTGTGCAAAAATTGAATATTGAACCACAAAATTCTGCATTTCACATTGTTCAATTGGATCGCTCTAAAGTCTAAGTTGTAGGAGAAATCTATTCAGTTACTATTCGATTAGCTTTTGATCCTAGGATTGTCCAGAGAATTGATATTCTAGTTGCAGATATTCCTGAATTCTATGGATTAGTCTTAAGCAGGGATTGGTCTGCAAAGCTTAATGGTTATATCGCAACTGATTATTCACATATGTGGCTTCCCTACAAAGGGAAACCAAATCAAATCAAAGTTGAGCGAGAAAAACACATGATGCATACTATAACAGATGTTGAACAAGCAATGAACCTGTAGCTTTTAATAATAATATCCTTGGAGGTTACTCTGCTGAATCATTCCTTGGGAATTTCACAGCACCACAATCACCCTTTTCTGTAAATACTTTTATTTCGCAAATTGAAATTTTTTCACAATATGATTCTTCTAGAATTGTTAATGTTTCTGATACATCTGTAGATAAACCTGTAAATAAATCTTTATTTTGGTCATTATATTTTGATGGATCAAAATCTAGCGATGGTGTAGGAGTAGGATGTAATTTAATTGATCCATATGGAGAGAAAACTATGCTATCATGTAGACTAGAATTTGAGTGCACAAACAATACTGCAGAATATGAAGCCTTGATCCAAGGGCTTTATAAAGCAATAGGGTTAAATGTCAAATACTTGAAAGTATATGGTGATTCTGAAATTGTCATAAGACAAGTAAGAAATACCATCCATTGTCTTTCAGGTCATCTCAAACATTATCAAACCCTTGTGCAAGACCTTACCACTCAATTTTTAGCATTTAATATCTCTTCTATTCCTAGAATTCAAAATACATCAGCTGATTTGTTAGTTAATGTTGCATCCAAACTCCTCCCTGCTGAAGATTATAGTCCTGATAGATTTTCAGTCGAATTAATCTTTCGACCATCTGTTCCCTATAATATCACAAACTGGAGAGTATTCTATCATGATGAAGATATATTGAATTTCTTGACTTCAGAGAAATCCTATGATGAACAAATTATTGATGAAAATGATCATGATCTTCAAAATTCCTCAAAAAGTAATGAAAATCCTATTCTTAAATCTGTAGTTAAACTTGAGGACCTATATGGTATAAAAGACAGATTCAAGAAAGTTACTAATGCTAAACTTCAAAGTTCTACTTTGAAGTTTGAATTAGTAAATCTTGGCTTTGAGTCTAACCCTAAAAATGTTGATCTAGGACTCGAGTTAACTCCAGAGGAAAGAACTGCTTTCATCAAACTTCTGAGTAGGTATAAAGATATTTTTGCTTGGAATTATGAAGACTTGAAAATTTATGATACTTCTTTTATTCAACATACAATTCCAATGCTTTCTGATGTCAAACCTATTCAACAGAAATTAAGAAAAAATCATCCAAATCTTGAAATTCAAATCAAGGCAGAACTCAATAAACTTTTAAAGGCCAAAATTATTTTTCCTATAAGGCATTCTAATTGGGTTTCCAACATGGTACCTGTCAGGAAGAAAAATGGAGATATTAGAATCTGCATTGATTTTAGAAATTTAAACAAGGCATGTCAAAAGGACAATTTCCCATTGCCAACAATGGAACAAATACTTCAAAAAGTAGTTGGCTCTGAACTCATGTCTTTTCTTGATGGTTTTTCAGGCTTTAACCAAATGTTAGTACATCCAGATGATAGGTCGAAAACCACTTTCAGAACCAAATGGGGAACCTATGCTTATCAGAAAATGCCTTTTGGTTTAATAAATGCAGGAGCTACTTTCCAGAGAGCCATGGATACAGCATTTAAGGGTATGATTAATAGATCAGTTGTTATTTATCTTGATGACATAACAGTATTTTCAAAGAAAAGAGCCAATCATCTGCATGATCTAAAACAGATATTTGAAAGATGTAGAAGATTTGGTATTTCTTTAAATCCAAAGAAATCCTTCTTTTCTCTCAATGAAGGAAAACTATTAGGGTTTTTTGTGTCAAAAGATAGTATATATATTGACCCTGACAGAGTGAAAGAAATTTCTGATATTTCTGATATTTCTTTACCTCATAACAAAAAATCCATGCAATAATTTCTAGGGAAAATCAATTTTGTAAAAAGATTCATTCTTGATTTTTCTCAAATTGTTTTACCTATGCAAAATATGATTAAGAAAAAATCAGTATTCAAATGGGGGTGTAAAGAGAAGGGATCCTTTGATACAATCAAACAGGTAATCATTAATACACCTACATTGAATACTCCTGATTTTTCTAAAGATTTTATTCTATATACCTTAGCTATTGAAACATCCTACACTGTTGTTTTACACAACTAAATGATCAACAAATAGAAGCACCAATTTCTTTCTTTAGCTCAAATCTGCAACGAGCTAAGCTTAATTATTCCGATGTAGAAAAACAAGCTTTCGCTGTGTTTAAATCATTTAAATATTTTAGACATTTTCTCCTAAAGACACGCACAAAAATTATTGTCTCATTCTCTGCAGTGAGACAATTGTTAATTCAAAAAGAAGTAGGAGAAAAGAGAGTTAATTGGGTAACAACTTTGCAAGAGTATGATATTGATATTAATCCAGCCAAGATTGTTAGAGGACAAGGTTTTTGGAGATTGTTAGCAGGAGCCCACAACATACCAGAACATCAAGATCAAGCTAATGATGTTCAAGCAAATCAGATAAGTGTTATAGATTATGAATCTCAATATGTTGATCTGATCTTTTACTTGAAGAATGGGTATGCTCCTTATAATCTCAACTATAATAACAAACGTGCTCTAAGATTAAAAGCTAAACATTATGAAATAATTGATGATGTGTTATCCAGAAAAAATTATGATTCAATTCTATTAAGATGTCTTGAAAAGATTGAAGCAAAAAAGGTATTGCAGGAATTACATGATAGACCAGTAGGTTGACATTTTGGAGGTAATACCACAGCTCACAAAATCATCCACGCTGGATATTATTGGCCTGCCCTTTTCAAAGATACACATGATTATGTGAGGAAGTGCGAGATTTGTCAAACTGCTAGTGGAAGACAAAGGAAGCCAGCTTTTCCTTTGCAGCCAGTAAGCATTGAGCAACCATTTGAGCAATGGGGGCTTGATATTATTGGTGAAATAGTACATCATTCTTCCAAACAACATAGATACATCCTTACAGCAACATATTACTTCACAAAGTGGGTAGAAGCAATTCCTTTAAAGGTAGCCAATTCTGATGCAATTATTGATTTCATCGATCAATTCATCATTACCAGGTTTGGTGCACCTAACGCTCTTGTCTTTGACAATGCATCTTACTTTTCTGGAAACAGTATAATGGAATTTGCAATCAAAAGAAGTTTCAAATTGAAAAATTTAGCGAATTATTATCCACAAGGTAATGGTTTAGTTGAATCTACTAACAAAAATCTCATCAAAATTATTAAAAAGACCATTGATCAGAATCAAAAGAATTGGCACAAGTCTTTAATCTTTGCATTATGGGCTAATCGTATTACTCATAAAGCTTCAATAGGAACTTCACCTTTCAATCTAGTTTATGGAAAAGAAACTGTGATACCATCAAATCTAGTTCTTCCATCATTAGCCCTAGTTCAATTTATTGAAGAAAATCCTTCATCATCTATTCAGTTGAGAATTGATCAAATTCTTAAATTAGAAGAAGATAGAGAGAAAGCAAAAAACATTCATGAGAAACATCAACAGCTGGTAAAATCTTCTTTTGATTCAAGTTCTACCGGATCCAAAACTTTGCAAATTGGTGATCTTGTTCTGAAATGGGATAAAGCACATGAAGATAAAGGTAAGCATACCAAATTTCAAAAAATGTGGCTTGGACCATTTCAAATTGCTGAAAAGATAGGCTCATATACGTTCATTCTGCAAGAATTAACAGGAAAGAGATAGTCTCTTCCTGTCAATGGGCTTATTTTAAAGAAATTATTTTCTTAAGGAGGTAACCCCTTCTTACTTGTACATATTCCTTTCTGCAATTTTTTTTGTTTTGTAAATAAGGTTGTTAATAAGTCCTTAATTGAATTTTTACTATTTGAAAATATTTTCGGAAATACTATAAATACTTATTTTATGTAAATAAGAATTTTTATAGAAATGATTACAGTTTTGGATAATTCAAAATAAAATGTTAAACTTTGAAAATTTGTTCAAAACATTTGCATGATCTTTTGAAACCTTGAGAAAAATGTAAATCATTATAAGTTTATTAAGCAGGGAAAGGTTATCCATAAAAAGTAAAGACTTTTCCAAGCTTTGGCATTCAAAAAACTCTGAAAATTGTCATCCATTGATTTTTAAGGATAAAATCATTTCACCCCATCCATTAAGGTTGTGATTTTTTATAATGTAATTCTAAGAAATTATATGTCCAAATTAAAAGATAAGAGGTCTCATCACGAGCCTGCTTACCATGATCATAAGAAGTAATAACACTGACATTACCAACACTGCATACCAAAATAGGGTAATGGCTTATAATTATAAGACAAGGGGTCTTATCACGAGCCAACTTGTTCAGTTTAATTACAACTAGTGAATAGCATTGTTATCAACTTGCTACCAAACCAGAACAATGGCTTTTAATTTAAAAATAAAAATAAAAAGAAGAAAAACATAAGATACAATGTCTTATGAATTTATTTAAAAAAAAATTATGATATTAGTTCGATGGGACAATGAATGGTTAATGATTAGAAGGTAACCCTGTCGAGACTATGAATCTTTGCAGGCAACAAAGGAAATGCCTATGACAATAGCGTAAAACACAAAAGCTAAAATTGGAGAAGCCCCCTACTTTATTATTATCAACCAATCAAGGCTTAAGAAAACCCAAAAATGTTTTTATTTTTGAGGAATTAGAAAGAAATTGTAAGTGATTTTTATTCTTTTTCGGAGTTAGATTTTATTTAAAATTTCTCTAAGATAGTTTTCATTATCTTTAAAAAAATTTACTTACTAGAAATATAGTATTCACTTTATTTTTCAGAGATAACTGTTTCTTCCAGTGAATCGCCAATTGTTGTATGGTACAACAACCCTCCCCATTTCAAAATTTTAGAATGAATTCCATTTAGAAATAGGTCCCCTTTTTCTTTTTAGGAATAAAAGACTTGGAGGAAATCCGATCATTTTGAATAAAACCAATAAAGAGTTCATTGTTCCATAAATCACAGGTGCTTATAAACAAATGTAATATTGAAACTTTCTGATCCGATGAGATATAAAAACTTTTATCACATCAGCATAATATATAAAGTGTTCATATTAAACAAAGTTTGATGTGATACAGTAATCGCAATCGCAATCGCAAATCAGAGATATCTTAAATTTTGACATTTGTTTTGAAAAAACTCCGATGCGATAGAACAAATCGCAATCGCAAATTGTAAAGGTTTTAAGTTGTCACATTTGTTTTGAAAAAACTCTGATGCGATGCGATTCATCGCAATCGCATTTCGGAGTAACAAACATTATATTCGGTCATTCTACAAAACTTTGATGCGATGGACCCCACCATCATCGCAATCGCAAAATCGGAAAATATCATTTACAACTTACTCTCTTTGAAAATAGCCGATGCAATATACCATCATCGCAATTGGAAATCGACGGAGATCATGATATGTTATTTGTTATCCTTGTTGAAAATTCCCAATGCGATCAATACTTAATATTTATGTTTGTTTTATATTGCGCATATGTTATTTATTCATCGCAATCGCAAAATTCAAAAAGAAAAGTTTTTTTATTCTCATTCCAAAAAGTGTCGATCTCCGATTATACGTTTATTATTAAATAGAAAATCAAACGAACAATGATGATTGATTCTATTTTGAATGCGTGAGTGTGACTCTTATAGAGGGCATTTAAGTTTTAACACGAAGTTAATAAATTGAAAATAACGAATAAATCTTTTCATATTGTTGTTCTCCTCACTGCATTTTCACCACGTCTGAAAACCTTTCTCCTTTGCAGAACCACATAACACCCAATCCTTTCGTTCGCCGAGCAAGTGAGACATTACCAGACAACAAAATGTCTAAAAGATCTGAGAAAGAAAAGGCTATTGTTACTGCAAATTTCACTGCTATTCCCATAGTACCAAAAGAAAAACCAGCGAAAATTAAACTGGTTACAGAGACATCATGCCAGGGACTTCGCAAAATGACTTGGGAAGATGTATATAACCTGATTGAAAAAGAAGACCCTAAGGTTACTGAGGTGAAGGCAACAGTTCCTAATGAAGATGAATCAAATTCTGATTCTGAAACTCCCCTTAAAGCGCTTGCAAATTCATTCCTTCATAGAATTGCAGCTCGGGCAAACATATTCCCTTATTATGATGTAATTCGGTGGGTGATAAACAATGTCACCATCCAAATCAGGACATTTGTTTCAGCTGCTGGAACAATATTTGGGTCTTTCAGAGCAGAGGACATAAAGGCAATGTACCATCTTCCATATCCGCAAAAGGTCTACAAAAAAGCTTTTATTAAGGATTTTGCTGCAAGCAATGAAACTCAGTCTGAGCCAATCAGAGAGTGGAGGAAAGCTCCAGAGAAGCATAAAAATGAATCATCAGGTATGTACTCCGTGGAGTACCTTTCACCTCCATATTGTTATGTCGCCGCAATGATGTGCAGGCTATTTGGAAATGATAATTCAACTAAATTTTCAATACAAATGGTACCCTTAATCCATTTTGCTGTGAATTCTGAAATCATGGACTGGGTGGTTATCCTTTCAGATAAGATAGCCAATAGAATCCTAGAGTATAGAAAAGATAAAGACACGGGAAACACAACCCCGTTTTACTTTTGTGCCTACATTTTAAATGCCCTATGTTTTAACTCTGAATTTCCCATTCTTGGTTGGAAATGGACCCCCAAAGATTTCGTTCCTATTCATATTTACCATAAGCTCTTATGGAAGGTGCATTTTAAAAACAATGTTTATAGAATTTGTCATGGTTTCCTCATCTCTGTCTATCTAACCATTTTCAACCAATTTCCTCCTCGGCTTTCTGAAAAAGCTAAGACTGATATATCCCAGATTGGTGAATGATTTGGAGAAGAGAAATTTACCTATATCAGAGTATTTGGGAGTATAGTGGAGCCCCATATTTTACCTCTGTATGTCCGAGACAAACTATTAACACAAGAAATATCCTACCAGTTAACAGTAGAAGGCATGTCAAGGTGTCTCAAGAATAACAAGAAACTAATGTGGCCTACTTTTACATTTCACTGTGGGCATTATACACTTAATAACTTCACACATGCTGAGAAGGAGGTCATCAAAATAAGGAATCTTAAGCTCTCTATAGTCCCAAGTAGGCAGTATGACCCGAAAAAAGTTGCATTTGATTTCACAACTTTAGTTTCAATTGCTCGATTTGAGCATGAGCCTGACGAATTTGATGATTTATTCGTTTCTATTGATAAATTTCCCCAAGTTTATGACTTGGCTAAATCCAAATTTTAGACTGAGGATATGAATAAATTCATGCTATTTAGAAGTCTGAGACTTCTGAAAGCTTCTCTTGACCAGTTAAGAATTATTCTACAAGAATCTGAGAATATAGAAATAGAGCAGAAGGAAAAAGAAGATGCAGCCAACAAAGCAGGAACAGAAGCATCTACCAGCAAGGGAAATGTACAGGCTGGAAATGTAAGCACAAGTGGCAAGCCTGATGTGCAAAAGGAGAATACTGGCAGCAAAACAGATGAACCTATTAGGAAAGGAACTACAGTTCAAACAGGGAAGGAAAGTACAGGTATTGAGACCAATGTGCATATTGAGAAAGAAAATGCAGGCAGTGAAACTAATGTACAAACAGAAAAGGAAGATATTGGTAATAAGCCAAATAATCAACTTGAAAGAGAAAAGACCACTGTGAATGTGGTGGATTCTGCTGAAATTATTGTTTCTTCCAATTTGCTAAGTCAGTATGAGCAATTCGCTCAGCAAATAGGATTACAAAATAATCCTCAAGTTGAAATTCTGAAAGATCAAGATATGGAAATCATTCCTGAGCATCCTACAGAAGAAATTGTGTTGAAAATAGAAGAGATTCCTCCTTTAGATATCTTTTATAGTCCTAAGCATAGGGTTGTTGTCGGGAATCAGAGGAAGAGAAGAAGAACATATCAAGAATCACTTTCAACATCACAAGTTGAATTGATGAACATTCCTGGAAAAATACTAAGGTGAATCCTTCAGAGGATCTCACCAAATTGTCACAATATGTAGGCGCCTATAGTGCAGCTACTATAGACAAGGCTTCGGAAATCGCCCAAATGATGAAACAAAAGGAAGTACCAATAGCTATGCTGGAGGAACAAGCAACAGAAAATCAGCAAAAGATTATGTAGTTGGAACAACAGTTGCAAGATGAAAAGCTCAAATCTAAACTGTTGGAAGAGCAACTTGGCATTGAAAAGAAAAAGATTGATCAACAAGCTTTGAATAAGCAACAACAGTTAAGTCAAGAAGTGGAAAAGTTACAAACTCTATTGCAAAATGAGAAAACTGCTAAAGTTAAACAAGAGAAAATATTCTAAGCAAGACTAGACAAATTTAGGGATTATCCTAAATTAGATCAATTTAAAACTGAAGCTCTTTAAACGAACTAACTACTGTCTCAGCAGTTGAATGAAATATGTCAAAAGATGGCACAAATTGAGCCCTTATGTGAAATAACATCATCTCTTATAGATGAAGGAGTCAGCCTCAGGCTCGAATTTGATGATGCAGATGAGAAAATTTCTGAATTTCTTTCATGGCAAGACTCAGAGCAGGGAAGGAATGCAAACCTTCCCAGGATTAAAGAAAGACACAAAGAAATTATGTTTACTGAATGGGAAAAGCAGTTGATAAAAGGAGAAAGAGCCACATCAAGAGCCAAAACTATGATGAATAGTATAACATAGTTGGTTAATGATAGCTTATATTCCACCAATTTAATTTCAGATTGCATCCCAGGTAAATTACCAAAGGTAAAAGAGACTGATTCCAAGTGGAAGCAAGAATTAATCAATAAGAATCAACAAATTAGCAAACTTCAAGGAATTTCATGGGATATCATGTGGACATATCTAATCAAGCCACAAAGTCAGCAAATGGAAATTAAATGCCTTTCCAATGCCATTAGTTGCATCATTCTAGAGTTTTCTGATGCCATGTATACTAGTCAGTTACATTTGAGGCTAAGTCATCCAGCGAAGGTCAAAGATATGCTCAAAATTTGCCACCTTGGCACATTGAATGCAGGAGAAAATCAAAGAATCTGTTCCATTTTACTATCGCAAGTCTATTTCTAGATTTCCGATGATAGATTGTAGCAATAGTTTTAGTTATTTTGTTTTATTAAATTCTTATTTAAACCCCTTTCATGCATTTAGAAAAGGGTATGGAATTTGTAATATTTTTGGACTTGGATGTTACATTTTTGAGTCATAAAGGATCACATCTGGTGGTTTATGGCAAATTACCTCTGAGAATTGCATTTCTGTACCTTGGAGTTGTTTTACATTGAAGCACTAGATCTGAATATTGAATTGCATCAGGAAAAGTATCGAGATGAATCTGGTATTTCTATCGATTTACTGTTATTTTTCTTATGTTATGAGATATTCTCTTTAAATTTGCTATCATTTATATGTACTTGCTTTTATAAATATTTCTTTATACATATCATTTCTGAGTGTATAGAAATATATATCTTTCATAGTGTATACAAATGATATATAAAATGATGAATGCAATGTGTTATTATAACTCTGTTTAATTTCTTAAACAGAGTTATTATTATTTGATACTGCATATTTCAGTTAAATTATAATACATTTTCATGGTTATTGATTTGATTGAAACAATCCTTAAGTTGTATTCATATTTGACACCCGGGTTAGTTAGTTTTAGAATTATTTATAAGTTATAAATTAAATTAGATAGATTATTTCAGTCATTTAGTTTCATTATCCACTCATACAATCATTCCATCACCAACCCATTTAGTTATTAGGAAACTGGTCCTATAAATCCAGTCGGAGCCACCACACCAAACGGAAAAGGAGTTGCTCTAAGGTCCCGACCGGGTGGCTTTCCCCCAAATGTTTGAAGCAATGATTTTCGGGGCTTCAACAATCCCAAGGAATACAAGATATATTTTTGTAGCAATTAGAAACTGTTTGATACATACTAATTAAAAATTATGATATACTTGATATGGAAAGTGTTGTGTTATTTTAAATAAGTAATTATAACTTCAACATATTAACAAAGCGGTGGTCATCACATTCGTATTGGGATCATGTTTTGGAAGTAAGGACAAGAAAATTTTGTGTTTCAGAAAATTTGTTAACTCCCAAGGAATGTAAGATATATTTTTGTAGCAATTAGAAACTGCTTGATACATACTAATTAAAAATTATGATATACTAGCTATGGCAAGTGTTGTGTTCTTTTAAATAAGCAATTATAACTTCAACATATTAACAAAGTGATGGTCGTCACATTCATATTGGGATCATGTTTTGGAAGTAAGGACAAGAAACTTTTGTGTTTCAGAAAATTTGTTAACTCCCACGAATATAAGATATATTTTTGTAGCAATTAGAAACTATTTGATACATACTAATTTCGCGAGGCAAACCAAAAGGATGCTTCCCAACATCCATGGATGCTATCTTTAGAAAACCTATTGCATCCTTACCAAAATCACATTGTGTTGCGGTTACAAAAATTAAGTCATGCCACCCCTATGCTTGATGGCTTCCATTTCTTGCATTGTCCCTAAATGTTGAGTTGACTGCCTGACCCAAGTATGGTGGACTACTCAAGATTGGTTGATTAGGATGTGCCTAAATGTTGCCATATGCTTGTATCCAATTTACTCCTTGTAGCCATGGTGGGACTGAGTAGCTCAAGTGTCCACTTGTTTTACTAACCCCAACACTGAGTGCATGTGTCATATAAACACATTTAGGATTCAAACCTGCACTAGTAGGGATATAAGAGGTGGGCCTAACCCTTGCCTGATAGCGGGGGACTTGGATGTTAATTAGGTCTTGGTATGATGGTGTATGCTCTGCAATGTGGTCCAACGTGTTAAACATCAACCTATTTGCCTCAAACTGGCTTGGACCATGACTTTCCCTGCTTGTCACCCCTCCTCATTTTTCCAACTCTTGCTTAACCTGTATTGCCTCTCTCTCTTGCCTAGCCAATTGCTTTTTATTTTTCTTATCTTCCCTTGCTTTTTGTCTTTCCAACCTTTCCTTTGCTCGAGCTTTTGCTATTGCAATCCTTGCAGCTCTCTTTTCATTGGCTAACTCCTTTCTCTTTTTAGCTTCCTGAATTTCATTCTTTTTACATTCATACTCGAACATTAAATTCATATAATCTTTAGATGTGAGAAATTGTGAACTCCTTCCCAAATGAAGATAATATGATGTTTAGTTCCTTGAATAGGCCTTCACTCTCTCTATTGGTAGCTTTAGGAATGCACCAAGTATTCTCTGCTTTTTTGTTGTCCCATGCTCCTCAAGACCTGACACTTGGCTTTCAACCTCTGGGACAACTGATTGGCCCCCATTGTTGTCTTCTTCAGGTGCTTCATGCTGACTAAGCTCCTCTTCTAGTGATCCATTGTCCACAAAATAATGAACAAGTTTGGTGTTCAACTCTGATGGTTGTTAATGCATGTCCATGCTTTCCTCATTGGTGGTAGACACATTATTTCCAGTGATATTCATCACAACCTTTTCCAACCATGATGGTGCGCTTACTTGGGTTGGCATGCTCAATTTCTCATTATTCAATTCTGTTGCATTTTCATTCCCTTGATCAACTGCATCACATGGAATATCACATGCATAATTGGCAGGTGGTTTAGTGGGTGTGACAACCTCATTGATAGTGTTAGTTGGTTCATGACTGAACTGTGTCTCACTGACATGTTCATCATCATCACCATGAAACAACCCTTCAGAAAGGGACATTATACCTTTAGCAGCAGCTACATCTTCTTGGACGCTGACATGGTCTTGTAAGCTATTTGCTTCTTGACCTTCAACTTCAAATGCTTGGCTACAACCAGTATCATGCGTAAGATCATCAACATTAAGTGGCCATATACCAGTCCTCCTAAATCCAACCTTGATATTAGAAGGTGTGAGAGCCCTTTTAAATGCTTTACTTGCAAGCTCAGCTAGCTCAAACCTCTTTACTTCCACCCCTAGATTCTTTGCCATCCACGAAGCTCGCTCAACCCTGAAATAGTTCTTGACAGGCCCAAACATGTTGACATCAAGGGGTTGCAATCTGTGAGTGGTATGAGTCGGCAATGTTAACAGGTCAATGCCCAAATTATTTGCCTCCTCGATTGTCTACACATCCATGTGGCTTCCATGGCCATCTAAAATCAGTCTGTGTCTGTTTCAGGCGAGACACCACCTGGTACAGAAGCAGTAAAGTGGCAAAGCCAATTCAGGAATAGTTCCTTTGTCATCCATGCATGTGGATGTGTAGCCATGCATGCACCTGGTTCACAGTTATGTATATAATTTTTAGTTGAGTTTTACCTCTAAATAGATAAAATCCTGGTATTGATGAACCAATTGCATTGACACAACAAAGAATTGTGATCCACTCCCTGCTCTTAGGCAATATCTTAGGCACATTTCTACTCCCTCTCTTGGCAATTACTCGCATACCACAATTCCTTCCTACCTGTAAGGCTTTTTCATCACAGTTCCATATATGGTCTGGGGCATATGAGTGTTGCTCATATGCAACAGAAAGAGTGTTATAGAACTTGGAAACAATTGCAAGGCATAGATTTAAAGCCCTGTCTCTGTCAAGACCCTCGGTTGTACGTAACACAAGGTCTAGATGCCTCTTTTTAAACCCACTCCACCATGATTTACCAGGAAAACCATCTTTGAAGGGGTTTGGCCTCCCTTGACAGATTTGAGCTACTATGGATTTAAGTTGTATAAGCTCTAACCCATGTCCCAATTGGGCCATCTCCTTACACCACTCGACCACCTCATCCTCCTCCTCTTTAGTCATAACTGTAATAGGCCCTCTACGCTTTGTATTAGTCAACCCATTTATCCCATAATGTATGTTAGAGGCAGCGATACCATGTTTTTTTGCAGATTCATGGATTGAATATCCCTTAAACTCGATGTCATCAATTGCAGCAAGCATGTCTTGCCTTGTCCAACCTCTGATGGCACTGATTTTCTTTGTTGAACTTGCACCTTGCGCTATGTTTGAAGGTGGCTCTGTGGCCGATGGTGGGCTGGGATGATCTGCTACCATAGAGTCATTTTCAACGACATTGCTGGGAGCATTGGAAGCATTGACATGACCCCCCCTATCCTCATCTGATGAAATTCTCCACAATTGGGCCCCTCTTGTCCCTCACTTCCTGTTCCTTATCTGATCTGCAATAGAAACTCTTGGCATGACTCCAACAACTTGTAGATTTACCATGAAATTCTGATTTAAAATTGTATTCGAGTACAACATGAGTATGAAATTTGATAAGTATTACAACACAATTATACAGAGTAAACTGTATTTATTTATGAATTCTAATATTAGCATGATAAAGATAAGTAATATCTATTGATTGTTAACAACATGGCATCTTCTGTTGTTTGTAGTGAACTCTTGCATTTGTGTAGGCAACTTGGTATTTTACTCAAAAGAGTTCCGGTTGCATCTGAGTATATACTGTGTTATCAACAAGGATTTTATCTTGATGCTAAAACCAAACCTATTAATCCATTCATATCAATGATGATTTTTGTGAATTAATTGACACTACAGTGGAACATACCTGGTTTACCTGAACAATTGAATTTGGATTACATTTTTACTTTGAATTATTTAATGATTTGCACTATACTGTATTTCAATTATGTATGACTTTTAATATCAACATGAGAAAGATAAGTGATACCTATTGACTGTTAACAACATGGTTGTAAGCAACATGGCATCTTATGTTGTTTGTTATGAACTCTTCCATTTGTGTAGGCAACTTGTGCATTTTGACTTTTGAACATAAATAAACTTTCTTGAAAACCCTAGTGTACTAACAGAAACATAGGACACAAATATCCCAAGAACCTTACAGACTAGTTCTATTTTCAGTGGGAAAGTTGAACTTCGAATTGTGTAAGAGACAAGTGTAACCCTCATCAAATTTGTGATTGGAATTTGACAAGTGTGAGGTTTAAAGATGCTGAAGCCTTGATTTACTCTGCTAAAACAGAAATTGGGAGTTGACTTCTTGTGTTGTAAATGGACTTCTAAGAGTGTTTGCATGAGCTCTCTTTTATTCATGGTAGTTCAACCCTATTTTATAATTGTTGGCATAGTAGTTTTAGAGAGTTTTAAAGAAAGGTTGAGCCATGTGTGTGGTTGTGGGAACAATGATTCAACATATCATTCAAAATTCAACATATGATTCAAAATTCGGAAGCTGACATAGTTTTAGAGAGTTTTAAAGAGAGGTTGGGCCATGTGTGTGGCTGTGGAAACAATGGAATATTGTAAGGCACTACTTACTAGTCTTGTTCTGAGCCTTACTTCGAACTTCAATGATTTTGTTCGCTGAACACAGTGACTCAGGGGAAAGCTAGAGCTAAAGTAACTGCAGTAAAAAAAACTTGGCATAGATACAGTTCTAACTTCTATCCATTTACAGATGCCATGAAAGTAGTCAACATAGAGTACATGAGCTCTGGAGTTGCTATAAAGAAAGTTCATCATCTTTGAAATGGAATTGGCCTCTGGAATTGAACACATACTTTTTGGCATCATTAAGACAAGTTTGGTGACTTTGTTAAATTCCATCTATTGGGTGCAAGGGTTGAATGTTTTATGCAACTATTTATACACAATACAAATTTCTCTAAGGCTGATTTTTATAGTCACTTCCATAGAGGTATTGACTTGGAAAGAAAATCTAACTAGATAGGACATTCATAGTTTCTGGTTAAGTTCATATTGAAGCCTTTGTACTGTTGGCAGAGGACAACTAGACTCTAGCACAACTAGGTTCCTCTAAAAGAACTTCTTGTATATGTAGTAGTGCCAAATAAAATGAAATGAAATAAGATGTATGGTATATGACATGGTATAAGAAATGGAACGACATGATATGTGATACACATTGCTCACTGATGGACAATTTACAATGGTTAAATGTTAGAGCAACCTACAGAAGTACTAGATGGTTCCATCTTGAGAGCTAATTTGGAATGAGCACCACCATCGTATTTTCATAGTAATGAGAAAATAAAACCTTGCTCAAGATTCAATACTGGTATGATTATGGTATTTTCTAACATAGTAGTTTTACTTGCCAAAATCTCAAATTCTTGTGAGTCATACTCTACTTGGTAATAAAATTTTATGCTGAAAACATACGAAAATCTCACTTTGACTAGGGTGAATGTCAAAAACTTAGTGAAAAACCCATGAGTTCATTTTTTTTTTTTTGAAATGCTGAACAAATTTGCTAAAACTTGGCCAAAAAGTGTTTTTTGTCAAAATTTAAATATATTGTACATCGGTGTGTTTCTGAATATTTGTTGAGCTTATGATTTATTTGCAGAGTCCAGAGTTGATGCTGACTCTTCACTTTGCTGAGTCTTAATTACGCTTATATGCTTCCTAATGGTGAACAAATCCTAATTATACTTCTATGCTTCCTAATGGTAAGCCTTATACCTAACCAGATTTCTGAACAAGAATGAAGATATTTCTTTATATATATACCTCTGAAAAATTCAAACTTCACATTTCTAGATTTCAAACCCCTATAGTGGTAATAAGGAACTCTAAACAATGCTTCATAGTCTCTTCATGATCTCAGCCTCTTACTGTAGGTTTAACTATGCTGAAGCCTTGATTTACTCTTCTAAAACATAAATTAGAAGTTGACTTCTTGTGTTGTAAATGGACTTCTAAGAGTGTTTGCATGAGCTCTGTTTTATTCATGATCCTTCTAGTCAGACCTTAAATAGAACTTAGAAACAAAGACAGGTCTTAGAAACAGAAGCTGAAATTTTTTAAATTGAGCAGCGTCCTAATTTCTGGACGAGTGCAGTCTGTGTCCATTTATCTATCTCTCTGTGGAATTATGATCAGTTTGTGTCCATCTATCTATCTATATGTGGAATTATGATCTTTGCCTTTGCTGTCAACACTTCAGATTTTTACACGGTTTCTAGCTTTCTCTTGCATGGTTGTGGGATTTCATTGATTGATTTGTCTAGGTTGTGAGGATAGAAGCCATAAAGTTACATGATTGATATGGTGCAATTGTTACTAGTTTGATATGGTAACAAATTGAACTAAGCTCCAATAAACAGATACTAGCAGGTATATGATCTATAACTTATAAGCTTAACATGGTTTCTCAACTAAAATAATGATAAAGTACTCAATATAATAACATTATTCAACAAAAACCTGTATGTCTCCAACAACTGATGAAGAGAATGAATGTAACACTATGCACACACTCTGTTTGTATGTCTCCAACAACTGATGAATATAATGAATGTAACACTGCTTGAACACTTTCATTGTATGTCTGCAAAATGGATGTAACAATGTCTGAATAGTTTGATTGTATGTGAACACTCTGATTATATGTCTGCAACAACTGTTGAGTAGAATGAATGTTTCAAATGAAAAACAGTAAGGGTTGATGTTTTATATTTTTATGATCTAGAATTTAATTGGTGGGGAAGATTGGCATGGAATGCCATCTCCCAAATTCAAATATGTGTTGTGGATTGATTTGTACATGATCCAATGACTGATAAGATTTCATGGTTGATCCTTGTGCTTTCCTGAATTTAATTCCCGAATTGAAAGGGCTGTTGTGTTTAATACTTGAATTGAAAGGGTTGGTGTCATTTATTGCATCCTCTGAACTATTTCCTGAATTGAATGGTGTCATTTATTGTCTTCAGTAGCTTGAATGGTTAAACACACATGTATATATGGCTGCCACACATTTCACCTATTCTTATGCAGGTGTTACCTAGCAATGAGACGTGTTGCTCCAATGCAAAATCAATGGGTGACTGTTTGATGGGACATGTGTACTTTTGGATGGAAAACAATGCAATGTTTTGTAGTGCATTTTGACTTAATTGGTAATTCAGAACTCGAGGTACTTAGAGACAATAGGTCTTGCCAACTTGTGATGTTAAGACTTGGTGTTTGAAAGTTGTTGGTCCAATCAATATCTCGGCCCATTTTGAACATATTTATATAGCTTATATAACTTAATATAAAATATTTATATACATACTTTACTAAGTTTATGATATTTTTTTATAACGACCAATACTATAACTAATACTAGTCCTGGCAGAACAATAGCCTCTCCTCCTAAAAGCAAAAACAAAACTTGTGCAATATATACACTCTCCATGAATTTTAATATAAACAAATGTCTAAAAACCATAAAATATATATAATACATTGTAAAATAAAAACAAAACTTTTGCAATATATACACTCTGCATGAATATTATTTGTTGGACATTCCCATCCCCGGGCCTGGGCATATGATTGTAAATGGACACATAAAAAAGGGTGACGCAGCATACTGCAGTTAAAATAAAAAACCTCCATACAATTTACAAAGTCTGCATTTTATTAGGCGTTGCCATCCCGGCTTCCCTTCGGGGTATGTATGATAGTAGCTTTATCACCATGTTTCATATAACTCAACGCAAACTGCTAAATAGCTATGATATGGCCTGAAGATTCTGTGTCATCAATTGGAGAAAGCAAAGCAGGAGCCAACGAACCAGAGGCAAAGAGACTAAATTATTTGTTGACACATATATGCAAAGGTCAGGTAGTCTTTGTATGCATTTGCACTTTCATGACTATTACATTTTCTGGAATTTTAACGTTTTTCCTTCCTCACGGGTATAACCAGCATGAAAGTAGCCGATCGCACCATACTTATGAGATTGGTTTCACAACCCCAAACAGGCAAAACTCATACTCACAGACTAAGATCCGCACAATTATGGAATCATATGTACCCATTTGTTAAAAGACAAGATAGCAGAAATAGAAATCTAGGGTTTTGGACCTCTGGTATTGTTGAAGACTACTCAAATGGAGATCCCAATGCAGATCAATCCTCAGGAGAAGAAAACCCGGATACAGATGAGCGCGCAGTAGCGAAACTCAATGAGTTTAAACATAGATCTTCTGTGGGCTTGGATGTGAGAATGCCTCATGAAAAAAGGAAATTGAAACAAGCCCTAGAGGTTTTAGGGTTTCTGGACATTGGGATGGAATTTGAAACCTATTTTAAGCTTCTACATCTGTGCGCTAAAACGAGGGCTTTGGCAGAAGGAAAGCTGGTCCATGCCCACACGATCGAAACTGGGACCAGATGTCACATTTTAATTCAAAACAATCTCACCAATATGTACGTCAAATGCGGTAATTTGACGGATGCACGCCAAGTTTTTGACAAAATGCCTAAGAGAAATGTGGCCTCATGGATTTCTATGATTCAAGGATATGCTGAACAGGGCCACGCTGAGCTTGCCCTGAAAGAGTTTTCCCGAATGCACAAGGAAGGCGTTAAGGGAAATCATTTTACCTTTGCCATTGCTCTCAGCGCTTGCGCGAGTGTGTCAACAGTTTTGGAGTACGGGGAACAGGTCCACGTGCACGCCATTTTGGCTGGAGTTGATTCAAATGCGTTTGTGAGCAATGCACTTCTGACAATGTATGCCAAATGTGGAATGATAGAAACTGCAAGGCAAATCTTCAATGAAATATCAAAGCCAGACATTGTTTTACGCAGTTCCATGATTGCCGGATATGTCGAGAATGGGCTCAATTGGGAAGCCCTGAAGGACTTTTTTGCAATGCAACGGGCAGGTATCGGGGTCGACGAGTTCACCTTTTCTGGTGTTCTCACTGCATGCTCAAGCCTGATGGCTCTGGAAGAGGGGAAGGGAATTCATGCCAACATAGCTAAAACTATGTTTAAGTCGAATGGTTTTGTGGGTAGTGCGCTTGTTGACATGTATGGTAAATGTGGACATGTGGAGGATGCACGTAGAGTGTTTGATGAAATGCCCAAAAGAGACATTGTTTTATGGAATTCTATGATGGCAAGTTATGCACACAATGAGCATAATGAGGAAGCGATAGCACTTTTTTGTGAAATGCAATGGGCAGGTATGAAGCCTGATGAATTCTCATTGACAAGCGTTCTCAGTGCCTGTATTTGTCCAGAATATCTAAAATTTGGCAGGCAGGTCCACTCTTACTTGATTCAAACAGGACTGGACTTACATTTGCCTGTGGAGAATGCCCTAATTACCATGTATGCTAAATGTGGAACTATAGACAATTCAAGGCTAGTCTTTGACAAAATGATAGAACGAAATGTGATCTCCTGGACAGCATTAATTGTGGGTTATGTTCAGAAGATGCACGATGAGGAAGCTCTTAAACTATTTTGCCAAATGCAGCAAGAAGGCATGGAGCCTAACCAGTTCACTTTTGCTGCCATTCTTAGTGCTTGTGGAAGCCTAGGAGCTTTAGAAAATGGAAAACAGGTATTTGCTCAAACTATCAAGACTGGGTTTGTTGCAACCATAGATGTGTGGAATGCTCTTGTAACCATGTGTGCTCAATGTGGGTTCATAGAGGATGCAAAAAATGTGTTCAACATTGCACCTGAACGAGATGTGGTCACGTGGAATGCCATCATAGCAGGATGTGTTCAGCATGGGCAGGGCAAGGAGGCCCTGCAACTCTTTGAACAAATGCAGTTGACAGGTTTGAAACCAGACCGGATAACTTTCATTTTAATTATTTCTGCATGCAGACATTTAGGCCTAGTGGATGCAGGTCACCATTACTTGGATTCCATGAGTCGTGATTATGGAATCAAGCCAGAAGCAGAACACTATGCATGCATAGTTGATCTTCTTTGCCGTGCAGGACACGTTGATCAGGCAATGGACTTTATCAAACAAATTTCAGTTGAACCTGGTGTTTCAATGTGGCAGATGCTGCGTTGTGCTTGCAGGGTTCACGGCAATACAAAGCTAGGACAGTTTGCAGCAGAAAGTATTCTCAACTTGGAACCTCATGTGGCAGAAACAGATGTGCTGTTGTCAAACATGTATGCAGCAGCTGGAAATTGGGATGAGGTAGCAAAGATGAGAGCTTTGATGAAATATAGCGGGGTGATAAAAGAACCAGAATGTAGTTGGATTGAGGCACAGAACAAGGTACACTCATTTGTTGTTGGGGACATATCACACCCACAGATGGAGGATATCTATGCAAAGTTGGAAGTATTGTGTAGGCAGATGGAGGAGGCAGGGTATAAGCCAGGCACAAATCCTGTGCTACATGATGTGGAAGACAAGCAAAATGAATATTTACTTTGTCACCACACTGAGAAGTTGGCAATTGCCTTTGGGCTTATCAGCACACCCATAAGAACGCCTATCAGAATCATGCAGAATCTTCCTGTGTGTGGTGATTGCCATAACACCACGAAGTTTATATCCAAGATTGTTGGACGAGAAATAGTTGTGAGAGACACTAACCGCTTCCATCATTTCAAGGATGGGCTGTGTTCTTGTGGTGACTGTTGGTGATGCTGTTCAGCATGCAAGAACAAACTAGCACTCCTGTGCCTCTCACCTTTGCAGGCAGGGACTACTCGCATGGAAATCGTGATTTTGTTAGCCTTATTTGTGCCAAAGAGGATATGCATCCCTGATGCTGTTTCCTGCCACTAATGCCTAATATGAAGAATTCAGTTCACCTTTGATCCTGGAAGGATCACTCTGAGATCATAGGGAGGACAGATATTGAACTACTTCAAGTATAATTTCACATTTTTATGCTAAACTGGGCATACTACTGATTAAACACACATTGAAGGTTTCATCAACAATGACACAGTGTGTGCGTGTGTTGGATGTTATGGCCTACCTTAATATCTTAACACTCACAGCAAATGTTGACAAGTAAAAGGCCCCACCATGGCAATTTCCGTCAATGAATATGAAGATTGTAAAGAATTTGCAGAGATGAACCTGTCAAAACATCCATAGTTTTGACATGGAAACAAATGCATGAAGTGATTGGGACAAATATTGAGAAACCCAGTGCCTTTTTTTGTAGCCTTTTTCCATGGGAGAATTGAACATCATTTATGAGAAAAGTTTCCACCAGCTATGAGGGGAAGTGTTGCAAAATATTCATTTCTTGCATTTTTCCGAGTTTCTCAAGTTGTCAAGTTCCAAGTTTTTCAGGTGTGAGTTATGCTTGCCAAGTTCTGCCAGTTTTCCCAAAATCTTGTAAATTTCCTGAGTTGACGACCTCTGCCATTTTTTCGTCCATGCTGAGTTTTGCAGCACTGATCAAGGGAATCCTTTCAAACAAAGTCCTTGCACTCGGAATGGTATAAATATATATTTGAGCATAACCATAAACGAATGATATCATTTTTGGTGTCACACATGGTCTGGATTGTCCTTCATAGATGGTTGTAAGGTCTTCTGAATGTTTGTGAAGGAAATTTTCTGCCATCATTTCCAAAGATTACAGTTTCCAAAGACTTTGTTCACATGCCCTTAGCATTGCTCTTTGGGCATGACGTGCTGCTTAAGAATAATGAATCATTGTAAAAAATTATCAACAATGATAAGTTTATCAAAACTTATGAGCGATACAGTATTCTGAAATCATATATGATATCCAATATTATAAAAGGAATACTATGGGTGTACAATCCCACAAGCAAAATATCATATCATATTGCCTTAGCTTTGTTGAAATATTTAATAAAAGTGATGACCATAGTTGGAAAGAAAAGGGTAGCTGTTTGCACATTCATGAGTCCCTTCCTACCGCAGGAGACTCTTATGATCAGTCTTTCCACTAATCTTATGCTATACAAACACAATTTCAAAACTTATGCCCAAGGTTTGTTATAGTCTCAATGTAAATTATGAATCTGCTGTATCTAGGGATCTTCAATGCCTTTAATCCCCTCGCGTGCAGAGATTTGAAAATAAGTTTGTTTTACTGGCAGGTAATTGATGTCATGACAGTGAACACAAAAGACTCAGGAACCATGAAGTTAAATATCATGTTGGACAGAATGAATTGTCTTTCTCATGGGTAATCGAGAAATCCTATGAAATAAATGAAAGGGAGATTATTTACAATGAGTTACGATTGGGGAAGGTTTTAGTTCTTTTCTCACTGTTGAACTTGAAAGGAAACCTATGCAAGGATGATCTATGTAGTTGAATAGGTTTGTATTAAGCAGGAAATGAAAAATTGACATTGGCAGGAGTGCTCCTCTGATTCTAATGCTGTAACTCAAGCAGAGCTAAACAACTTCTGGAGATAGTTTTGAAGATTTGCTCACACAACATTATGGTGGAATCCTTGACAATTGAGGCGATGAAAATCCTGAGGAGGGTAGAGAGAATGACGAGGAATGTGAAAAAACTTCTAATGACAAAGAACTGCTTACAAATGTCAAGATGAGGGAACAGAAACTGAACATCAATATGTCAAAGATAATACTTTTACCGGTAAGTTTTTGTTTACCCTGCTTTGCTGATCTGTTTTATTGGTTTTTTGTAAGGTAAGGCTAGGTCAAACTTACAGGACAATGGTTGTTATAATGTAGTCCATTCACAACTTGAAGAAAGTTCAAGAAAACTTTTGTGGAGGGTAAATCCTTTCTTGCATTCAATTGCTTCTTTTTGTTCCCATGAAAAAGAGGAAATGTTTAAACTTTATATTCTTTTCTGTGATCCTTCTCAAATGTCACTTCTCCAGTAAAAGCTTCTGGATTTGTTAGATTCTAGTGTATCATGCTCTGATATATAGTAGTTTAATGCCTACAGCAATTGAGACCAAAAAGGAGGGAGAAAAGGTCAACAGAGCTGACCCGTAAAGATGAAGAAGAAAGAGTTGAGCATGGAATTATAGAAACTAAACTTTCGAAGGAGATAGATTCTGCTGTCCTGGGAAAATACAGCATTTTAAGGCACGAGAATGAGAATTAGAACTCTGACTCCTCTGTTAAATTGATGAGAGACCAACTTAGTGTGGCTAGTGTGTATTCTAGCAGTTCCCAGGCATGGAATAACCTAATTTACACCAGGAATTGATGTTTCGTAATAAGGAAAGGCAGAATACATTGGGGGAGGCTGGCTCATGCTGATTTTGAGTTGCATCAAAGGTTTTCTTCTTCTAATCAAGAGTAGTAAGTGTTTCCCTCTCCATCAGTGTCCGTATCACTCTGTTTCTTTTAAAGATGCAGTCCATGTTTTAAACTTTGTGCATTTCATTCTCTTTTTCATGGCTGATGATTGATGTGAATGTTGCAGTGCACTTGAGGAGATCAAGGCTATGGATCAGGTCCTATCCAAGACTAGAGAATATTTTTTATGGCTGTGCTACAGCAACAAAAGTAGCGCGAGTTATGATTCAGTCTGCGGGCTAGTAAGGTTAGGGTTCTAACCTCCTTAAGCCTTAAGTTGATAGATTATTATGTATCCCTATGCATGGAGGCCATCACTAGTAAACACGGTCCATGTAGTACTGTGAACACAATTATTATAAGAAGGCTTACTAGAAAGTTCCTTCTCTAGAATGTTCTTTGCAGATACAAAGTATTACATAAAGATGTAGAAGCATTGTAAAAGGGGGCTTGGGAATCATTTGTAATCTGAGCTCTGCTCTATTGGAGGTTGCTCCCTCAAAGAGACAAGTCAACATTGCTTCCATATTAATAAAGGTATGATATTCTTGTTATATTGTTCATTGTGTTTGCAATCCTATTTCATTTTACAATATGTTTGTGTAATATCAGTAATTTCTACTTTGAATATGTCTACTTGGCACAGCACAAGTGGTATCAAAGCACTCTCCTGCACATTTGTTAGAGCAATTTTTCCATGCTAGAGACATGTTTTGGTATTGATAAAGATGAAGAGATTTTTCATTAAGTGGGTAAACCTGTAGTTGGGGAAGCATACACACATGAAATACAAGAGGGTTCATTTGGTTGGAAATCCTTGTAACCTTTGTTGGTACCCTTTTTATTATTATTGCATCAAAAAACACCTATATATGGAATTCACTTCCATTTACCCTTGGGTATATAAAAAATCCGTAGGTGTTCTGAAACTAGCCTTAGATAAGCTGCTTGATTGCCTAGCTACTATAGTGGCACCAAAAACAATAGTTGGGAAGATTACTCTAAGTAATTGGGTAGTACAACTAAGGGTACAATTGAACCTCTTAGTTGGCACCTTCAGATATTGGGATGAGTAATAATGTTGGACCTCACAAGTATATTAGAGAGCTATAGCATAGGCCACTCCCTTGTCCTTAGGACACTTGAAGCCTTGCGCCTTGCTATCAGTCTAGAAAGCTTATCAAACAAGGGGTTGTGTTGAGATTTTAAATATACAATCATTGGAAACCTTGCTTCTTGCTTTATGTTTAGGAAATTCGTACGTAATCTCCAATATTAAGAATGTGAGCATTCTATTAGCATAATATTCCTTAGATGGGAGTGTGCACCTTTACTTTAGACCTATCTCAGCAGAGTCCTTCTGTTGCGTTGATCACAATGGTCCCCTTCTTTTGTAAGTCCTTTTTTGTGTGGATCCACTCACCCCATTATCAAAAGCTTATCTCAATTTCTCTAGAATGCCACATTGATCATATTTGTACAACTCTCCAATAAGTATTTTTGTGTGGACTTGCTAGCCCCATTACACTATATCCATATCCCTAGCCCCACCCTCTAATCACCTTTTTTCTTGTGCACCTTGTCCAAATGGTAACTCGAGACCAAGATTTATGGCAACAACATTGCTAACTTTGAAAAGTTATGTGACAAGTTGTAAGACAAATTCATACAATCTCAAGTTATTATTGATCAAGACATTGGTACAATTAATGGCCAACTTGCTGCAGTTAATGCCAAGCTTACCAAACTGGACAAAGTACTTGATCAATCATTTGAATTTTTTATTAAATTCATGACCACTCACTCCTTGGAACAACCTGTCCACCAAGAGATAATTGAATCATCCATTACATGGGATTTCACGCTAACCCTATGTTCGTGAAATATGCCTTTCTAAATTGGATGTAAATTAATTTGATGGCTTTGACCCATTGGTTGGGTGATTAAAATGGAACACTATTTTTCATTGCATTGCATCACTGATGACTTGATGAAACTTTGTGTCAGTGTATTGTATTTAGAGCCTAAGCAGTGGCAATGGCATAAGAATTGCCACAAAGGTTATATTGCATGGACTTAATTTGTCCCCAATCTTTATGAACATTTTGACACCAATACTCATTTTTTTGGTTGCTTGACCAAGCTTAAACAATCAAGTATAGTTGAAGACTACATCTCTGCTTTTGAGCAACTTGCTTTCCACGCTGAAGGGATGTCCTATGCCTGCTTCCAAGAATGCTTTATTATTGGTCTAAAGGAAGAAATTCATGCCCAAGTCTTAATGGCTTGCCCTACCACTTGGCTCAAAGTCACTCAATGAGCGGGAAGCACAAGTTGACTGTTGTATCTTAAGAAACAATTCCTTGGTTGTGGAAAGGAATCATTGCTTAAGACATTTTTAGAAATGTGTCACAAAGTAATTATATCAAGTGGTCTTCGTTCAATCCCTTTGGAAACTAATTCTTTAAAACCCTTAACAATCTGGTATAATGAAAGACTCTACAATGCCATTAACTGCTGATATCTGAATGGAAAAGAAGAACTGCAGAAGAAACTCAAAATGATATGCTGTAACACAGAATCTACCACTCTAAATTTTAGAATGAATTTATGGAGAGAGAGGAAACTTGAAATAATATGCTGTAAACACAGAATCTATTACTTTTAAGTTCCAGAGAGAGTTTGTGAAGAGAGAGGAGTTGGAGTGAAGGAGCACAAATTAAGGATTATTTAACTCTTACTCGTAGATGTAATTAAGAGACTGACCACTGCGTTACTTCACTTCATTCAAGGAAGAAGGGACACAAAATGGCACAGGAACGAATCACCATCAACAGTTGTAGGAAACTTGTTGCTTCTTTCATTAGTTCCTCAGAAAAGTAAATTCCAAAGTTTTAGTCTTCCAGAGGTCCGAAACTCGGAACCCTTCTTCTTTCTCTCTATCTTGCTTAAATACATCAAAAACATTTCGTAACTGCTAGAACTTCTTGAAACTCCTTCGACTACCTAAACTGTTAAAATTACTTTTTACATTGCAATTGAGGACATCACTATAGCTTCGACCTTAATAGACAAAGAAAATGAATTAAAATTTGAAAGGTTATTCTTTTTGCTGAATCTAATTTTTTGCTGATGCGTCTCCCTGAAGTACTGATGTGTCTCCCTGACAGATCAGACATCCTTGCCCTGCCTTTCTTCCAGAGTTCAACATTTGTCTTTTCTACTTGCTGTCATGTCTTTTTTGCTTCTGGTGCAGTATTCGAACAGTTCTGCAATAACGTATCCTTGCTTGACTTGACCCAGTTGTTGTGTTTCCAATAGTGCTAGTATGTGCTCTCTTTGCTTGACTCTGCTTATGCCTCTACGTTTCAACCAAGGTTATCATGTCCCCTTCTGCCCGACTCTGCCTCTTTTGCTCGTGTCTGCTATGTTCCGTCTTTTCTTTCCCTTTGCTTTGTGCCGGGTCACATACTCGAGTCCACTGCCCGCGTTCACGTTTCTTCGTAAAACCAACGCAACTGCACATAATCTTGGACTTTAAACAAGTTCAACTTAACCTTTGAATGGTGTCGCTTCTGCCTTTCCATTGCATTTCGACCTTCGACATTCACAACATATTTCTTAGCGCCTTTCCTCCTGAACTTGTGACATGTGATATGTGATCGCATCGCCTCGTAATATCGCATCTTTAGGCCTCACCGCAGATCGACTTTTATAATCTTTACCTCATCAACCATTGCTAGTTTTCAATTCCTTCGATCACCGCAATATCTTATCGCATGCGATGTGTGATATTCATCGCATCGCCAGATCTTAAACTTGTTGCTCTTCGCATCGCATCTTTACAAGTTTAACCATATCTCAAACTTGTATCCTTTATCGAATGCGATATGCGAGGGAACCTATGGCCGACACGTGGCTTCTCTTCACAACCTCCGATCCATATGACTCGCATTTCTGTGATATGATCTTCGTCGTCCATCTCTCTGCTTCAATTCTGCTCTTTGATCCTGACCGTCGATTTTCTCCCTTTACGCTTCTTCCAAAACTCTTAAGTTTTTAAGGAAAATACACCAGTTCTCGGCCTTCGGGAAATCTATACAATTTCTTCGATAATGAACACAGTTTCATTCAACAGGCTCGCATATGTTCCTTTAATGAATAAATGATCTTGATGACTAATTTGTTTTTCTCCACGGTGTAACCCTCCTGAGCTTATTTGGTATTCTGTATCGCTAGTCTCTCTTGAGCTTGCACATAAGCCCGACTCGACCCGCCTTCACATCTCCGCACATAATGTTAATACACCAACATATAAATCAAAATTTTTTCTTGACATACAAATTTTTTACCTTTTCTAACATATATGCTTTTTTGGTGTTTTGAGAAATATTTCAAAAGTAAATGCAAATGAGCCACAACATCTGGCTGCACCTAGGGATAGTGCTTTTTCCCATGAAAGGTCTAAGAATTGCAAATTAGTGCCTTATCCATTGGGCATGGAGTCAAATATTGCTTGGTGACATATGAACAATGAGCTATCCAATATTTACAATGGTGAAATGCTGAATTGTAGTGCTGGAAATAATGCTTCAGATACTGCCCATTCACAGGCAGCTGCAGAGATTCTCTATTTAAATCTTCTAGGATGAAAGTATTGTTTGATCTGGCTTCAAAGATTCTGTATGGGCCACACCAGAGAGGGTCAAACTTGCCATGCTTTCCTTTATCTGCCCTTCTGGTGTCCCATCTTAATACTAAATCTCCTGCTTGGAAGAGGATTTCTTTTGCTTTTCTGTCAAATATGGACTTCATCTTTGCCTGATAAGAAATCAAGTTATCTCTAACTTTGTTCCTGTCTTCACTTGATTCAATCACCTTGTTCAATCTTCTCACTAGAGCATATGGTTCTTCTTGAGCTTCTTGAAGCAAAGCAACCACTGGTTTGGCCAACTGAGTAGGAAATAACGCCTGAGTTCCATAAACCAATTCATAGGGTGACTTGCTAGTAGAACTCCTGGGGGTTACTTGTACTGCCCAAAGAGCAATCTTCAACTTTGAATCCCAGTCTTTCTGATTTCCAGTGATTGTCTTCTTTAGAATCTTGACCAATGTCTTGTTTGAAGACTCTGCTAATCCATTCCCTTATGGATGGTAGGCTATGGAATGTGACAAAATTACATTATATGTTTGACAGAAATTAATGAATCGAGCAGAATTTAATACCTGAGCATTATTCGTTACAATCTTGACTGGACTACCATACCCACTGAAGATGTTCTCCTCCAGAAACTTCATCACCACTTGGTCATTTGCTTTCTTGGTGGGGATTGCTTCAACCCACTTTGTGAAGTAATCAATATCAGTTAGAATCCATTTGAACTGCCCACTTGATGGTGGATTGATCTCTCCAATAAAGTCCAGCCTCCATTGCCTGAAAGGCTCTTCTATGAATACTGGAATGAGAGGCAACAGAGCAAGTCTCTTCTTTTCTGCAAACAATTGACACTTCTGACAATTTCTAACCAGTCTGTATACATTAGCAAACAATGTAGGCCAATAAAAACATGACTTGAGGATTTTATGTGCTGTGACCTTCCAACTATAATGTCCTCCACATAGACTTTCATGATATTCCTTGATAACCCCAATGAATTCACCTTCAGTTAAACACAACAGCAAAATACCAGCAGGATCTTTCCAGTACAACTTTGCTTCTACTATGACATATGGCTGAGATTTAAGCTTGAGAGCTCTGTATTTCATTCTATTCAGTGAAGATGGACAAGAAAAGAAACACAGGTAATGAACAACATCTTTATACCAACATGAACAATTTTTTTTGTATTGAATACCTGTATTGGGCTTATTCTGACCTTCTTCATTGTCTTCTCCATCCACTGGTGCCAAGAGATTAATTCCCAATGCTTGAAAATTTGTTTCTGTTAGCAACTTTGCTAAACCCTGTCCTTTGATTAACTTAAAGGGTTTAATGTCGAAATCGTACTCCTGGATTTTAGCTATCCATTTTCCTCTTTTTCCTTCAACATCGCTTTGAACCAGCACGCCCTTGACAACAGGATTAGGTACATTTTCAATTATTTGGGATTGCAACACATAAGTCCTGAAGGCTTTGAGTGCTTTAACCAATGCATACACTTGTTTCTCCAAAATGTTATATTTGAGTTCAACATCTCTGAGAACTTTGCTGAAGAATGCCACTGGCTGTTCCTTACTATTGTCGTTTTTCTACAATAACACAACAACAATAGTGGTGGGGGAAGCAAATGAAAATATTTGAAATACCTTTTGATAATAAGGGCTTATTAAAACCGGAGCTTCCTGGAGTGCTTCTTTTATTCTGGTAAATGCTTCTCTTGCTTCTTTATCCCACCTCACTTCTGCATTCTTCTTCAACTAGTCTGTTGTATTTCTCACAATCTTAGCATAATTTGGTACAAATCTTCTCAGAAAATTTATTTTTCCCAAAAATCTCTGAATGTCTTTCTTGCTTCTGGGTAAAGGAATGGTCCAAATTGCCTCCACCCTTGCTAGATCAATCTTTACTTCCGGTTTCGAAACTATGTGACCCAATAATTTACCTTCCTCCAAGGCGAACAAAGATTTTTTGGGATTTAGTGAGAGACCATACTTCCTGCACTTTTCGTAAGTCCTTTGCAGATGTTCCAAGTGTTCATCATCTCATCCTGAAAAAACAATTACATCATCCAAATATATTCACATACTTGTCTCCCACAAATGCTATGTCCATGGCCCTCTGAAAAGTTGCACCTGCATTCATAAGACCAAATGGCATCCGTGCATACATGAAGGTGCCCCAGGGGGTTGTAAAAGCTATCTTCTTCTGGTCTTCCCGATCCACTGCCACTTGGTTATATCCAGAGAATCCATCAACCATAGACATCTTGTAAGCTCCTATCACCTTCTGTAAGACATAATCCATTTTAGGTAAAGAATAATTATCTTTTAAAGATGCTTTGTTCGAATTCCTGAAATCCACACACAATCTTATCTATCCATTTCTTTCCTCACAGGAACCAAATTAGAAACCCAATTCAAATATCTGAGAGGGACTATGATTTTTGCTTGCAACAATTTCTTCACTTCCTTCTCAATAGGAGCTAACAATAATGGATTAATCTGTCTGAGCTTTTGCCTATGTGGTTTGATTCCTTCTTGCAATGGGATCTTATGTTGTATTATGCTTTTATCATATGTTTTCGAGTCTTCATATGACTAAGCAAACACATCCATATACTTCTTAAAAAGTTCAATATATCTTTCTTTGTAATTTTTGGGAACACCCTTGAATAATTTCACCATTTTTGGCTCTTGCTGAGTTCCCAAATTGCAATCTTCCATCTCTTCCTCTTTATGTATTTCCTTCGAATTAGCAGCAACATCGTTAGAGTCAAATAGTTTTTCAAGGGGAACCAATCCTTTAGGGAGGATATTGTCTTTCAATTGGATAATCTTCTGCTCACCTATTGACTGCTTGAGGTTTCTTACCTCCCCTGTCTGCTCTATCTGTTCTTCTTCTTGATCTATCTCAGCATCTTCAAAGTTTCCAATCATTGTCAAGAAATGATTTATCTGCTCATCATCTTCAAACACCTGCCAATGTTTCACATTGTCAGGAATAGAGGGTCTGTGTCTAATTTCAATCTCATACCTTAACCTTGGATTCATTGGAGGTTTAAAGGTACTAGCTGCCACTGCTAACGAATTTGCCAACCTATTCTCCTTCCTTGGGAAGAACTGAAGATTGGAGGCTTCAAAATAGTTCTCTATTAGATTCCAAACTTCATTTATGTATGATCTTAATCTCGGATGCTTGGTCTGCCAATGATTTTTGATTTGTCTTATTATTAGTTCAGAGTCCTCGAAAATTGAAATACATTGAACTCCCATCTGTTTAGCGACATGAAGGCTTAAGATTAAGGCCTCATACTCAGCCATGTTGTTTGCTGAATCAAACTCTAACTTAAAAGAAAAAGGCACGAGGTTACCTTCTAGTGATATCAGCAAGAATCCAGCTCCTGTGCCTTCCTTGGAGTAGGCACCATCAAAGTAGCATTTCCAAATCCTTTTTGAGTGCAACTCATTATTTGGAACTGCTGAAGAGAGCTGCTTCCCTGTGTCTTCAACAAATTTGCATCTTCATGCAGCATGAAACATGAAAGATCTTCTACTTCTCGACTATAAATAGGGGAATTTCCTACATCTTTCTTGGTAGTAGTCTTCACGAACCTTGTTTCCCTTTACAATCTCCTTTCTTCCCCATTGAAAACATGAATGATAGCATAAGTGAAATCCAATTTAAGAACACCTCCCAGCTTTGCTCCCCAAGATCTTAATAGGAGAATTCCAAACCTGGCTGGAATGTCAACAACCACTACATCCATGAATATACTCTTTGCTGGAATTTGTGCCAAAGAAACTGCTACATCTTTAATTAACCCAATGCATTTCACCCTTTTGGAATCAAATGAATACAAATTCCTGTAAGGTTTGGTAATCTACAAGTTTAATTCTTTCATAACAGACAATGGCATGAGATTATGGGACGCTCTTGAGTACAACATACAATTATGGAGAGTAAAATCATGAAGCAACAAAGAAATATAGAATGGTGGAACGGAGGGGTCTACTTCTTCTACATGAAGACCAAAGGTGACCACTGGCTTCTCTTCTTGTAAGTTCACAGTGTCACTTATATTTTCAATCTGTGTGAGATTAATAAATTCTGAAATTTCTTTCTTGTAGGCTGGTATTTTAGCTAATTCTAGAAGAGGTACCTGCATTTTTACCGTTTCCAACTCTTTTGTCAAACTGAAAGGATGAGTTTGTTTAACATTCTTTTCAGGTTCTTCTTCACTCTTTCTAAAATTTGTTGCTTGTTCGGGTACATGAACAACTCTCTCCAAAGTATTAGTATCAACTGATTTGCTCTGGGAAGGTTCACCCTGTTGCACATCTGTTCTATTAACTAAATTTACAGGTTGCTTCCCATTACTGACTTGTCTCACAGGGTCCTTGTGTTGTGGAGTCGCCATTGGAGGAGGGATAAAATCTTGTTGTTCACCTTCATTATCCTGCTTGCTTCCCATTATGGACTTGTTTTACAGGGTCCTTTTGTTGTGGAGTCGCCATTGGAGGAGGGATAGAATTTTGTTGTTCACCTTCATTATCCTGCACTCTAGATCTCTTTCTAGACCTCAAATCATACTTTTTATGCAACTCAGCTTGCATGAAATCTGTGAATTGCCTAGAGTATTCATCCATTTCATCTTGGTCAAAAGATACTTCAGCTTCAACATATTCTCCCTCACCATTTTCCTCTTCATCATCTTCTATTGTGTACATAGCAGATATGTGATCTTCAGCTTCCCTTTGGTCATCTTCTGCTGACTCTCCGGGTGCTGCTTCTATATACAATGGTGCTTGAACCTGGTCTTCATCTTTTCTTTCCCTCTGCAAAATTTGCAGGGGATGCCTTCTGAATTGAGGGTTAAATCCCCCCTCGGTTTTGTTGCACTTGTCTTTGGGAGTTTTTACTTTCCAATTCCATCTTAACTAGCTTATTTGACAAATTTTTTTATCACCTTTGTCATATCTTCAATTCTTTGATCTTGTGATGATTCTTTTTTGGCTTTCCCCTTCTCTTGGACTGGCTGTTTTCCTTTCGCCTTTCCAGCTGCAATCATATTAGCTTTAATCTCTAAAGCATCTATCTGTATTTGCTCTAGAGTAGGGGATCTCCTTTCTCTAAGCGTGAAACTAAAATCGACTTCAAAAGCCCCAACAAAAACCACCTTTGCTCGAAAAAGAGGGGGCTTCATTTCTACAGGCAAACTGTTATACAACTTATTGAATCTTTTGATAAAATCTGATATATTCTCATCTGGTTTTCTTTTGATTGCATTGAATTCTGTCAATGAATATCCGTGATCCATTTTTTCACAGCTTCTCTGGGTGAATCGATTTTCCAGTTCTTCCCATGTATTAATATAATTATTTGGCAATCCTTAAAACCAATTTCTAGCCTCTCCATCCAGAGACTGAACAAAAAAAGTCTCATTACAACATCAAGATGTTCTACATTTAGATTTTCAGCAAAATTACAAAACACAGGCAAGTGTTGTTCTGTAGTTATTTCATCTTCTCTAGTAAAATGTAGGAGTAATTTAAGATACTCTTGAGGCATTGCATTCATTGGTTGTGGAAGGTTAAGTGGAGCATATATGTTCAACAAAAAGGCTGGTGCTGTCATGTTTGCACCTTGATTCGCTGTTCCTTGGTTAGATGTAGTCGACGAACCTGCTGTGGAAATGAACGAAGGTGGAGGTAAAACTGATATGGGGGTGGGTTGATGGACAATAGCAGAGGGACCAACAACTGGAGTTTATTGAGCTTGAGTAAAAATAAAAGAAACAGACTCAAATGAGTGTTCTTCCAACTTAGGTTTTTGAAAATAAAGTGGTGTGAAAGGTGAATCTTGTTCCAAGAAAGGAAGTACTTCAAAGATATCTTCAAACAAAGGATTACTAGAACTACTGCCAGGAGCTGACAGTGTAGGACTAGGTGTTGAGGGGGTTTTGGGTTTCCGAACCCTTTTAGAAACCAATATTTTAGGGTCTGACAAAGCAGGGACCTTCTGCTACGAGGTATCCGACCTCGTGTGAGGCCTTTTGTGAGCCAGAATTCTGAGAATAACAAACACAACCAAATATTTCCTCCTTACTGAACAACCAGAGGAAATAATGTGAAAAACCTAGGGAAAATAACTTCGTCTCTTCGTCCCTGGCAACGACGCCAGAAAATGTTGTATGTTAAGAGACAATTCCTTGGATGTGGAAAGGAATCAGTGCTTAAGACATTTTTAGAAATGTGTCACAAAGTAATTATATCAAGTGGTTTTTGTTCAATCCCTTTGGAAACTAATTCTTTAAAACCCTTAACAATCTAGTATAATGAAAGACTCTACAATGCCATTAACTGCTGATATTTGAATGGAAATTAAGAACTGCAAAATAAATCAAAATGATTGTTAGGATATTCCGACACATAGGAAATAGTTAAGAATAACTTAGTCTAGTGTAGAGTTAGGTAAAGTGTGTTTCTTTACCATGTACATTTGTAACTTATAATCCGACGGTCACGATTTGTAGTGATCCGACGGTTATCTATCACCTCGGTATTAACGGCATTTGATTCGTGGCTTAACACCCGATTGGTTCATGATCTCTATTTAAAGAGCATGGAGGGTCATTTGTCCGATAACCGTTTATGAGAGAAACATATGTAACTTTTCTTTTATATTAATAAATTCTCTGAAGTGGTCACGTTGGCTTAGGGTGTGGACTGTTTCCCTCTTTGAGGGTTTTAACCACGTGATTATACTAGTGTACTGATTTGTGATCTGTTTGTGAGCTGTGACCTTTGGTTCTTGATCTACGGAACTTACCCTGTAAATTCCTACAATGATATGCTGTAACACAAAATCTACCACTCTAAATTTTAGAATGAATTTATGGAGAGAAAGGAAACTCGAAATAATAAGTTGTAAACACAAAATCTATTACTTTTAAGTTCCAGAGAGAGTTTGTGAAGAGAAAGGATTTGGAGTGAAGGAGCGCAAATTAAGGATTATTTAACTCTTAATCACATATGTAATTAAGAGACCGACAACTGCATTACTTCACTTCATTCAAGGAAGAAGGGACACAAAATGGCACAGTAAAAGCAAATCACCATCAACAGTTGCAGGAAACTTGCTGCTTCTTTCATTAATTCCTTAGAAAAGTAAATACCAAAGTTTTAGTCTTCCAGAGGTTCGAAACTCGGAACCCTTCTTCTTTCTTTCTATCTTGCTTAAATACATCAAAAACAGTTCATAACTGCTAGAACTTCTTGAAACTCCTTCGACTACCTAAACTGTTAAAACTACTTATTACATTGCAATTGAGGACATTGCTATAGCTTCAACCTGAACAAACAAAGAAAACAAATAAAAATTTGAAAGGTTATTCTTTTTGTTGAATCTGATTTGTTGCTCATGCGTCTCCCAGAAGTACTGATGTGTCTCCTTGACAGATCAGACATCCTTGCCCTGCCTTTCTTCCAGAGTTCAACATTTGTCTTTTCTGCTTGTTGTCATGCCTTTTCTGCTTCTGGTGCGGTATTTGAACAGTTCTGCAATAATGTATCCTTGCCTGACTTGACCCAGCTGTTGCATTTCCAAAAGTGCCACTCTGTGCTCTCTTTTCCCGACTCTACCTATGCCTCTACGTTTCAACCAAGGTTATCATGTCCCCTTCTGCTCGACTCTGCCTCTTCTGCTCATGTCTATTGCGTTCCATCTTTTCTTTCCCTTTGCTCTGCGCCGGGTCACATACCCGAGTCCACTGCCTGTGTTCACGTTTCTTCATAAAACCAACGCAATTGCACATAATCTTGGACTTTAAATACGTTCAACTTAACCTTTGAATGGTATCGCGTCCGCCTTTCCATTGCATTTCGGCTTTCGGCGTTCACAACATATTTCTTAGCGCCTTTCCTCCTGAACGTGCGACGTGCGATATGCGATCGCATCGCCTCGTAATATCGTAACTTTAGGCCTCACAACAAATCGACTTTTATAACCTTTACCTCATCAACGCTTCACAACTTTTCCAATTTTCAATTCCTTCGATCGCCGCAATATCTCATCGCATGCGATGTGCGATATTCATTGTATTGCCAGATCTTAAACTTGTCGCTCTTCGCATCGCATATTTGCAAGTTTAACCATATCTCAAACTTGTATCCTTTACCGAATGCGATATGCGAGGGTACCTGTGGCCGATACATGGCTTCTCTTCACAACCTCTGATCCATCTGACTTGCATTTTTGTGATATGATCTTTGCTGTCCATCTCTCTACTTCAATTCTGCGCTTTGATCCTGATCGTCGATTTCCCCCCTTTACGCTTCTTCCAAAACTCTTAAGTTTTTAAGGAAAATATGCCAGTTCTCTGACTTCGGGAAATCTATACGATTTCTTCGATAATGAACACAGTTTCATTCAACAGGCTCGCATATGTTCCTTTAGCGAATAAACGATCTTGATTACTAATTTGTTTTTCTCCACGATGTAACCCTTCTGAGCTTATTCAGTATTCTATAGCGCTAGTCTCTCCTGAGCTTGCGAATAAGCCCGACTCGACCCGCCTTCACATCTCCACACATAATGTTAATACACCAACATATAAATCAAAATTATTTTTTGATATACAATTTTTTTACCTTTTCTAACATATATGCTTTTTAGGTGTTTTGAGAAATATTTCAAAAGTAAATGCAAATGAGCCACAACACTGTGAGTGCTCAAATCGAAAAACCATCCTTTATTCCCTGTCCTTGTCTCACTAATCCCTCTCTTCCCTCTCCTTCTCTCAAGATCCACAAATTAACTTGAGTTGAAATGACAGAACTTGTTAGAATTTCTCGAACCCAACACCTAGTAATAGGTTCCCAACATTTATTAACTGAACGAATACACGACTAAGTTCCTAACCCAAAGAATATAGCGGAAGAAAAAAAAATACTCGATCTGAATCACACACATAAACAAATTTATACCCTATCAACACTTCTTCATTAGTAAATTAATCACGAAACTTATTTGGGCTTTGTACTAGGGATAATGGCCCACTTGAGAAAATACAAAACTAATCACCAACCTCACTGCACTCTCTCGGACCAACACATGCTCATTGAGAAGCCTCTCACAATATTTTGCCAATGTTGTGTGTCTTCTCCTCACTTTGGCCTTGCTTTTATAACTTTACATTGAGCCAAAACCTTAAGCTTGAGATTAGATCTCACCTCAATTGAGATCGACATCTAAGATTAAAGCCTAATCACTAAAGTACATACTTTACTTTATCTAAGTTTTATTTTAGCTCAATAAGCCAACATATAATTATGTGCTTTTTCCTAAGTTTAACTTAGGCTAAGTTACATCAACAAATATTCTAAGATGATATGTGGGTGACTTATGCATGCCTAGACACAAGGCTTGTGCAAAATTACCTGTTTGAGCTACAAACTTCAACACTCCCTCTTAGCAATGGAGGTACTTCTGGAAGAACCTCCTCCACCTAGATCTGTCACCAAGCCCATCTCAGTATCTGTAGCTGCTCCCTCTAACACTGAAGCTTGTCCTGCTATCTGATCTGAAACCTGATTTGAGAACCTGTCATATCCAACCATGGCTCTAGGATCCTAATCCTGAGCATCTACCAATGTCATATCATACCAGCTGAGGCTCTTGAAAATACCTGAGGAATCACTCTTCCTCGCCACCTGCTCCCTCTTAGCAGTTGACCCTATTCATGTATCCAAGATCCCCTCGGATATACCCATAGGCTGTCCCAACAACCTATATGACTTCCCTTGTTTAATGCCAGGCACTACAACTGCATCCAAGGTCGCTCCCTTAGAATATAGAAGCACTTTTCCATCTTGGAACAAAACTCTATATCTAACATCCTCTAAGGTTGATACTGAGAACACATGTACCATCAACCCTGGAACAAATAACATCCTTTTCACCTCCATAAATCCTCCTAACTCTAGATGGAATCTGCCACATCCAACCCCCTTCATTGCATGCGTGGTGCTTGCTCCACAACTCACATGGTAGTCTGAGTCTGTCTTCGAAATACTGTGGAACACTAACCTCATCCCCATCATGTGACTGGATGCTCTATTGTCTGCCAACCATAACCTGCTGTCCTCATACACAACAATAATATTGTCAGAATTTCTTTGTAAAGTCATCAATCTCAGTTGATGTTGATGCAACCACCTGATCATCATTCTTCTTCTTCTCGTATGGACATTGGTTCACATAGTGACCAATCTTGTGACACGAAAAACACTTCACTTTGCTCCCCACTTCCCTTTACTTTACTTTTTCCCTTTACAACAAGAGCAAAAATCTCTTCATCATCCTTACTATCATGTTGGCTTGCAGTTTTGGAACATCTCCTTATCTCTTCTTGTACGAAGTCATCCCACAATCTATCTCAATTGGGCAGATTTTCCCGTGCCACAATCCCATCAATACAGACATCCCATTTAGGAGGAAAGTCACTCAAGGTTGATTTGACTACTTCTACACTATCATTAGTTGCCCCCAGTGCTGCCAAGTCATCTCTAATCTAAGTGATCCTGGTCAGGTATGATGCAATTGTGTCAGTTTCAAACATCTTGGAATTTCTCAGTTTCTCCTTCAACACCATCTTCTTGTTTTGGTTTGTACTCTGGTACAACTTGGTTAAGTATGCCGAAATCTCATAGGCATTACCTCTTCGCCATCACATGAGGTATAATCTCTAATGGAGTCCAATATTATTCTCTTGGCCGTCATGTTCATTTTATTAAACTTAGCTAACGATCTGCAGGGATTGAGACAACCTTCTCCATGATGTCCCATAACTCCTGCTCCTCAAATAACAGAACAATCCACTCCTTCTCGAGGCTGAATTTTCCTGTCCCGTCCAACCTGTTCACGTAATGTAGCCCAATTGTTGTCTTTGTCAAACCAACAATTAACTTTTCAGCCTCTTCACGTTTCCTAGGGCCGCTGCTCGAGCTTGCTTCCCACTACCTGAGACTTCCTGCACACTTCTCGAGGTTGCACAAAGCCTTCTTGCTGCCTGCCCAGAAATCGCGGGTGCTTCTCGAACACTTTAGCGGTATAGCGACAATTTTATTTATTTTAATTAATTCTTTTGTCTGGGCAACCCTTTGCTCGTATTTCTACATAGATATCTTCACTGCACTCTCTCGTTTGGTAGTTGATAGTGTCTCTCTACTGACAAAAACCCTGTGCTTTTTGCAACCGACCTCACTGTGGCATGTGTTGTAGGCAGCCCAATCACTGTGTCGTCAGGTTCCATCGCCCTCCTGATAGTCTTGTAGGCTCATACTCAGCTTGTGCACATTCACCCGTGTCATTTTTTTTTCTTTAATTGCGGCCCAAGTCACTGTTTCATCGTCTGGCTGCTGTTCCTTGGCCCATTCTTGTCTTTCCGTTGTTGTCGGGCTCTTTGATTAACTCGATCACGATTCCTGTGCATTATTGTGTCTCCGCGTTTACACTTCCCTCTAGATCTGTCGTGTGTTCGAGCTTTGTCACAACCACTCGAGAACATAGTTTTCACTCCACCCACCAACTGTGTTGGGGGAGACTTTTGCGTGTGATTTTTTATGCTTGCGACCTGCGGGTTGGCCGACCATTGTTCCAGTCGCCTCCCTGACACATTTGGGTGTTGCCCCGAATTGTTCTTGTCCCTGTGTGCTGGACCTAGGCTATCAACGACTGAGTTCTTGTCAACCATGATTGCTCTATTGTTCTGGCTTCAATGGTGGCTATGGCAGTTTGTTGCCCCATGGTTGGTGGGATGTTGGCCACCCACTACAAATGCCCAACCTTTGTTTCTTTTTTTTTTAAATGGTCCCCTTCTTTACCTTTAAGTTTTTTGAATTTTCCCTTTTAATTTTTAATCAAAAAAATTCGCCAGCAAGAAAATTCCTCGGCCTAAAAACACTAATCTTGCCATCTTAAAAATACATTCTGTTCATATGATCTGAGCCAAATTAGATTCGACGATCTGATACAAACCCATCACCTGTAATTCCGAGATTGATTTAGAGTTTCAACTTTGATACCATGTTAGAATTTCCTGAACACAACACCTAAGGATAGGTTCCCAACAATTATTAATTGAATGAATACACGTCTAAGTTCCTAACCCAAAAAATATAGTGGAAGCAAAAAAGATTAATTCGATTTGAATCACACACAAACATATTTCTTCCCAATCAACAGTTCATTAATAAATTAATCACGAAACTTTCTTGGGCTCCTGTACTAGTGATAATGGCCAACATGAGAAAATACAAAATTGTTCATGAACCTCACTACACTCTCTTGGACCCATCACATGCTCATTGAGAAGCCTCTCTCAATCTTGTGTTGTTGTTGTGTGTCTTCTCCTTCCTTTGGCCTTGCTTTATAACTTTATATTGAGCCAAAACCCTAATCCTAACCCTAACCCTAACCCTTACCTCAAAGTGATTGATGGCCGAGATTAGATCTCGCCTCACTTGAGATCGATGGCTAAGATTAAAACTTAACCATTAAAGTAAATACTTTACTTTATCTAAGTTTTATTTTAGCTCAATAAGGTGACATATAATTATGTATTTTTTCCTAAGTGTAAATTAGGCTAAGTTACATCAACAAATATTATAAGTTGATATGTGGGTGACTTTTGCATGCTTAGACACAAGGCTTGTGTAGAGGTGTACTTGCCCGAGCTACAAACTTCAACAAAACTTGAATGCCTCTCACACAAAGGCTTGGGTGGATGGTAGTGGCCATTATTCCCTCTCAATCATTTTCGAAGTAGGCTTAGTTCATGGCATTTGTTGCCTTCCATCTCTAGCAAAGTCTAATCTTATATTAGCTCGACAATATGTGGTTTTGGATGTTTCTTACCCCCCCTCTCCTGTTTCCTTATGCGTGCCCTTTGTTTCATCATCATTGTTGCAAGTTCTCTCCTCTTGGCATCCTTGTAGGTGAGGGAGAGAAAATTCTTTGGCCTCTCGTTCTCTTCCCTCTCTCCACTCTACAAGGATTTCCACCATGGGAATTTGGGTGCAGGTACTCAGTGGGCTCAACTATGATGCATCAAAGGGCTAGGTTCCATCAAGTCAGTGGTAGTTGTAATGAGTAGGGCGGTTCTTCTGCTCATTTATGGGTAGATGCCTTGCCTCAGGCTTTTATAGAGAAGATTTGTTGGAAAATGTAACTAGGTTCGGTATTCATTTAACGTACTTGAGTCATTTTGTGATATTCTTGTCAAAATAATAAAGAAGAAAATAATTATTATTATTATTATCGTGACTTATTAAAGCATGGGTTTCATGCTTGGGTCACCATGTTTTAGGTCAAAGTACCCATTGAGGACTTCTAAGATTTATTCTGAGTTAATAGAGTCATTGTACATTTAAAGAGACCCTTCTTGAGATTTTGAATAATGTAAAAAGGTTTAATATTGAGTCAAATATGAATTATGTGACCTCAATACCAAGTCTGCCTAAAGGGGATCACTAAGAGACACCTATTCGACCTCACATGGAGCCTATAAATACAAGCAATTCGAATTCATTTGGAGCACACTCTCTCACAGCAAGTTCGATATCTCTTGTAATTGGGAAAAGTTTGAAGTCTTTTGCCGAGAAACCAAAAGAAGTGGGAGTTTGGGGAAGTCTAAGGAGAAGAAGAAAAACAAAATTTTGGTGCCTCTCTCTCTTTGTTTCATGCCTTAATTGGGAGATCAAAGTCTTCCAAGTTTCGCTGTTGCCGGAAGCCGTCTACTACTGGAAGTTGCTGCCTAGTCGAAGTTGCTGGAAAAGGGTCGAAGATCTGGGAGGTTGACTTGGTCTGGAGGGAAAGTCTAGTATATGTCTAGGGTGAAGAGTCTCAAAGAATACTATTGAAAGGAAGAATTATATTGACTGGGTTTTCCCCTTGAGGGGGGGTTTTTCCCTGGCATAGTGCCTACATCTGGTGTCTATTGTTTTATGTGCTGTTGCTTTGTTAATTGCTTGATGAACTAAAAGAAAGAAGATATAAAGAATCGTAATAACAAGAAACATCACAAGTAGTTATCAAGAATAAGAAAATCTTTTTGCCTTTTTGATTTTCTAACATGGTATCAGAGCTTTGGTGAAGAAGGAAGAAAAAGGTAGTCTTAAGCACTTAATCGGGGAACCATTCAAAGGATCATTTCGGGGAAGGAATCTACTTCACTCTAGGAAGATGTCTAACACAATCAAGGGAGAAAGCAAGCTTGAAGGAGCCTCAAACTACAGGTCATGGAAGAAGAGAATTGACCTCATCCTTGAAAAGAATAAGGTACTGGACTTGGTCAAAGGAAAAGTAAAGAAGCTTACAGAGGATTCTAGTGATGGTGACAAAGTGAAATACAAGGAACTAGAATTGGTGGCGATGACTTTAATGGTAGAAGGAATAAAGGACAACCTTGTCCCATTCATAACCAACATCAACAATGCTCATGAAATGTATGAAGCCCTGTCGAGGTTATTCACTATTAAGAACAATGGTCAAGTAGCTACTTTGAAAATGAGCTAAAGACTACAAATATGACTAAAGAAGACACAATGACCTCCTTTGTGAAGATAGCAAGAATTAGGGATGAAATTTTGGCCATTGATGAAATTGTTCCAGATAAAGAACTCGTGATCATTGCCCTATTAGGATTGCCACCTACTTGGGTGAATTTGCTACAGGACTTAACAGTTGGAAGGAAGCTCCCACCTTTGAAGAACTATGGATTGCTTGCAGTTAGGAAGAAATAAGGATCTCATTAGTTGCCAATTCTGAAGGAGTATCAAATGCCTACATTGCTCATCATAAAGGAAAAAAATCAAAGGGACCAAGGAGTAAAGTTGACATGTCTAAGGTAGAATGCTATCAATGCCATAAAAAGGGTCACTATAAGAGCGACTGTCCCGACCATCTGAGAAATAAGAAGAGAGAAAGAGATCAAACCAACATTGCTAAAGAAGGAGACCCAAAGAAAGTCAAGCCTGAAGATTTTGACAGTAGGTATCCCTTAAAGCTTTGGAGGGATCCCTCAACAAATCCTCAAGATAAGTATCTCATTCCCTCTTAGTTTGGGTTTCATGCACTTATTTAAGTTTTGATTATATTAATACAAATAACCCTTCTCCCTCTATGGCCTTGATTAGGAAAACATTTGCTATATTCTCAAGAAGTATGGAGGACCTCTCAAGACAAGGTTTGTCAAGAAACAAAGGTATGCTTTAAAACATTGTTGTATTTATATTAAAGGTTTATTCATTTGATAGTCTATTACTAACATTGTTATGTCTAGCTATATTGAATCATAATGATTCTTATTTTGGGTGATTCATCTCTTGATAAATCTACCCACCCCACTCATATTCTTAACTGATTTTGTAGAACCCTAGAAAAGTTCTGGGAAACCCTAATGAATGTATGAACCCTAAAACTGCTTAGGGATATTGTGAAATGCTATTTGAAGTTTTATCAATGATGTCATATTTGGGATTTTGGTATGATCAGGAAAACCTAACTTGTTAGGGTTGAATGATAAGGTCTAAAATCCCGAACCTTTGAAATGTTGGTAATCTTGGGTTTGCTATGTTCCTATATTGAAATCCTAACTCATTAGGGTTTGGTGGAATGTGCAAGCAAGACCCTTACAATGTCTTAGAATTGATTTCCTTAGTATACGTGTGTTTGTCTGATCAAACCCTGGTCTAATCAAATTTGTTATTGATATGTTGTGAAGTTGGGTTTGACTATGAAATGAAATACCTTTGCTTGATGATGAATCCCTTGGTATGTGAATATATGTCCTTTTTGGTTGAAACCCTAGCTTGTTCTAGGTTGGTGTATGTATTAATGTTGTCGAACATATGATATGCCTTTGCACGATGCTGACCTAGTTATTGATGGTCATAAGTCTTAGGATTTAATATAAATCATTGTCTGAGATTCTGGGATGGTGATATTTGGAAATCTAGGGTTTTGTAGCTAAACCCTAGTAGTAGTTAAATTCTCTAGTATGTGTGATATAACAATCTGAGATCTATTTATATAATGATTTTTGAGGTTGTGAGAATGAAATTCCAGGGTTTTGAAGTTGAACCTTAGTAGAAGTGAAAATCTCTGATGAATAATGACAATATGATGATTTGAGATTTGTGTAAATTTGGGTTTTGATTGGATTTGATGGTTGATTGAAAAATTTAGGGTTTGCAACTAACTCTAGTGGACGCTCGTCATATTAATGACTAAGTTGTGATTGAATTTGATTGATTCTCTTGTATGAAATCTAGGATTTGTATAAAATCCTAATGGGAAGTCTAATATATACGACTTCTAAATTGTATTAGATATTTCTCTTTTCTTTTGACTTATTTTTTAGGGATCGCTATATGACAAAACTAATATTTTGTCATCTTGAATTCTGAAAGTTGTTAAATATCTTTTAGTTTCTAGGGTTTGCTATATGTTGTAGTAGGGCGTGTTACACCTTTGAAAGAAACATTGAAACCCTAGATAGAATGAAAGTTGTTATGAAGTAGTCTAGGGTTTATGACAAAGTCCCTAGCAAAATGTTGAAGAGTGTATGTCTCTTGTTTGTAATTAAGTTTGGGTATCTGATAAGTATAAAGTTGAAATGCTTCCGTGATTCTGATATAGATATATATATATATATATATATATATATATATATATATATATATATATATATATATATATATATATATATATATATATATAACTTCATGCTTCTATAGATTTGATTGTACTTGCTACCTAAGTTGTGCATGTACACAATCTTCAATATGGGGAAGATGCTCGTTGATGTGATAAGCATGATAATAAATTTGATGAAATGATTGGAAGCCACGAAAGATTCTCTGATGACGAAAAGAAGAAGTTGATTTCCCTGAGGAAGTCTAAATAGAAGAGATCTCACTCAGATTAAGAGGGAGTCTCAATAAAGATGCTCCCTGGTCGAGAGGGAGAGCTTAGTTTGGTTTTGATTGAAGAATGAAATTCAGAGGTTATGTTGCTACATGAAAAGTAGGAAAAGGAAAGTGTATGATGAATGAATCTTTTGTAAAAGATTCGGTTGATAGTCCTACTATGAGAAGTTGAGAAGCAACATCAAGTTGTTTGAAAGACCCCAGAGGTTTGTATTTGTTTATGTACATGTGAAAGTATATTATTGATTGGGGTTGTCTTTGTATAGGAATATCTCTCGAAGGATTTGAGAGCATGCTGGTTACCGATCAGTTTGATTGGGAGAGATTGGTTATCCATGATTTGCTGGATCAAGGGGTGTTGAGGCTTTGTGAGTGAAGCATTGTCTGGGAGGACATATGGCCGACACTTTGTATTGATGTCTAGGTCCCAAATTAGGGAGGGTGGCGTGGGTCATAGAGCTCTGACCATGGATACGCACCTAGGTCCCTAGGTTGATGGTTATCAAGTAAGCCTAATGGTAACTAAAAGGGTTTAAAGCTTGAGTCCATCTTAGTCCCACCCAGATAGATTGCTTTGGTCAAGATTCTAGTTTGTGGCATTGCGGTGCCTGAATTGTTGAGAGACAAATGTATATAATGCTTTGGTCAGGAATGTAGTCCATGGCATTGCGGTGCCTAAAGTTCTTCATTGTTCATGTAGTGTGAGATCTTCCATTATACTTGTATATGATGAATACCTCCCTAGTTAAGAGGGAGTGTTGGAAAATTTAACTAGGTTCGGTATTCATTTAATGTACTTGAGTCATCTTGTGATGTTCTTGTCAAAAGATTAAAGAAAAGAATTATTATTATTATTATTGTGACTTATTAAAGCATGAGTTTCATGCTTGGGTCACCATGTTTTAGGTCAAAGTCCCCATTGAGGACTTCTAAGATTTATTCTGAGTAAATAGAGTCATTGTATATTTAAAGAGACCCGTCTTGGACTTTTGAATCATGTAAAAAGGTTTAATATTGAGTCAAATATGAATTATGTGACCTCCACACCAAGTCAGCCTAAAGAGGATCATGTCGGCCTAAGAGACACCTATTTGACCTCACATGGAGCCTATAAATACAAGCAATTCAGATTCATTTGGAGCACACTCTCTCACAATAAGTTCGATATCTCTTGTAGCTAGGAAAAGTTCGAAGTCTATTTCTGGGAAGACGAAAGAAGTGTGAGTTTTGGGAAGTCTAAGGAGAAGAAGGAAAACAAAATTTTGGTGCCTCTCTCTCTCTATTTTGTGCCCTAGATTGAGAGATCAAAGTGTTCCAAGTTTTTCTACTGTCGGAAGTCATCTGCTGCTGGAAGTTGCTGCCTAGTCGAAGTTGCTAGAAAAGGGTCGAAGATTTGGGACGCTGACTTTGTGTGGAGGGAAAGTATGGTATATGTCTAGGGTGAGGAGTCTCAAAGAATACTATTGAAAGGAAGAATTATCTTGACTGGGTTTTCCCCTCGAGGGGGGGTTTTGCCCTGACATAGTGTAGTGCCTACATCTGGTGTCTATTGTTTTATGTGTTATTGCTTTGGTAATTGCTTGATGAACTAAAAGAAAGAAGATATAAAGAACCTTATTAGCAAGAAACATCACAAGTAATTATTAAGAAAAAGAAAATATTTCTGCATTTATGATTTTCTAACAGATTTCAATGTTGGTTTAGGAGGATATTAGTGAAATGGAAGCAATCATTGTAGTTGAATGCATTTACATTTCAAACTCTAATGTTTTAACAGAAATTTCTAACTAGGTTCTTGACTCACGACATACCCAAAGAAGATAAAACCAATACTTACTACTATTGAGCTATATTGGAAGCTAAACACGTTATTGTGCAAAGGTGATTATGGACATGACTGTTATCACAAAATTGTACTTGATTGGTTGCTGATCAGACAACTCTATGTAACTATTTCAAACCAGCTTTTGACTGAAGCTTAGCCTCTTCAGTCCGAGAGGGCTCTCTCACAGGAAATTTATGATATTGGTTAATGATAAAGATAGATGGCTAACTTTATAGAATTTGTATCTTGCTTTTTATGATTGCAGGTTGAAAGAAAACAAACTTGCTACCATTGGGCTTATGGAGTCAACAATCAGTATTTTCAGTGGCAAGGTTTCTTGACATGGAAGCTGAGGCAGATATGAGTCTTTAACAAAGGCAATTCACTCATAAAACATAGGAAAACACAATCATTTCATTACTAAAGGAAGTCAGAGCATATAGTTATGAATTCTGAGTAAAAAAAATGAAATCTACTGTAGGTGATAAAACATAAGATGTAGATCAATAAAACATTAAAAACTCCATGAGAATCTCAGGTCTGTCAAGAAGAAAATCCCTTTGTATTACTGATATAAGTCAAAATACATAAAGCAGCAGTTTGGTGCAAAAAATATCCAACCCCTTACTACTTCGATAATTTGCCTTTAAATAGACATTCTTACAGCAAGGATGATCTGCCTGATGGCTAGATTCATCGAATTCTTCCTATGACACATCACATAACTGAAAAACACGACTTTTAATAAGAAAGTGACAGCTACACCCTAAAGAAGACATCTCCTAATAGGACCGTGACTCCTATTTATTACTTATTCTACCTTATCTTTGTGAAACAATTACATGTCAGTTACAAATAGGCATCACATGCTCGAATGAGAGATGATAGGTTCATTACCACCTTTACATATTTAAAACCCTCCTAGACATGTGGAACAAAACCCTATTTTTCAGGAATGCATGACCTTATCTTCAACGAGAGCTTTAGTTGATGACCTGTCTCCACAACACTTCCTTCAAGTCATAAATGTTTGATATTAACATCCCTTGACATGTTGGAGGAGTCCAACTGTCCAATACTGCCATCAAGATGCTCCAAAACCTTCAAAAGTAGCTCGCTACGAAAACATGACATTTTCGTAGCGAATTTTGGTAGTGTTGAAAAATGACTTCTGCACCCAATAACTTTGCTCCTTTGCTGTTCCATGGTGTCAATCAAGTAATGACACATCACCACCATCAATCTCCCTCCTTGAAAACTGCAAAAAATGACTTTAGAGGCAAAAAGGTTGCTACAGGTTTTTTCGTAGCGTTTTCCTGGCTTTAACCCTAGGAAACGCTACGAAACTGTGTAAAAGTGCAAAAATTTCACATTTCAAAACTATCTTCAAGAACTAATCTTCTGCTGCAAAATTTGAGGTCCTCTGCATGTTATGGACCTCATCAAACTAATGAGGAACACAGTCACCATATCCTTACATATTTAAAACATCTTCGTAGATTTTTCCTGTTTTTTTTTTTTGAAAAATAGGTCTTAGAACAGAGCTTATATCTCCGAATCCATGATTTATTTTGCAAAACTGGAGGGGGTTTTGTCAATAAGAATGTTCTGAAGAAAAAAACTCTCTTGGTTTTTTGAAAACCATCTCCAGCTGTCCAGAACCTGCATTTGAAAAACATGTATAAAACAAGAAAACTCTGTTTTTTGAAAATAGGGCCCAAAGACATCCATATATCTCCCAATTGATAGCACCTGTGAGAAAAGTGAAAGAGGTTATTTTTCCTTGTTCTGTGCTTGAAAATAACCTCTCTCAGTATTTCCAAATTCATCTCTGTTCATCCATAATCCTCTCTTTAAACTTACTGCTTAAACATTAAAAAAATACAACAATCTCCTTGTTAGCTCCAACATAAATTTAAACAACTTGAACTGATGCATGCTTTAGCAAAGCTAGGGTCCTCCACGAATAGCTTAAGGTCCATGGGCTTCTATCTTATCCACATAGCGAACTTTGTATGCTTTCTTGTGCATGACCATCTCTTTTTATAACCAAGCTGCCCTCTTAAAAAGGTGACACTTGTAAAGACAAATTGGACAGCAAGCTGCTTGGTGTGGTGAGGCAGCTCTCAAACAGTGACAGTGAGATGCTTCACATGCAAGAATGAATGTTGAATGACAAATAAAAACTTAGGGTAAGGTTTTATGTTTTGAATGACAACTCATGCTTTAGTCATGACACTTACATGCCAAAAGGGTAATGATGACCTCATACATGGTTATGTACCTTTGAGTTAACCATAGGAGACTCAAATGACATTCACCTTAACTCCTCCAATGATGAATTGACACCTTGCACCAGATTTGACAAGACAGACAAAAAAACCTTTTTTCGTAGCGTGGTTAGTTCATTTCCTGGCAGTTTTGCTATGAAACTATTAGGCAATTTCGTAGCGAAAACTGCCTTTTTACAGTGTAAAACGCTACGAAAACAGGAAAAACTGGTTAAAGTGACCTTTTCTAATTCAAAAGCTTGGGAAATGAAATATGTTTGCAAATGATGACTGATGGGACATGATATGACTTGAATGGAGGTGGGTTTGAACCTTAGGATAGTTTAAAGATGAAAAATTTAAAAATTTCCTATACCAACTTATGACAAATGAACTCTTTGACCATACCTTTGACAAATGAACTCTATGACCATGTCAAATAGTGATTCAAATTTTATGAGTGATAACAATGACAATGCCAAAGATGCAATATTTCTTATTCTGGACAAAGTTTTTTTCAATCACAAGGAAATGGGGCTTTGCCTCAAGCGCATTGAGGGTCATATACCTCACACTTGATTGATAAACTGGCGTGGATATCCCACTAGACAATTGATCACAAGAGATCTGATAAATTTATATATCCAAAATCTAAACTATGATGGTTATTTTCCTTAGACTTTTGGATTTAATAATTTATTGTTTTAATGCATGCAATATAGAAAATTAAAAAAATAGAGAATATAAAAAAATACAATCACTCAACCATAATAACACAAGATATGGCTTAGGAAACTACTTTAAGGAGAAAACCCAATTGGAAGGTGACACTACTTTTTCTCTTTCTCTCAATGGAAAATGGACGTAAGTATGAAGGATTGAGTCTTATGTCTCGTGGGCTGCTACAATGCACAAACTATCTCTATTTTCTCTTGCTCTCTTTATCCAATCTTCGCTACTTTTGTCATCTATGGAACAAAATGCGCTTGAATATAATGGAACCCATTTTTCTCCTAGTGGCCCTTTTATAACACAATCTGATTACCTACTATTGGTTAAGTTTGACTCCTTTAATTCTTAACTAGAGTTAGAATATCGACACTTCTAGAGTCCTATTAATCATGATAATGTGGCTAGCCCCTTTTCCATAAATAATGAGGGTTGATGCCACATCCTCTCAAATCATGGTGGTCATAACAAGAAGGTCAACTTACGAGTGACATTACTTTTTCCTACATATTTCGATTGAGGTGATTCTTGTAGCATTAGAAAGGTATTTGTGTGTAGAATAGTGCCATGGGGTGTGGTGCTTAGGAAGCAAAGGTTTAGCTTAAATAAATTCCATTTGATGCCTCAAATTGCTTCTAGAAGGTTTCAAACCCTAATTCACCAAGAATTTGCTGGTAAAAATGTTTTATTTGTTGACACCTCGACTTTTTCCACTCTAAAAGCATCAATATGATTGACAAACAATATAATTATCCAATCTGAATCAATGCTCTAGGCCCAAGTTGATATAATGAGGGGAAACCTAACCCCATTGAGGCAGATGTCTCAAGTTCTACTTACACTTTTCATGGCTTTGATTTCTCAATTTTTTTGGTTTTCTAGTATAGCTAGGCATGTGAGGGATGGTTTGAGAAGCCTGGTTTACAATCACTATGGTGCCATGCGTAGGCCTAATTCTTTTTATATTATAATTTGCATGAAACTTTGTGAGTCTTGAATTCTTTGGTATAGACTCAAAGCTTATTTTGAAACTAATTCCTTGTTGTTTTGTCAGTGATTTGGTTCCCTTGTGGTAGACCATTGATAGGGAGGGCTTTGAAAACTCTATAACTTTTTGGTAGCAATATATATTTAGTTTACAAATAATAATAATATAATATCTAAATAAGTATAATTAGAAATATTGAAATTTAGATATAATATAAATAGTATCATAAAGGACTAACATAGATCCATCTTAAGTCAAACCCTATCAAGTTTCAATAGGGTTCAGATTTCTCAAGGTGTAAACCTTCAACTTTTACATTCAACAAAGAGGTTTGCACCTCGAGATTTGATCTCTCTCGACCCTTTTTAGATTTAAAGTTAATATGCATCTATGCGTGTGCCGTTATGTCAGGAAGTAGGACTAAGTTAGAGTTATTGTAATTCCGTATTATTGTAATAATACCATTTGTCTAGCTTAGATCCATCTTAACTTTGGATTTACCAAGGGCCAAGAGGGATCAAACCTATCAAGATGCAAACTTCTTTTTGAATGCAAAACTTAAGGAAAGGCTTGCACCTCAAAATATTTGATTCCCTTCTTTACTTCATAGACCCGGATTTGAGATAAATCTATGTTCTTAATAATACTATTTACATTATATATAAATTTTACATCTCTATGTATACAAATTTTTTAATTTTTAATTTTATTGAACCCCGACGATACATATAGTTATATACATATGCACTTGGCATTTTTCTTTGACATTTTTTATTGTCATTTTAATTTAATTTTTGTAATTTGGTATGCATAATATTGATTACAATTAATTCTCTATATGAAAATATTCTTATTTTTAATTATATCTATTAATTAAATTTAAGGATGGAGTTTTAAAATATGGTTAACAATAATTATCATTATTTAATTTTTTTTAATGTGATATGCATATTATGAATTCCCCCCAGCTTTATAATTTTAATATTTAAAAACAACATTACAATATAACAAATTGAATTGATTCGACTTATTATTTTTATTATTATGTGTTTTACTTTAATATAACAAATTTAATTGATTCAACTTATTATTTTATTATTATATTTTTTACTTGTTTATAACTTTTTAAAAACAAATTGAAATTATGTTTTATTATTATTATTATTTTATGTAACATTTCATTACAAGATTTTATCTAATATGTAAACATCTTCTCCATATTGCGCTGTAGAGTAAGATGAAAATTGTTATATTCATTTGCTTTATATAATATATACATAGTTAACATTGAAATATTTTATACAACATGATTATTGAAATATTTTATTTATGATACACATTTTCCACATTAAAATGTTTTTTTTTTTGTTATTATTATATTTTAAAAAAGAAGTCTCTAGTCATGTTGGAAGATAGAAAACATACCTCCATGGATTAAAATATATTTTTCTACACACACACACAAATAGTGGAAAAACCTATCATAATTGTCAAACTAGCAGTGGGGACAACCATCATTGGTTGTTATCCACAAATGCAGGTTGACTCATCACTGTTATTAAAAAAAAACCACACCACTTGGAATTATCTGCTGGTGGTCTGTAAGGGGACAAGCTTTTACCTGGTCTTGGGTTGTTAACCTATTTCCTTATGTCCGAGGAAGATGAACTCTCAGCCACACAGAAACAGTTTTAGGGCATACTCTAGGCCATATATATATTATTACTTTTTTAAAAAATAGTACATGTCGACTCCACAGTACACATTATTGAAGAAATTACAAGTCCCTTGCAATGGAGAGTGAAAATATAAGATATTTTTGTAGTTTCAATTAGTTTAACTTTCTCTATTATTTAATATGGATGTTGAAATCTTTGATTTATGATTGACACTAAAATATATTTTTGTTACACACGCACCACATGTCAATTGAACTTAAAATGAATTACATGTCCTTTATAATGCATAATAAATTAACATAAAATGAATTAGGCATGTGCTTTGTAATGCATAATAATATCATTAATATTTTTTAAATGTCGCTTGTCACATGAGAATTTTTTTAATTTCAATTACTTTATTTATCTATATAAAGTTGATGTAAAATTTAGGTGGAAATTGAAGTATTTTATTTCAAGTCAATATTGAAATATTTTTATTATTATTACCCTTTTTGATTATTAGGGCAAGTATCACTTTGTTATTTTTAACTGTAGATTTTTTTATTTTTATTTTTTAGTTTTAATTTATTAAGGTAGAGCGAATTGTTGAGAAATCAATGTTCTTATGAGTTAGAGTTGATTTCTCTTTGCATGATAATTACTTGTGAATTTGTTGTCTCCTTTATTATTAAGTTTTTCTTCTTTCATCAAGCAATTACCAAAATATAAAACATGAATATCACAGGAGACAAAGAACACAAGGATATATGCTCTCCAAGCTAAGGCCAAAACCCCACAAGGGGGAAAACCCAAAAAAAATTCCTCTTCCTATAGATTCAGATCAAAGTGAGATATCCAAAACACAATACCAAGACCAATACCTCCACAATTGCCCCAAGTCAACTCTCCATTCTTGTCATACTTTATTCTAAAATGATCAACTTAATTTGACACAAGCTTGTCCTTTAGATGCCTTGCCCCATAGGAGTATTTGTCCTTCCTGTAGCTTTCATATCATGGTCATTACATTCTTCCTTTGGCTTGTCAATCACTATAGAAATAACCTTAGCAATTAGCATATCTTCACAAACTTCTAGCCTCGAGAATTTGCATTCTTTTAGCCTTAGGAACTCGCATTCTTTTCATACCATATGCCACAACAAACTTGCATTCTCTCTTCCAAAGAAACTTGCATATCCTTGCCACAAAGACTCGCATATTTTGCCACAAAAACTCGTATATCTTTCCACAGGAAGCTCACATATCTTGCCTTAGGACCACAATGAATTTCATGCCCAAATGAAGGATAATAGGTGCCAATATATAATAGTCCGTCTATGCGAAGGGTCACCTCCCTTAGGTTGACTTGTCGATCTGGAGGGTTGACTTGGTCTTGCAAGGACAATTTGACTCTTTTGACTCAACAAAGAATTTATTTTCTTTTCTGAAAGTGTCCAAATGGAATTTGAATCAATTACATTTTCTTCTCTACTCAAATGACCCTATGAGCATGAAGGACATGCTTTGACTAGGAAAATAGTAATCAAAATAATATTTTCTTTTTCTTCTTTTGCTTTTTACTTAATGATACAAGTAAAAGAATAATTATGAAGACCGAACCTAGTTACATTTTCCAATACTCCTTAACTAGGGAGGTATTCATAATTACAAAACGAGATACAATGACACTCAAATTGAAATATTCTCATAAGAAGAGTCAGATTGATAAGCCATCATCAAGCATCATCATCATAACCAACAATGTCAATCTTAGAAATAGCAAGGCCTTAACTGACAAACTCTAACTCTCCACTAGATTATAGCACGATGTTGGGAGACATACATTTGGACACCATTACCAAAACCTCTTAAGGAACATACCCCATCTGGATGTTCACCAGGAATGTCCTTCTAGGACTATTCTTATCTTGGATTTCCAATCCTCAAAGAATATTGATCCTCTTCAACTACTCTTATCTTGGATACCTTTCCTTATCCTCAAAGAGTATCGGTCCTTGGGACTACTTCCTATCTTGGATTCCCAATCCTCAAGGAGTATCAGTCCCATATGCTTATCTAATGCTCCATTCTCTCTACCAGTTCCTTCACTAGACTTACGACTGTTAGTCTTGGCCTAGTGCATGACACATGGAGAATACAATGTCCATCATCACTCCCTCTCAACTAGGGAGGAGATCCTTACTCTTTCTCAGCCAGGGAGACATAACCATGTGCTTTAGCTTGTCTCATTCATCAATTACTTCTTCTTCTGTGGAGATCTTAATAGTATCTTATAGGGTTTCTAGATCTTTGCAACGCTTCTCGACTCCTAATAACATCACACCATATCGAAATTCGAGCTCCCTGGATCTTGACAATCTTCATGCAACATTGTCATCAATTGGTTCATCTATCATCTTCAAGGAACATATTGAATTCCTGGATCTTCATATTGCAATAGAGTTTTGCTTCATGCTCTTTAGCTTCCAATCATCAATCGATGTATTCCTAGAATGAACCAAGCAACATGTCTCAATATCGTATCCATCTTGGTCTTTACAACTTTCTCTTTCCATCTAAGGTAAGTGAACTTCTTGTCCATTAATCAACTTCCTTGATGCAAGCTTCAAATTGTTCTCTACTTCATCTTCATGCTTTGTCACATACTTTCACTTCCTTCTGTTAGTCAAGATTTTAGATAAATATTATCTTGACCTGCAACCTTTATTAGACATGAAAGAACAAAAAGGCAAAGTACAAAAATAACAATAATGGTAACAAAGGAAATGTAGTGTGCTTATCTTTTTAAAGAGGGTTAGCTCCCTCTTAATCTTGGATTTGTTCACCAACTTTGTCATACTTGTTAAACTCAAGAACTAGGTTTTTCTCCTTTTACAACATAAACAAATAGTTAGGGTTTTTGTTTCTAGGGTTTTCTAATCCAAATCTCAACTAGGGTTTACGAACCCTACATACTAAAATTTTTTCAAGACATTGAAAAGTGTAAGATCTACAAACCCTAGATTTTGTATAGTCATCAAGACTTACCACAAGCAAGCTGTTAGCTGCAAAACCCTAATTATGCCTTTTATCCATTTCATTACTAGATCTAGTCTTCATATGTAACTAAATACATATCATCAGTATTTTACATGTCATTGTCTCTAATCTATATTTATGCCAACCCTGTTCACTTCCTTTCAAACGACCATCACCATGATCTAGTGATTTTGACACAAGTCATGAAATGCACACATAAACTATACATACCGCTACATACTTTACCTTTGTCCTTGTTTGCATAGATCTGGTTTTGTTCCTTTAGTTGACATGAATTAACTTCATTCAAAAGAGACTGCTTCTCTGATCCAAACTTAAACAAGAACACAACATAAAACAAATATAACCATAAATATAGAGATGCAACAAAAATAACACTTCATTTCATTAATATCAAAAAACTGAAATTTGCTTACAGACAAAATGGAAATAAACTAGCTCGGGCGATGGTAGCTCATCTCTGAGAAGAGATGTGGCGGCCACATGCCTATGAACCATGTTACAATGAAGCTCGAAGGCCTATTTATTATTGAGAAACAATGGAAAACCCTAAACATAAAAAAACCTAACCCTAAGAGAGGAACACCAAAACTATGGGCCCTGCTTGGGTAAATTGGTACATCAATTTCTCGGGGTCATAACTTTGACATTTGATCTCCGTTTGACGCGCATAATACCTCGTTAGAAAGATCTATCCGAGGACTATGACTTTCGAGAGCAAACATCAGTCAAACATTGATGTTTGCCTCGATTTTCCCCAAAAACATCGTTTAGGACCTCAAAATCACTGTGGAGGTTCAGGACCCGAGAAACTGCCAAAAATAGTAAACTGTGCTACAATTAAGGAAACTGAAACACTGAAAGAGACAATGGTGGGGGTCCAAGTGGAATAGGCGGGTGACCACCAACATCCACCTGGATCAGTCCTCCCCCCTGAGGAAGAAATGGTCCCCATTGCATTGAGTGCCTCCATGAGATGGGGAAACTTTTGCTGAACTTGGTCCCTGGTGAGCCACTTGCCTTGGTGCAAGAGTTGGCCAACGTTGACAACCCGATACAGTTGGATCTTCTGTTGGCGAGTGTTCTTGATTTGTGTATCCAAGATCTGATTAGTGGTGGTCTGTTCCATGCAGTCTGGGTTTAACTCTGTTGGTGTGAGTTGTTCTGCAATGTCGGATGTGTCAAGTAATGGTGGAAAGTATGGCCGAAGGTGGTCCACATTGAACACTGGGTGCAGGCCAAGGAACGGTGGAATGTTGAGCTCGAAAGCATTGTCCCCTACAACCTTGGTGATGGTGTATGGCCCATATCAGAGCGACCGAAGCTTATGGTGGGGCCCAACGAGGCACTCCTTCTGCAAATGTAGCCAAACTTTGTCGCCCACCTAGGACTTGTGTGGCATCCGATGCTGATGATGTCGCTGCTTGTACTTAACATTAGATTCGTCCAATATGTCATGGACCTGCTGGTGGATGTGTTGGATTCACTCAATGAAGTTGTTAGCCCTGTCGATTTCAGAGTGGACATTGGCCGAAGTTGCGCGGGTAGCTACAAATGGTATGGCCACATCAATGGGACATAGTGGCTGGAATCCCAACCCAACCTGAAAGGGGCTGTGGCCAATTGAGCTATGGAGAGCTCTATTGTAGCTGTGTTGGACATAGGGGAGGCTTTCATCCCATGTGCGAGGATGCTTCGAGTTGTACATGTGCATAATGTGTATGATCATCCTGTTGACGACCTCTATTTGGCCATCAGTTTGGGGGTGGAAAGCCGTGGACTTAGTGAGCTTGGTATCCGGCATCGGCCAAAGACTTGACCAAAATGTACTTAGGAACCTGTTGTTTCGATCTGAGATAATGGACTGTGGGATCCCAAAGTGTACCCACACTCGTTCAAATAAGATCTTAGTAGTGGCTTCTTATATGATACTCTTCCTCCAGGCCACCATAATGGCCATGTTAGAGAATCTGTCGACGACCACAAAAACACGGTCGTTGCCTTGCTTAGTCGAAGGGAGGCCCGACATGTAATCCATGGAGATGGATTCCCAAGGTCGACTAGGAGTAGGCAAAGGAGTATATAGGCCTTGTTTCTTGATGGTTGGTCGACTAGGAGTAGGCAGAGGAGTATATAGGCCTTGTTTCTTGATGGTCGGTCGACTGGGAGTAGGTAGAGGAGTATATAGGCCTTGTTTCTTGATGGTCGGTTTGGCAATGACGCAAGCAGTGCAAGACTGATGTACTTCCCAACATCTTGTCGAAGGTTCGACCAATAAAAATACTTCTGTAGCACTGCCACTGTTTTCTCTACTTTGAAGTGTCCATCGACTCGACTGAAGTGCGCCTCCCAAATCATCTTGGCATGCTCGCTTGAAGGAGCACAAAGGTGTCCTAGGTGACATAACAATGTATCCTTGAGGTGAAAATTTGGAACTTGCTTGCCTTCCAGGAGTGTCTGGTATGTGTTGTCGAATTCTGGATCGCTCTTGTACAAATGCGACCACTCTGAAGTCTCATTCCCACAAGAGTCAAGCACAGTGGTCAGTGGCATGACCAGTGGTCGACTGAGGCAGTCTGCAACATTATTGGTGTTGCCCTTCTTATACTTAATGTTCAATGGCACTGTTGCAGGTATGTGGACCATTTCTGATGGTGATAGTTCTGCAACTTCCCTTGTGTCTGTATGAACTACAGGGGTTGGTGGTATGTGTGGGTGTCTGTTTCCTCCCTAGAATGTAATGTTTCCATTGTCGATAGACTTGCACAATGGAATACATCTCTTTGACATAGGTGGGATACTTTCGGACTGTGTCTGAAAGTGTCTCACTGTGATATGCCACTGGATGCCCCTGCTGAGTAAGAACTGCACCAATGACATAGTCTGAAGTATATGACTTGATCTCAAATGGTTGTGTGAGGATTGGTGTAGAGCAGAGGTGATGCTTCAACTTAGAAAATTCCCTTTGTTGGGATTCAATACCAAAAGAAATTTTCTTTCGCTCCGCCCTTGGTACTTGAATCAAAGGCCAAGTGATATGAGAGAACCCCAACACGAACTTACGGTAGAAATTGGCAAGACCTAGAAATCCGCGGAGCTCTGTTACAGTGGTTGGGGCTAGCCAATCCCGAATGACTTGTATCTTGGATGGGTCCACATGCACATCCTGCTTGTCAATAATGTACCCCAAGTATTGAACCCGCGTCATACCAAAAGTGCATTTCTCCAAATTAGCACACATCTTATGTTGTCGCAGAGTTTAGAGGACTTGTCGAATATGGTAGAGGTGCTCTTCCAAACTATGGCTGAAGATAAGGATGTCATTCAAATACATCACCATGAATGAGTTGATGAAGGGTCGCAAGATGTTTTCCATCAACCTCATGAAGGTTGCGGGGGCATTCGTCAACCCGAAAGGCATGACTAACGATTCGAAAAGGTCCTCCTTGGATTTGAAGGCAGTCTTCCACACATTAGAGGGTTCGATTGGTACCTGCTGATACTCAGACTTCAAGTCGATCTTGTTGAAATATTTGGCCTCTTTGAGCTGGTTCAAAAAGGTCATCAATATGTGGGATTGGATACCTATTCTTGACATCTATATTGTTCATCGCCTAATAGTCAATACAGAGTCTCTAGGTCCCATCCTTCTTCTGTACCAACATGATTGGGCTCCCACAAGGTGATGAAATTGCCCTAATGTGCCCTTTCTGCAACAACTCTTGAATTTGCCTTTTGATTTCATCGTTCTCTAGAACAAAGCGTTGATAGATTGGTCCATTGGGCAACGACGCACCTCGAGTCAGATCAATGGGGTGCTTGACCTGACAATGTAGAGGTACCCTTGTGCATGAGGTGAAGATGTCCCTGTACTCTTCCATGACCTTGTCCATCTGTTGCTGCCGTGTAGAGGAGCCCTGTTTGGAGGCTATGGCCACAATCTTCTTCTTTCCCTGAGGGCGAATCATAAGGAAAACAAATTTCCCAATCATAAGGAAAAAAAATTTCCCAGTCTGGGAAATGAGCTTACTACATTGCTTCACAATGATCAAAGAGATGACGGTAGGTGGTGCTACCTCCCGTATCCAATACAACTTATTGCCCAAAGTAATAATAATAGTGCGAGGTCTAGACTCATACACAACATGTCGCTTCCACAAGTATGGTTGGCCTAATAATACATCACAAACTTCAAGAGGAGCAACATCACACAATACCTCATCTGTGAAGGGCTTGATGCTATTGGGAAGGAGGCACTGCTGGATGATGCAGAGATCTCGTCCTAGGTGAAGCCACCTAATGGTGTACGACTGCGGGTGTGCTGTGGTTGGTAGACCCAACGGCTTCATGACCTCTGCTGAAATGAGGTTCTTTTGGCTCCTGTTGTCGACAATGAACTGCAACAGAGAACCCTTCACCCACATCTGAGAGTGGAAGAGGCACTCCCGCTCCTCTAGATCTTTGGGCTCATCCTTCTGGATCTTTGTGGTGGAAACAATGGCACTAGGCTCCGTGTAAATAATCTGCTTCCCTTTGACATTCCCTTGTCGGGTTCTGACTCTGGAGCATGCATATGATTCAGAAGCCTTTAGCTTGGCCACCAGTGGCTGCTTGGCTCGACACTCATATGTGTTTTGAGTGGCACTCTTATGAAACTCACACCACTTTCCCGTGTCCTTCTTTGTCTTCGTGGTGTTGTTTTTTACTTGCGGTTTCAGAGGGTTGTCCTGAGTCGCCCCGCCTTGGCTTTGTCCTTTGTTATGCGGTTTAGGGGCGCCTTTCCCTGATTTCATAATCCAAAGTCTTGTTTTTTTTCTTTTAAATTTTCGCTTGATCTTGGTAGCATATCGATATGCTGCACCAAGCGAGGAGGTGTCAATGAACTCCATTTCCTCCTGAATGTATATGTGTAAACAACTGCGGTACTTAAGCACCAGATGTTTCTCTGAATCTTTGATACCCAACTTTGTGCGCAGTGTATGGAATAGATTTGTCAGCTCTTGCACATCTTGATCCCTTTGCTACCTCAGCGTAGTCCATTGTATGTACTTATCCTCATAGCTCCCCACTGGGTAATATTGTTCCTTGATGGCATCTCAAAAATAATTCCAAGCGGGTTCTATTGAAAAGAATGAGGGTTCTCTCTCATCCCTCTGTTCGCAGTTGGCTTCCCACCAGTCCTTGACATGGGGGACGACTTTGAGGAGTGCAAAAGTAATCTTTTCCCTATTGGAAAAATCATGAACTAAAAAATATCCTTCCAACAAATTTAACCATCATCATGAACTGAAAAATATCCTTCCAACAAATTTAACCATCTATCTATGACGTCTGCATCTATTTGGATTTCCAATATGGGAATGTTAAAGTTGGCTTGTACCTTGAAGGGAGTGACGCCTCTAGAGTGACCGCCGGACGAAGATGCATCGCCTACGGTCATCCGCCGAAGGATTTGGGTAAAGTTGTACATTATCGCGTTCCTCTGTTGCTTGAGGGCTTATTCGAGCAATATTTTGAAAGGTTCTACTGCTCCCTCATCTTTCTTTTCTTTCGTCATGGGAAGCCATCGGGGTTTGCTAGGCAGATCTTGCAAAGGTTCAAACAGTTCAATCCCTAACTCCTTATACCTTGACCTCGTTGAGGACATGCAAATAAAAACAAAGAAAGAGCAGACCGTTCTGATACCACTGATCCGAACTTAGACAAGAATGCAACATAATACAAATATAACCATAAATACAAAGATGCATCATAAATAACACTTCATTTCATTAATATCACAGAACTGAAATAGGTTTACAGACAAAATGAAAATAAACTAGCTCGGGCGATGGTAGCTTATCTCTGAGAAGAGATGTGGCGGCTACATGGCTGTGAACTGTGTTACAAGGAGGCTCGAAGGCCTAATAATAATTGAGAAACAACGGAAAATCCTAAACATTCAAAAACCTAACCTTAGGAGGTGAAGCGCCAAAACTATGGGCCCCGTTTGGGTAAATTGGTACATCGATTTCCTGGGGTTGTAACTTTGGCACGATTTATATTTGACGCTCACAATAACTCGTTAGAAAGATCTATTTGAGGACTACAACTTTTGAGTGACAAACATTAGTCAAAGACTCATGTTTGCCATAATTTTCCCAAAAAACATCGTTTAGGGTCTCAAAATGGCTCTGGAATTTCATGTTAATTTTAGTTAACCATGGTATGTTCTATGCTAAGAGCAGTTTACTTCAATCTTTCTTATTAGCCCAATTCAATTTTAGTTTTGCAATCACATAACCATTGAAAGTAAATGCTGGTAGAACATAAAATAAATCAACAAAAGACAAGCCAAGACAAGAGACAATAATTCTTATAATTGTTCTTATTCAGCAGAGAGAGAGAGAAAATGTATTTTACAACAGTTAACAAGATGCCCTAGCCAACAAAGACTTCGCTGGTCAAACCAACATTTCAACCTCCAATCAAGCATGGTCAAATTCGACCTTTAGTCAAAGTCAAACACACCTCAAAACAATCCACAAAACTGGTTAATGCAAAAGTCAAACTCTGCGGTCAAAATAACAGTCAATGCTGCAATCAACTGCATTCAAAGTCAACGTCTTGCCTCGATTTTTGTGCCTCCAACTGCAGTCTCTTCAGATCAATTTTCTTCCCTAAAAAACACAGTCAAAAGGTGAGAGTTGACCCAAATTCAACGCTGGTCAACGTTGTCCAGAAAAGCCCTAAACCAGTCCGAAAATTGCAGCTTCTTGTTTCACACATGTGGAGGAGAGAGAGAATCCTCTAAAGGCTGTACGAACCAATCATATGAGAGAGAGATGTGTGAGACGAGTGAATGATGAAATGAGAATCATGTCTCTCCTTTTTATATCCACCACTGAGGGTGTGTGACACATCTTTTGGGGCTTGTGAGCCTACATTAAAATTCTGGCCGACCTTGACAAATTACACGTGTGGAAAATAAATTCAAATTCCAACTTCTTCTCATCCGAACAAGATGATCTTTAGATCAATCTTGCACCTCTCCGAAGGAGGAATCCAACAAAAATATTATCTCCATCATATGGGAAGTGCAACATGGAGTTTGGCCCTAGTTGACAAATTTAGCACTTCCTCTATGACAAATTACCCTGTCATTTGTCCATTCATCTATGACCCTGTGCAATCATGTCATCTAGTACCATCATGTACTCCATACATCATCCTGCAATCCTGTATCATCCTGTTGTCTTTGCTTTGCTGGCTCTACTCTGCTATAGAAGAAATAATAAGAAGATATGATCGAGAGTGAGTCACAAAGACCTTACCACTCTCCACTGACCCGAAGTTAGTTTATAGGTAAAAACCTCAACTAGAATTGATCCTAGATCAAGTTGTTGGACACAACCTATCCTAGACATAGAGAGTACGAAAATACCCGATGCGTCCATTGGTAATGCTATTGGTCTCTATCCTCATTTCCCAACTCATTAGCCAGATGAGAGGTACTTCCCATGAGTTCCAGACTACATGAGTAGGATGCATGTGGGGCATATATCAAAGAGAGGGTGAACTAACTCAATATCATAACGGTGGGGAAATAGCACACCGAGAAGGTGAGGCGAACCTAGCTCTGTGGTTGCTTATAGCTCCAAGTATCTGCAGGCCCCTTGGAGCTCCTAGAGCTCATAGTCCAACTCAAGCGAGACCCTCACAATAGGGTCTGTCCACGATACCAAGCTTCTCACAGAAGGTTAATAATTTGACCTTCCCCAAGGGCTTCGTGAGAATATCGATGACCTGCTCATCATTCCCAATGTGATGGAGCCTTACGACACCTTGTTGTACCATATCTCGGACAAAGTGGTACCTAATATCAATATGCTTGGATCGGCCGTGGAACACGAGATTCTCATAAAGACAAATCCCACTTTGGTTGTCGCAAAGGATTACAGTGGTATCCAACACATGCCCAAACAACTCACTGAAGAGCTTTCTCAACCAAACGACTTCACAACATGCCATACTCGCTGCAATGTATTCGGCCTCGACAATGCTTAAAGTAACCAATTTTTCCTTCTTACTCATCGAAGAGATCGAAGCAGAACCTAGGGTGAAGCAACATCCATATGTGCTTTTACGATCCACCACACTTCCTACCCAATCAACATCGGTATATCCATAGAGATTCATACTCTCGACAGTGTATCTCAATCCATGGTTGATTGTGCCCTAGAGATATCTCAAGAGATTCTTGGCACCAATCTAGTGAATGTGATGAGGCTTGACCATGTATTGACTCAACGCGTTCAAGGAAAAACATATGTCTGGACGTGAGTTCACTATGAACATGAAGGCCCCCACGAGTTGATGATACTCGATAGGATTTCCCATCTTGGGCCCAACATAACTTCCACACAACTTCTTAAAGTTGAGTTCCATCGAAGTAGTCACAGACTTGCAGTCCACCATCCCAAATCTCTTCAACAACTTCACAACGTATTTTCCTTGAGAGAGGAAAATATCACCTGGCTTTTGCTAGACATCTAAGCCTAGGAAATAGTGCATCATTCCTAGGTCCTTCATCTCGAACTCGGAAGCTAGCTCCCTCTTACATTGATGAATGAGAGGGTCAACACCTGTCATGAAGAGATCGTCTACATAGAGGACCAAAATGAGAGGCTTGTCACTATCAACCTTAAAGTAAAGGTTTGGATCAACATCACTCCAAGTAAAGCCCAACTTCATCAAGTAGCTATCGACCCTCTCATACCAAGCACTGGGGGCTTGCTTCAACCCATAAAGGGCTTTCTTCAACCTGCATACATATGTGTCTCTATCTCGAACTTTGAACCCCATAGGTTTTTCCACGTACACCTCTTCCTTGATTGAGCCATGTAAGAAGGAAATCTTCACATCCATCTGATGCAGGCTCCATCCTTGCATTGCAACAAGGGAAATGATCGATCAGATGGTGGTGTAGTGGACAACAGGTGCAAATATTTCATCATAATCTATGCCTTCCTTTTGAGAGAAGCCTCGAGCAACAAATCTTGCCTTGTACTTTTTAGCACTTCCATCGGCTCCATGCTTGATCTTCAAGAGCCATTTCAAGGTGACAACAAAATTTTCCTTCGGTCTAGGGACCACATCCCAGACATCATTCTTCATGATTTACTCATATTCCTCGTGCATAAAATCGTTCCAAACTTGATGCTTCACAACTTCTTCAAATGTTCCAGGCTTAGATTGTACAAAGGTGCTCATGGCTGTTAGGTACCCTTGGTACCTATTTGGCTTCTTACTTTCACAGAATGTTCCCCTTGGAGTAATATGTCTCTCGACATCTTCAAGAGTGTCTCTAAGCCATGAGGATCTCCTTTTATTTGAAGAAGGTGGATCTATAGGATCCATCAGACCTTCAACATCATGCATCAGTTCATCCTTCGGTTCTTCCGGCCTTCCTGCGTCTTCTTCTTCTTTGTCTTCCTTTGAGATGGGAAGATCTCTAACCTTCCCGAGGGCAACATCTTTGTCGAAGGTGACATCATAACATATATCCACTTCTCTTTGACCAAGCACACAGATTCTATATGCCTTCGAGGTTTCACTATATCCCACAAATGTTCCCTTCTTTCCAGAAACATCTAACTTGCTTCTCTTTTCTTTCGGCACATAAAAATAAACGAGACTTCCAAAAACTCTCAAATAAGAGACATCAGACTTCCTACCAAAGAAGACTTCTTCGGGAGTTTTGGAATCCAATGTAGAATGTGGGCATCTATTTTGAACATACACAACGGTGTTGGCAACTTCTCCCCATAGGAACTTCAGAAGACCTTGGTCATAAAGCATGGCATGGGAAACGTCCAAAATGGTTTTATTCTTCCTTTCAGCAACACCATTTTGTTCGGGAGTATACATAATAGTGGTCTCCCTCTTAATGCCAACTTCCCTACAATAGTCATTGAATTCATTCGACTCATTCAGTTCCATTATTGGTCCTCAAAATTTTGATCTTCTTCCCTGTTTGATTTTCAACCAAGGCCTAGAAGGTGTGGAACCACTTGAATGCTTCATCCTTCTTCTTCAAAAAGTATATCCAAGTTTTGTGGGAGAAGTCATCTATAAAGGTGATATAATACAAGCATCCTCCCAAGAATGTTATGGGAACATACCAGATAGATCAGAATGAATCAATTGTAAAATATCAGTTATCTTCCCAACACTTGAGGGGAATGGTCCCCTTGTATGCTTTCGTTCGGCACAAACTTGACATACACCTTCATGATCATCTTTGAAATCGGGCATACCTCTCACCACCTTCCTTGCTTCGGGAATATAATGAAGGTGTTCACACCTTTGGTGCCATAGCTCAGATTGAAGAGTTGTGTTACATGTCATGGCTCCCAACGGACTTCCTCCAACCTGATAGAGTGTATCAACCCTGAACCCAAGAGTGAACGCTTCTTTGAAGTTCCTCTTCCAAATACGCACCTTTCCATCGATGAATGCCACCTTGAATCCTTTGTCTTCCATTGCTGAGATAGACACTAGATTCTTCTTCAAGTCAGGTACGTACAACACATCTTGCAAACAGAGGAATTGACCTTGATTTAGATGAAGGGTCACAGTCCCTATCCCTTTCACGGGATAGGTGGCATTGTCTCCAAGGATAATCTCCAAATTAGTATCCTTTTCAATCAAATCAGAGAGGGCTTCTTTATATCCTATGAAGTGCCTTGAGACACCACTATCAATCAACCAGTTGTCCAGGGTGATAGGAGGAGATGCAACAGAGAGGGAAGATATAAGAATATATTCATTTCTCTTATTATCAATAACATTGGATTCATCATACCTGGAGTTCCTAACGTCTTGAAAGGTTGACCATTTCCATTCCCATTTCGATCAAATGGAGCCTTCCTTTTTCCTTTGAACTTGTTGTTCCTTTGATTTCCATTCCCCCTGAAGTTATTGTTGTTGTTGTCATCATCTCCGGGAGAGTCCCTTTTATTGGGGCACTCTCTTGCATAGTGGCCAAACTTGTTACAATTGTAACATCTTCCTTTCCTTCCTTTGGGACCCACTCTTCCATTATTTTGATTTCTTGGACCAACATTGTTCCTCTTCTTTGCATGAGCAGTGAAGGCAGTAGGGTCACTTCCATTCCCATTAGAGGGATGGTCTCTCTCCATGCTTGTCTCCTCTTGAGTGCATCTTGTCAACAATTCATCAAAATCAAGAATTAGATTTTATTGAGAATATTAGTATTAAATACATACCATGCTCGAGGAAGTCCTCTAAGAGCAATGAGAGTGAGCTCTTGATTAGCTATGGCCTCTCCAATAGCTAAGAGATCATTTTGGATTTCAGTGAGCCTCATGAAATATGATTGGATGGATTCTCCCTTGTCCATTTTGATGTTCTTCAATTTTTTCTTCAAAAGCAGAATTTGATTAGCATTGCTAGCCCTAAACATGCTAACCAACTTATCATACATCTCCTTAGATGTGCCTAGATCGGATATATAAGCAACCAAGTGCTTATGAATAGAATCCCTGATGATCTTCTTTGTCTTAGTGGCAACCAATGCATTTTATGGATGCTCAAAGATCTTTCCCTGCACATAATCCATAACATCTTGTTCTTCCAATGTCAGATCCAAGAAAAATTTCCAAGCATGATAATCAAACTTATTAGTAAGCTTGTCATCAGATTTCAAGTATGATGAGGAAGCCATTTATCTCGATCCTTGTCTTTTCAACCTTGGTGATTGCTCTTCTCACTCTTACTTGGGCTTTGTCTTCACCTTAGCTCCGATACCATGTTAATTTTAGTTAACCATGGTATGTTCTATGCTAAGAGAAGTTTACTTCAATCTTTCTGATTAGCCCAATTCAATTTCAGATATGCATTCACATAACCATTGAAAGTAAATGCTGATAGAACATAAAATAAATCGACAGAAGACAAGCCAAGACAAGAGACACAAGAATTCTTATCATTCTTCTTATTCAACAGAGAGAGAGAAAATGTATTTTACAACAGTCAACGTGATGCCGTAGCCAACAAAGACTTCGCTGGTCAAACCAACACTTGAACCTCCAATCAAGCTTGGTCAACCTTGGTAAAATTCGGCCTTCAGTCAAAGTCAAACACACCTCAAAGCAATCCACAAAACTGGTCAATACAAAAGTCAAACTCTGCGGTCAAAACAATAGCTAGTGCTGCGATCAGCTATATTCAAAGTCAACGTCTTGCCTCGATTTTTGTGCCTCCAGCTGCAGTCTCTTCAGATCAAATTTCTGCCCTAAAAAACACAGTCAAAAGGTGAGATTTGACCCAAAGTCAATGCTGGTCAACACTTTCTAGAAAAGCCTTAAACCAGTCCAAAAATTGTAGCTTCCTGTTTCACACGTGTGGAGAGAGAGAAGCCTCTAAGGTTGTACAAACCAATCAGATGAGAGAGAGATGTGTGAGATGAGGGTGTGTGACACATTTTTTGGGGCTTGTGTGACACATCTTTTCTTCTTCTTCTTTATTTTTTTTTTAAATTAATTAATTAATTAATTAATTTATCATTAATTAATATTTCAATACACAAAATGATTGTCACTAAAAATATAATAATTTTAAACTTCTGACGAAAAAAATATACATTTTTGCTAAAAATGACGTCAAATAAATCTCTGTATAAATTACAACAAAAAGAAGTTGAAATATAGCAATTTTAATGAATCTGATGTCTAAAAAAAAAAAAAACATAAAACATTATTAAAAAACAATTTTAAAAAATAAATCAAAGTAACAAATTAAAACTAAATTGTTAAAAAAAATGATAGAAACATTTTAAAAAAGGAAAAACAAAATTATCATGAGAAAAAATCAAAACATTATAAATTAATAAAACCATAATTTATTAAAAAATTTGAATAAAAAAATTAAAAAACTGAATAAAAATTTAAAATAAATAAATAAACACAAAATTTTTAATATATATATATATATATATATATATATATATATATATATATATATTTAAAATTTTAAAATAAAAATAAAACAAAAAATAATAAAAAAACAAATTTAAAGAATATATATATATATATATATATATATATATATATATATATATATATATTTAAAATTTTAAAATAAAAATAAAACAAAAAAATAATAAAAAACAAAATTTAAAGCTATATATATATATATATATATATATATATATATATATATATATATAATTTTATAGTCGCTGAGTGATTATGAGTTTAAATTGGTGTATGAGACCCCAATTAAAATTCAAAAACATATATATATATATATATATATATATATATATATATATATATATATATATATATATATATTTTGAAAAACGCAAGTATTTTTTTTCACAAAAATGAGTACTTATTTTATTAAATTCGCGCCTGATCGCATCTGAGAGAGTTACATTGCATGCCGCTCAAAAACTTCGATGTTGACCATATATCATTACCAGCCCAGAACCCGAATACATCAAAATTCTCATTTCCCAACAAGAGTACTAGATGTTGAGTGTAGTATATTCGACAAAATTGAGCCCAAAAAAAAAAAAAAACATTTAAAGCCAGTTATTCAAAAACATAGCCATTCATTAGATGAGGCTAGGCGATTAAGGTCTATGTCTCTAACTTGATCCACTTTTGGGTTAACCACTTTGAAATCGCCTGGTCTGACATCTTTCCTTTGCAGTGCAGATAGTATTCTCCTTAGGGCATCAACTTCATCCGTGTGAAATTCATTGCTTAATGACAACAATGAATTCCCTGACATTGCCTTCATGAGTCCATTGTTGAAGCATCTTTACCTTTAGATCTTCGATTTTTGCGTATATGATTGAATGAGATTCTCTGCAATGTTCACTGATGGGCGACGCAGAGGAATCATATTCTTCAGAGTTGTTATCCATATTGACCACTCGCAAAGACCACCAGAGGAACCCAAGGCCAGAAGGAAAAAGGACTGTCTTGTGGAGCACAACAAAGATGTCAAACCATCTCAAGATTTGAGGTGGTGCTGTGCTAACTCATTGATTCGACGAACCTTCAGGGTCGACCCCTATAAATGGTAAAGACAAATATCCAAAACACGACTCCAAAAATATCACTTGGAGGTCCTTCTAAGAAGGAGAAGTAGGGTGAAGGTCAAATATTTTAAAGAGGCAAAACAAAGGCTCCCTTAAGGCCGATATTTGCAAGAGAGTCTTAGACAAAGGGGAGAGAATCAAGCCAATCTCAGGGGAGAGAGAACCCAGGCTTGAGAAGCCCACAAAATTATCGGTACACAGAAGTCTAGAATTAAAGAGTTCATTTGAATTACCAAAACACATATACGAACCACATAGATGCAAATAACTAGGATGGAAAGAAAATACTCAGTGAAAGGAAACATTTACCAAATTATTTGAAGGATACCTTGTATAATTCCACACCCCATAACTAGAAGGCTTGTACCTGCCACTACTCCGCCTTAGGCTGTGCCCAACTCTCCAACAACACCAACAACAATATGAAATTTCCAGAGGTCTGCCACCCCGATATCAGGTCACCAGACTCTGAATTTCCCACAACGAACCAGGAATACCTTCCTTGGTGAGGGTCTTCCCACCTGAGAAATTAATCCCAAATGATGGCATTTTGTAAATTTATGTAGATGTTCTATGCTTGATGCAACTTTACTTTCTCTTCAATATTAGATAGCAATCACATAAACAATAAAGTAAAATGCTCATAGATCGACAGAAGACAAGCCAGAAATATACAAGTGTGTTGGTGCGTTATGGCGGTCAACAGGATGCTTCAACCAACAAAGTCTCAATATGGTCAGCCAACCAACAATGTCACACAATCCTCTAGGACATCCAAACAGTCAACTCAAAAGTCAACACTGCTAGTCAACGGTCAACACAAACAACAACAACAGCTAGGTCAACGCTGAAAATTCAAAGTCAACATTTTGCCTCGGAAATAGTGCCAGAAAATGCGAATTAGGGAAATCGAGATTTTGGGAGAGTTTCGGGTTGATTTGACCTTGCGTTGACCAAAGTCAACACTGGTCAAACTTTGCTGCAGAAACCCTAGACCAAAAAATAGAAAGTGTTATTGCCAGATTTCCCACGTGTGGAGAGAGAAGAGACTCCAAGTGATCAATCAGATGAGGAGAGAGAATTTGTGAGGATGAGATGAGTGAAATGTCCTCCAACATTGACCTTATTTATATCCATCATTGAGGGTGTGTGACACATCTACTGGGGCATAAAACCTTAAGGCCGACCTGCACATATTTTGAATAGATTAAAAATAAATTCAAAATAAATGTTCTGCTCATCGGATCAAGATGATCTTTAGATTGATCTTGCACCTCTCCGAAAGAGGAACCCACTAAAAATATTGGTATCTTCATCTGAGCATCACAACATGGAGTTTGGAATTAGTTGTCCAAAATTAACACTCCCTCTCAACTAGGGAGAACTCCATCCACCTGTGTAATCCAAACATTGTGCATCATTCCGCTGTAACTTGCTTTGCTGGCTTCTTTATTTCAGAACATAAGTGGTTCAGTCACAAAGACATCATTCTCGACTGTCAGAATCAGCCCAGAGGTCCAAAACCTCTATAGGACTCACAAAGAGTCTTATACAAACCCAAAGTTGGTTTATTTGACCCAAAGTCAGTAGGAGGTCCGAAACCTCACTAGACTTGATCCCAGATCAAGTGGTTGGACCATGCCATCCTAGATAGAGAGTACGACAATCTTTGATGCGCCCATCAGTGTTTGCTACTAGTCTCTAGCTTTTCCCACCTCACTGGCCAAATGAGATGTACTTCCCATGAGCCTTGAACTCAATGGGTAGGATGCATACAGGGCACAGATAATGAGAGGTGAACCAACTCAATCATCACAACGGTGGGGCAGAAGCACACCAACAAGGTTCGGCAAGCCTTGCCCTGTGGTTGCTCATAGCTCCGAGAAGCTATCCCCAAAGCCCCCTAGAGCTCCTAGAGCTCATTGTCCAACAAGACCCTTAGAATAGGGTCGTTCCACGATACCAAGATTCTCATGGAAGGTTAGGAACTTGACCTTCCCCAGGGGCTTTGTGAGAATATCCGCGACTTGCTCATAAGTTCCTATATGATCGAGCCTTACGGCGCCTCGCTATACCATATCCTAGATAAAGTGGTACCTGATATCAATATGCTTGGATCGATCGTGGAACATGTGATTCTCGGACAAGCGAATCCAAATCTAGTTATCACAGAGTATCACGGTGGTATCTAGCACATGCTCGAACAACTCACTGAAGAGCTTTCACAACCAAACTGCTTCACAACAGGCCATACTCGCTGCAATGTATTCGGCCTCCGCGCGGTGCTCAAAGCCACCGACTTCTGCTTCCTGCTCATCCATGATATCGAAGCAGATCCAAGTGTGAAGTAGCATCCCGATGTGCTTTTACAATCCACCACACTACTAGCCCAATCGACATCAGTATATCCAAGGAGTTTCACGCTCCCGACAGTGTATCTCAGCCCATGGTTTATCGTGCCTTGAAGATATCTTAGAAGATTCTTGGCACCAACCCAGTGAGTGTGATGAGGCTCAACCATCTGTTGACTCAAAGTATTCACTACGAAACATATGTCCGGACGGGTGTTCACTAAGAACATTAGGGCCCCTACGAGTTGATGATACTCAGTAGGATCTATCTTCATGCAACATAAAACAAGAGAGATCCTCCTTCTCTTGACCATAGATAGAGGAATTTCCTGCATCTTTCTTTGTGGTAGTATTAACAAATCTGGTTTCTTTGTATAACCTTCTTTCTTCCCCATTGAACACAGGAATGATTGCATATGTAAAGTCCAGTTTTAAGACACCTCTAAGCTTTGCCCCCCAAGATTTGGACAAAAACATACCAAATCTGGCTGGAATATCTACAACTACTACATCCATCATGATACTCTTGGCTGGAATTTGAGCTAGGGATACCACCATGTCTTTGATAAGGCCAACACACTTTACCCTTTTTGAATCAAATGAATAAAGGTCTCTATAGGGCTTAGTGATTTCTATATTTTATTCATCACAGATAATGGCATAAGATTATGTGATGCACTAGAATCTAACATACAATTATGCATAATGAAATCATGAAGCAACACCGATATATAAAATGGAGGAACAGAAGAATCTACCTCTTCAACATGTGGACCAAAAGTGGCTACTGGTTTTTCTTCTTGCAAATTCACAGTATCACCAATATCATCATATTGAGAAAGATTAATAAATTCTGCAATTTCCTCCTTGTAACCAGGTGTCTTAGCTAATTCAAGCAAAGGTACTTGAATTTTGATCTTTTCTAATTCTTTGGAAAGACTGAAAGCTTGATTATGTTTAATAATTTTTTCAGGTTCTTCTTGATTTTTGTTAGAATTAACATTTTGCTCAGGTACAGTAACAATCTTCTCCAAAATATTTGAATCAATTTACTTATTCTGGGAAGCCTCAGCTTGTTTTTCATTTGTACTCACTGAATTCATAGGTTGTTTCCCCTTGTTTGATTGTTTTACTGAGTTCTTTGGTTGTGGAGTCGCCATTGGAGAAGGAACTGACTCTGGTTCTTTTCCCTCATCATCCCGAGTTCTCAATCTCATTTTTGATCTTAAGTCATACTTCTTATGCAACTCTGCTTGCATAAAATCAGTGAATTGTTTACAATAGTCATCCATTTCTTCCCGATCAAATGATACACCATCTTTTGTGGATTCTTCTTCACATTTCTCTTCTTCCTCATCATCATCTTCCATATAAACAACAGATATTTGATCTTCAACCTCTTTCTGATCATCCTTAGCAGACTGTGAAGGTGCTGCTTCTATATATAAGGGTACTTGAACTTGATCTTGGTCTCTTCTTTCCCTCTGCAAAATCTACAAGGGCTGCCTTCTGAACTGTGGATTAAAAACACCTCTGTTTTGATGTGCAGGTTTCTTATTATCCAATTCCTTCTTCACTAATTTATTTGACAAGTTGTTGATGACCTTATTCATGTCATCAATCCTATGATCTTGAGATGAATCTTCTTTAGCCTTACCTTTATCTTGAACTGTCTACTTTTTCTGTGCTTTTCCAGCAGCAATCGTGTTTGCTTCAATCTCTAAAGCATATGTTTGTATTTGTTCAAGAGTAGTAGACCTCTATCTCAAAGTGAAACTAAAATCTGATACAAATGCTCCAGCAAAAACAACTCTTGCTCCAATAGAAGGGGGTTTCATTTCTGCGGGAAAACTATTATACAATTTGTTAAATATTTTAATGAAATCGTTCATGCTGTCATTAGACTTTTTCTTAATAGCATTAAACTTTGTCAATGAATAACCATGATCTCTCTTTTCACCCCATATTTGGATGAATTGTCTTTCTAATTCATCCCAATCATTAATTGAGCCATTTGGTAATCCTTTAAACCATTTTCTTGCCTCTCCATTCAGTGATTGTACAAAAAATCTCATTACTACATCAAGATGTTCAACATTTAAATTTTCAGCAAAAGTGAAAAACAAAGGCTAGTGTTGTTTTGCAATTATTTCATCTTCACCAATAAATATAGGAAGCAATTTAAGGTATTCATGAGGCATTGCATTCATTGGTTGTGGAAGATTTAGTGGTACATATCTATTAATCAAGAAAGCAGGGACAGGGGCTGCCGTGTTTATGCCTTGATTATCTGCTCCTTGAGTAGGTGGGGTTTGTATACCCATTGCAGATATGGATGGATGAGGTGAAACAACTGATATGGGAAGGGGTTGATGAATAATAGCAAAAGAACTGACAACTGTATTACGCTGAGTTTCTGTAAATGTAAATGAAATAGACTCAAAAGATTGTTCTTCTAACTTTGGTTCTTGGAAATGAATAGGCGGGGACAAGGATTCTTGTTCCGAGAAAATGAGTTTCCGGGAAAATTGGATGAAAGGGTATGGGAACTGCTGCTTAGTGCAGGCATTGTAGCATCAGGTGTAGAAAGCGTTCTTGATTTCTGGCCTTTTTTAGAAACCAACTTTTCAGGCTTTGAAAGAATAGGAGCTTTCTGTTGAGAGGTATCTGACCTCGTATGTGGCATTTTATATGCCAGAATTTATGAAATAAAAACACAGCCTGATATTTCCTCCTCTCTGAACAACCAGAGGAAATATGAGCAAAACCCAGGGAAAGAACTTTACTTCTTCATTCCCCGTCAACGACGTCAAAAAATGTCGTACCTTAAGAGACAATCCCTTAGCTGTGATAAGGAATCTGTGCTTAAGACATTTATATAGTTATGTCACAGAAATATTGGTCTTTGTTTAATCACCTTCAAATATTTATCATAAAACCCTCAAAGATCAAATACAATGAATGTCCCACAATGCTATTATCTGCTGATATAGAATGGAATGATTAGAAGAACATGAAAGAAAGAAACCCAAACTGATATGTTGTTGTACATAATATATCACCTCAAACTCCAGAAGAATTATAAGAAAAGAAACAGTTAAAATGAAGGAGCGCCTATTAAGGATTTTAACTCTTATTCACACAAGTAAAAAGAGACCTGCAACTTCATTATTTCATTTTATTCAAAGATTGAAAGTACACAATGTAAACTAGAAGACACATCAACATCAACAAATACCATAAACTTGCTTTTCATTCATTAATCATTTGAAATCCGAGTACAAAAATTGCAGTCTGAAGGTCCAAAACTCGAAACCGTTTTCTTTTTTGTCCATCTCATTAAATATAATAGAAAGTAGTTTGTAACTGCTGTAACTGATCTTAACTACTTCAACTACTTAGGACTTCGTCAACTATCTATTACATGTCCTCAAAATGTCTTATTACAATTACATTCTCTTTAAAAGAGGAAAATAACATGAAATTAAAATCCTAATCTATACGCTGAATGTGAATTGATGATGATGCTGCTGCATTTCCTTCACTAGCTGGTTTATCCTTCTTTGAAGTCAAGGGGTCCTTTGGTAAATCTGTCATCCAGGATCTGCGTTTCTTCCATATCTCAATGTTTGTCTTGGGTAAATGAACCAGCGTGTGATACTCCAATCTAAAATCAGTAATTCTGTTAAAAGATGGCTTCTCTGCAAATAAAGTTTTTACTAACCACAGCAGTTGAAAATGTCTTTGAAGGAAATTGATCACTGTTGCTCCTTTAAGAACTTGAGTCTTTTCATGAGTACTGTGTACCTTAATTTTTGCCAACACTAGTAAGGGTTCATAAGAATTCCATGATAATGGACCACCTCCAAGACCCCAACATGATGGTAAACCTGCTCTTGCTATTTTATCAAATAATTTATCAAACTGGTTCACTGCTTCCTTAAGCTCAATCAACTTCTTTTCTGTAGAATTCCTGCAATCATTTTTGACAATCATTTTATTAATTTCCACAACATATATAATCCTGTCTTTAATTTCATTTTCTTCCAATTCCTGATCTGTTTTGGAATCAATGAAATTAATAAAATTTCTTGCCCAAATGGCCCTATTAATCGTCTTCTGCTTGTCTGCCATGACTTGTTCTTCAAATTCCTTGATAATACTTTTTTCTTCTGCAACCATAGTCACAAAATCCCTGATTGTCTTCATTTTTGCAATAATATCATTCTAGATGATATCCTTAACCTGTATTAAGGATATATTTCCCTTCAATTTTTCTTTGAGATTTTTAATCTCAACATCAGCGGTTTGGTAGTCCATCTTGTATTTACTGACTTCTCCCTTAGTGGATTTTATAATCTTTGTTGCTGTTTCTAAATCAGCTTGTGCTCTTTTTCGATCTCTCTCTGCCATCTGCAATTCAATGGTTAATTGAGATATTTGTGCTGATGGATCTTCACTACCTGATGGAGAAACAAAAGTGCAAGTATGAGAGTCAATATGATTCTGTAAGGACAATGCAGTTTGCTTTAACTTAGTAATTTTTTCTTCCTTTTGCAAGAGATGCTGAAGAAGTTTTTCTCTCATTTTCTCTCTCTGCAACCTCTTCTGCCATGGAGTGTTCTCCTCTAGGTAATTTCAATTTTTTCTTCAGTACAGAGATTTCCGATTCAACACTTTGCAGAAGCTTCTGTACAACAGACCTGTCTTTAGGATCTACTCCAATCTTCACTATAATCTTTTTGAGTTCCTCATTCTGGATTGTCAAAGCCCTGGAATTGGATTTCTCTAACTTCAATTGCTTGATCAAATTTCCAAGCATATTTTCAGCCTTCAGTGCCACAACATTCGTTTTGGTTAGGTCATTAACAATCAATTGACTTGTTTACATGTGTAGATTCACTTTGTCCAACAATGGAATTTTCTTCACATTTACAGTCAAATTCACAGTGTTGAAATTATTAGATGAACCAATAGACAAATCAAAGGGATGTGAAAGGGCAATCTTGAATTGATCCTTTTCAAGAGCCATTGCAGTTAGAAGTCTTTTTTGATCTGGGGTTATCTGGCACTCAACCTGAGTCTCCATGCTTGCCTTCATCTTCTGATTTCTCTCTGTAATCTGGGCAAATATTTGTTTAATTAGGGGCACTTGTTCTTGAGTGCTTTCATGTCTCCTAGGTGAAGCAGAGACATTTTTTTCATCTCCCAATTGTAATGAGACACCAGGTTGAGCATCAACATAATCTTCATTGAACTTTGTTCTCTTCTCAGTCCTTTGTTCTTCATCCTCTGAATCAATCACTGCCTCTTTACCTCTCTTATTTGATTTTTCTGATATGACAGGAGTCTGAACATTTGAGCTCATTGAACCTACAACACCTTTACTTGCCACTTTTTCTAGATTCGGTCTGCTCTCATGAATGAATGCTGAATATCCATTTTCAATTCTCCTATTAGAAATGACACTGTGAGGGTCATAAGCCCACTTCTCTCCTAATAGTAGGTGCATTTCATACAATATCTTAGTGGCTTTATCAATTGCTTGTCTCATATTAACTATAAAGGGACCCACAGTGACTGGCAATTTGAACATATGACCTTTCTTCATAGGTACAAAGTGTATTTGGTCAATGTTTAAACTTTTCCTAATGAACTCCAGAGCGAATAATCTCATAGGCACAAATACAGGAAGCCTATAAGGTTCTACACTAGCTCCATAAAGTCTAATTTCAGAATAATCTTCAAAGACAAACTAATCACCAAACTTACAATTTGTCCCCAGATGTAAGAACTCTTGAGCTTTGGGAAGAAAGCAGGGGGAAGAAACTCCATTCAAAACTTTATATGCAAAAGACATAAAATGACTAGGAAAATCAAACAAACTGGTCTCATTCTGTTCTTTCCTCACTATGTCCAAAATACTACTGATTGCCTTTTCTTATTCACATCCATAATGTTTAACCCCAGATGCATGAATTCTTCTACATTTTGATATAAAAATAGGTAAACAATAAGAGATGGAAACTTGAATGAGCTCGTCAATGATAAGCTCATGAGCTGTAAATTAACAGCTTCTTGCCAATAAGATGGAATATCCAGCACCACTCATGGCTTCATCATCATGGCGAACATTCCCAGAACTGACTTGTTCAATGTACTGTCATCATCCTTTCCCAAAATCTTTGCAATGCAGCTCAACACTGGTCTGAATTCTATATCAAAAACCTCCATGGGGAATTCTTTATTGTCAGGTACAAACTGTTGTGTATTTGGCTTCAGAAATTGAATGAACTGATTAAGCTCCTTACCTACAAGACTTTCATAATGTGCTATCAAGGAATCATCGATGAATTTGACATAAGACTCTGACTCAGGATAACACAGAGCTTGAAGAATTAACTGGGCTGAGACTTGTAGAACATTTTCCCTTTGACAATTCATTACGAAACATTTCCTAGGGTACATAACATATACTAACCAATACACAAATTCGGGAAAAAGGTGAGTTCTTGGGATACATGCAGACAACACATCAGTTTTTGCCATGGCGGTGTAAATTGGAGAAGTTTTATCGTTTAGGAGGACTTGCTGATAAAAAGAAAGGTAGTCAAGGGAACAATTTGTGTCCTGGATATCCCTCTCGGTGTCCATGAGAGGGATGTGATTGGAAGAACCTGACAGGGATGAGTGTTTAGCCATAATTCAACTTTAGGATGGAAGATAATCGAGAAGATGACAAATAATTGACAGGGTGACAGATAACGGAGAAAGACATCGCATGCAAACTTCAAACTCAAACTAACAATAATAACTTCAGAAAAATGAAAAACCTCCTTAAATAGGTGGCGCGGGCTTTAAAATTAAATGCTGACAAGATGCGCTAAGAGACCGTTAAGAGAACCCGACGTGGATTAAAACTATCACCCACTTGGCCGCATACGTCACTGTGGGAGGCCTCGAGGTACGGAGAACTCATTTGGCTTATGCCCCCACAGTGAATCTCGACCGTTCATCTGGATTACCCCCGCAATCAACAGGGTCAACTGCGAAGGCACCCTCCGTGTTAACCCAAGTGCTGAAAGTGCTCGTGGGTTGAGCCTTTTACTCACCACTTGATAAATCATCAAATCTTGCTCCGTAAAGTGCTCGATATTTAATCTTTGAACTGGGACCCGCTTCCATAAAGACTTAAAGTATTTAAACTTTAAACTTTAATATAATGAGGAGATATATTTTTATGCTAAAGTACATGAATTTTGATACTCTAACATATCTTTTGATAGTTTGTTTGTTTGTTTGTTTTTTTTTTTTTTTTGAAAATTAAAAACAAAGGATATTGCAAATGAGCCACAACAATAACTATCAATTGTATAATTATAAAATTGTGCATGTCATGTGTGAGGTCATCAGGAAGCCTTGGATGAATTGCGCAATCAATTTTTGGGAATTTCCTATTTAATAGGGCCACAATTCCTCCAAGAATGCGTGAGCAACGCAGGTCAGACAGAGGATGAGAATTGGTTGAGTATTGAACCGATTTGCCTAGATCACAGTGAGACAGTCAACAAAGTGCATAGGTTTCTCAGTGAGAGAAAAACATTGTATTGTTTCATGGTCTTGAATTAATACAATATACAAATAACAGTATTTTGAGCAGTGGCTTTCCCTAGATACATCTTGTGTTGTGCGATTGGTTATTTATTTCTCTTACTTGTTATGTGATTGTGCGATCGTATTTGGTTTCTGCAAATTTGTAGAAGGATTCAGTATTTTGTTTTAATACATTACAAGACCAGATTAAATCCATTGGATAGATTTTCTACATGGTATTAGAGCGTTAGCAATCAAAATAGAAGAGAAGAACCAAAGTTTGTTTTGAAAAGGTACATCGAATTTGCACATTTTTTCTTTAGGACCCAACAACAGATCAAGATGTCTTTCAATGTCTTGAGACTTGAATATGCCCTTGAGGGAAATTCAAATTACATAGCATGGAAGGTCAGGATGGAGGTAGTGCTCGAGGACAATGAACTGAAGGCATTCATAGACATTGATATTCCCCAGCCCACAGCAGCAGATGCTCAACAACTTGATGCATGGAAGAAGAATGTAGAAAATGCGAGAAGGATCTTGTTAGAGGGAGTTCAAGATCATATTGTCTCAAGTCTCCATGGAAAGACAACCCCATATGCCATGTGGAAGGTCTTAATAGATTTGTTTCATAATAGCAATGACCACAGGATGCTGGTGCTGAATACATACTCATAAAGATCAAGATGGAGAAGGGCGATTTTGTTGGAAATACTGAGAGGGGCTTGAATCAATATTTCTTTTCAATTGTTATTATAACCAGTTAGATTCTACACAAAAATAGAGAAATGAATAATTTATTATAGAAGGAAGGATAATGATCCTTTTACAAATGAATGAGTGCAATAATGTTTAAGGGCACCAACCCTTCAACCTTCCAAGCTCCAACCGGTTGCCAAGCACCAACTTGGACTTTAGTGAGGCTCCAACCCCTAGGGCTATGACCCTATCCTTTTCAAGGCTCCAACCTTGTGTTCAGAGGCACCAACCCCTAGGACACCAATCCTTCAGTCTCTTTTTGATAGAAAAAAAACGTGATGTACTTATTTGAGTGTCTTCAAAAAGATTCTTCACTGTTCAATTTTTCATATGTTTAATCAGCTCCAAAAATAACTTGTGCTTGTCTTCACTATACTTTGTACTTGTCTTCTTGTGCTTGACTTCACTTGAGCTTGACTTTAAATAGCTCCACCACTAGATTTCATTGTTGATATGCTGCAATTATAATTTGAATCTGGAAGTGTAAACTAGGTAGAAGTCACAATCCGATTAGCATTCTCATAGGCACAGTCCGAGGTACTGAAATACTACAGGATCACTGAGTTAAGCCAAAAACCAACCTTACTTTTATCTTAGTCACAATTCCGAAATGTCACAGATCCACCACAGTTCGAAGTTTATTGCAGTAAGACTTCACCAATTGATGACCACAGAGACTGCAGTTTTGAAATGTTAATCACAGGTCCGAAATATTACAGATCCACCACAGTCCGAAGTTTATTGTAGTAAGACTGCACCAATTGATGACCACAAATATACAGGTCCGCAGATTAGGCATCCTGGTTTCATGTTCTCACAGTGATTATATTTATGCCCAAACAGATTGTAGTATAACTCTTTTTCTTGACGTTTATGCTCCCTTTTTTTCTAAGTTCACAAGTTGTGAACCGTAGATATTTCTCTGTGTTAGATAACCGAGCTGAGATGAGTTGAATTGAAGATCCGAGCTGCTATATATATGAATTTTACTTTGAAGTGAAGGGACGTGACCTATGGAAGTAGGCCGACATAAGAGACAAGGTGTAGGTCGGCTAGATGAATACATATATATTGTTTAACTTAAAAAATCAATTTCTCACTAACCACCGGGAGTTTGGGGGCGTGTGAATACTCGTTGGAAAGAGGAAACAATCCTCTTTCAGATGGTATAAGGATCATTGCAAAAGAATGTCTCTAAGAAGATAAAAAACATTTTTTTATTGTGATTGTCCTTGAAATTTTTAGTGCAGAAGTTGATTAGGACAACAGGGGTTTTTCATAGGGGTCATCATGAAACTAGTGTGGTGATAGTGTAGCCTTCATTCAGAGAGCTCATCAAGTATATTTCATCAATGACAATTATTGACCAACAATCTCCCCCTTTGCCATTGATGGAAATATTGCAACACTTTCTCCCCCTTTGACATCAATGGCAAATGTGGTGCCTGCTTGCTTCCTCTATCAAATTGCTCCCCCTGTCATGTTGCTTCTTCTTTTGTTGATATGTTCTTTTAATGTGATGCAAGAGCAATGACTCCCATATTTTGGCGAAGATATTCAAATGCTTCTCGTGGAAGGGGTTTTGTAAAGATATCTGCAATTTTCTCCTTTGTATTAACATATTCCAACTTGATATTATGTTCAACAACTTGTTCACGGAGAAAATGGTATTTTATAGGAATATGTTTGGTCTTTGAGTGCATCACCAGATTCTTTGAAAGACTGATGGCGTTAGTGTTGTCACAAAAAATAGTGATTGGTTGCTTAGTTTCTATGTTGACATCCTTCAAAGCTTCCTTCATCCATAATATTTCTGTACAATGATCGACAACAACGATACTTCAGCTGTAGAAAGAGATATGGATGATTGCTTTTTGCTGAGCCAAGATACAAGACAATCTCCCATAAAGAATGCATTTCCACTGGTACTTTTTCGATCATCCATGCTTCCGGCCCAATCAACATCATAGTAAGCTGTCACAATAAGAGTTGAACTCTTAGGATACCAAAGACCCATATCAGCCATTCCTTTTAGATATCTGAGAATTCTCTTCATTGCTGCTAGATGGGATTGTTTAGGATTTGACTGAAATCTTGCTACCATTCTTACTGCTTGCATAATATCTGGTATTGTAGCAGTTAAGTATAGGAGAGCTCCAATTATTGACCTGTAAAGAGTCGCATCTATAAGAGGGGTATCATCATCTTTACTTAATTTAAAATCTGTGGTCATCAGTGTGCTCATAGGTGCATCTTCCATCCCATATCTTTTGTGCATGTCTTTAAGATATTTTGCTTGAGATATAAACATGCCTGCAGAGGTTTGAGATATTTGTAGCCCAAGAAAATAAGATAGCTCACCAATCATTGACATTTTGAACCTTTTGGTCATATTTAGAGCAAATTCATGGCTCATCTTATCATCATTGCTAGCAAATATTAGATCATCAAACATATACAAGAGTGATCAAAAGTTTTTCCTCGTCCATCTTCATGTAGAGATTGCTACCTGCTACTCCCTTTTTGAAACCTTCTTGTTGCAAATAGTGATCCAACTTTGCATACCATGCTCTAGGGGCTTGTTTTAATCCATTCATGGCCTTTTTCAGTTTGCATACAAAGTCTTCTCCTTCAGCAAGATCAAATCCTTTTGGTTGCTCCATATAAACTTCTTCCTTGAGATCTCCCTTCAGGAATGCTGATTTTACATCCATTTGATAAACCTTGAATCCTTTTGAGCAAGCAAATGCCAAAAACATTCTTATGGCTTCCAATCGAGCTACTGGTGCAAAGGTTTCTTCGAAGTCAATTCTTTCAATTTACGAGTATCCTTTGTAGACAAGTCTGGCTTTATTTCTCATGATTTGTCCATCCTCATTCATCTTGTTTTTGAATACCCATTTTGTTCCAATTATATTTTTATCTTTTGGGCGAGGTACCAGCTCCCAAGTCTCATTCTTTTCGATTTGAGACTTTTCTTCTTCCATGGCCTTTATCCAATAAGGATCTTTACTTGCTTGAGAAAAATTTTCAGGTTCTATTAAAGATAATAGAGCAACATCATCTTTTCTTGGAGTGTTTGTCATCCTTCTTCAAGTTTGAATTCCTACATCTATATTCCCGATAACCTGTTCTTCTGGATGATGTTTTTGAATAAATTTGATCTTAGAAGGAGTTTGTGAAGGTTCACTTTGAGGTTCTCCATCCTCCTCTTCTTTTTCAAGTTCTTCTTATTCACTTTCTTTAAGGAAAGGCTCAACTTCATGATCTTCAATTCTCTTTTCTGGAAGGCCTTCATCAATCTTCACATCAATGCTTTCCACTATTCTTCGTAGATGATTGTTGTAACATTTGTAAGCTTTGCTTCTTGTGGAGTATCCAAGAAATATTCCTTCGTCAACCCTAGAATCAAATTTTCCTGGTGAGTCATCGTTTATTTTTATGAAGCATTTGCTTTCAAAAATCCTGAAATATTTTACTGAAGCAGGTCTTCCTTTCCATAATTCATTAGGATTTTTTTCATTATTTGGTCTTAGTTGAGCTTGATTTAAGGTATAAACTGCCATCCCAACTGCTTCTCTCCAAAATTTTGGTTGCAATTCAGCTGCTAGTAGCATTGTACTTGCCATTTCTTGAACGGTTCGGTTCCTTCTTTCAACTACTCCATTTTGCTTAGGTGTCCTAGCAGCAGAGAGTTCTCTTTCGATTCCATGCTTTTTACAGAATTCATCAAATTCTTTTGAGGTGAATTCTCCTCCTCTATCCGTTCTAAGACATTTAATCTTAGAGTCTTTCTCATTTTCAATGAGAGCTTTAAGATTCTTAAAACATTCAAATGCTTTGGATTTATATTCTATGAAATATATCACATCATTCTAGTATAGTCATCAACAAATAGAGCAAAGTACCTTTCACCTTGAAGAGTTGGAGTTCTAGTTGGCCCACATAAATTTGCATGAATGATTTTCAGAGGTTTTTATGTTGAGAACTCCTTAGTTTTGTGGCTAGTTCTAGTTTGCTTTCCATGTTGGCATGGGCCACATACAACTTGATTTGGCTTGCACATTTTTGGGATGTACCTTACTGCATTAATTTTGCTGATGTTGACTAGGTTATCAAAACTTGTATGCCCCAATCGCTTGTGCCATAACCAACTTTCATTTGTTTGAATTATGTGACATTTATCTCCTTGGATTTTACTAAGAATGTAAACATTATCTGGTGTTCTTACTCCTTTCGCCACAAGTTCTCTTGAGGATGAGTCTCTTATTTCACAATTTTTAGTACTGAAGACAACATTATGTCCTTGGTCACAAATTTGGCTAACACTTAAGAGATTGTGTTTGAGCCCTTCTACCAACAAGGTATTTTGAGCCTTTTCTTGTCCATTGACAAGGGTAGCAGTTCCTTTTCCAGTGATTTTAGTGGATCCACTTCCAAAGGATACATTTCCATTTTTCTTGTTCAATGAGATAAACTTCTTTTGGTCACTTGTCATATGTCTTGAGCATCCACTATCCACGAACCAATTATTTTTTTCACTATGAGCACATAGAGCTAGGCCACATTTATCAGTTTTGAGATTTACGCTTTTAGCTTCCTCCCCTTTGAGAGGCCAATTTTGTTCATTATGATCATAATTATTACATAATGAGCGAGATGGATCAAACTTAGCCAAAGGATCAAAGGAATTGTATTTTTTTATTTGTCCTTGCTCTTTAGGACCACATAGTTTGTTTGTTTGATCTTTCAATCTTGGTGCTTCATTCTTATGAGCCTTGCAATGCTTAGCTTGATGCCCAAAGTTTTTACAATAGTAACAATACCCAAGAAAAATAGTTTGGTACTTGTTGTAATAGCCATAGCTTGAACCAACATGCTTCATTGGAGTTGCTCTTTCTTCAATTCTTGGTTTTGAGATGGGGCTTTGTTCCCGACGAGATGACTTTTCTTCTTTTGGATGGAAAGAGAGTATGTCAGCATAATACTTTGCATTATTCTTTGTGCTTGATGATTCTCCTTTGAAACCAATTCCATATTTTTCATGTTGAGGTTTTTGAGTATTAAGAATGTTATTAAGTGCTAGAGAGCTTTGCCAACTCCTTTTGACTTGCTCCAATTCCTTTCTTAGAGATATTATTTCAGCTTCACGTCTTTCACAGATATCATCCTTCTCTTTTAGCTTATTGTTCAAGAAGTCTTCCCTTCTTTTTGCTTCCTCTTTTTCTATTTTGAGAGAAATTATCTTCTTTCGTAGATTCTCATTTTCTTCAATGGCACTCATTAGTAATCTATCCATGTTTCCTACATCTTCCAGTTTTGAATCATCAACATTTGTAAATGCCATGAATACCGTTTCTTTGCTTCCAACATAGTTACTTTCCTCATCTGATTCATCATCACTTTCTTTGTGATGATGCATATTTCTAGTTGATTTCTTTTTGATGACTACAAATTCATCTTCATCAGACTCATCTTGTTTGGAGAAGAAGTTCTTCTTATTAAACCCTTTCTTTTTGTACATCATCCTTTTAGAGTCCTCTTCATCATCGCTATCATGTTTATGAGGACATTTTGCAGCGTAATGACCTATTCTTCCACTTTTGAAACAAATAAGAGGGTACTTACCTTTTAGCTTAGATCCCTTCTTAAGTCTCCGTACAAATTGAGCTAATTCGGTTTCAGTATCAGATTCATCGCTGCTGCAATTCCATCCTTTTCCTTTTTTTGTTGATTTTGAGGCATTGAATGCTGCTTCTTTGAAATTTGGACTTCCTTTCCTCATCTCACAGGCAATGAGAATTCCATGAAGTTCATCCATATTGAGAGTATCTAGGTCCTTCATTTCTTCTATGGCACTTACGTTGGAGTCAAATCTGCGAGGAAGTGATCTCATGATTTTTTGAACAATAGTGCTTTCTTCAATATTTTCTCCTAACCCTTTAAGAGAGTTAACCACTTCAGCTACTCGGAGGAAGTACGCTGCAATATCTTCTTCATCATCCATTTTCAGACTCTCGAATTGTCTTCTATAGGTTTGAAGCTCTGCCTTCTTAACTTTGGAGTCCCCATCATACAAGGAAACCAACTTATCCCATACTTCTTTGGCTGAGTCACAGTTCATGAATTTTGTGAATTTAGAATCGGTATTTCCACTGGTGATGGAATTTAAAGCTTTGGCATTAGCAATGTAGGCTTTTCTTTCGTCTGGATCAATTGGAAGATCGGAGGGAGCTTTGTACCAATCCAAAACAGAGTGCCATACTTCAGGACTAAGAGACATTAGATAGTAGGACATCCTCTTTTTCCAAAAACCAAAATTTGTTCCATCAAAGATAGGCAGCTTCCCTGTTGCTTCTATGTTCTTCATTGTGCCTAAGAATACTTATTCTAGCTATTAGGCTGATAATGAAGAAGCTGGCTCTGGTATCAATTGTTGGAAACACTGAGAGGGGGGTGAATCAATATTTCTTTTCAATTGTTATTATAACCAGTTAGATTCTACACAAAAATAGAGAAATGAATAATTTATTATAGAAGGAAGGATAATGATCCTTTTACAAATGAATGAGTACAATAATGTTTAAGGGAACCAACCCTTTAACCTTCCAGGCTCCAATCTGTTGCGAAGCACCAGCTTGGACTTTAGTCAGGCTCCAACCTCTAGGGCTATGACCCTATCATTTTCAAGTCTCCAACCTTGTGTTTAGTGGCACCAACCCCTAGGATACCAATCCTTCAGTCTTCTGTTGATAGAAAAAAAACATCATGTACTTATTTGAGTGTCTTCAAAAAGATTCTTCACTGTTCAATTTTTCAGATGTTTAATCAGCTCAAAAAATACCCTGTGCTTGTCTTCACTGTACTTTGTACTTGTCTTCTTGTGCTTGACTTGTCCTTGAATTCATTTGAGCTTGACTTTAAATAGCTCCACCACTAGACTTAGTTGTTGATATTTTGCAATTATAATTTGAATCTGGAAGTGTAAACTAGTTAGAAGTCAAAGTCCAATTAGCATTCTCATAGGCACAGTCCGAGGTACCGAAATATTACAAGATCACTGAGTTAAGCCAAAAACAAGCGTTACTGTAATCTTAGTCACAGTTCCGAAATGTCACAGATCCACCACAATCCAAAGTTTATTGCAGTAAGACTGCACCAATTGATGACCACAGGGACCGCAGTTCTGAAATGTTAATCACAGGTCCGAAATATTACAGGTCCACCATAGTCTGAAGTTTATTACAGTAAGACTGCACCAATTGATGACCACAGAGACCGCGGTTCTGAAATTTTAATCACATGTCCGAAAAATTACAGATCCACCACAATCTGAAGTTTATTGCAGTAAGACTGCACCAATTGATGATCACAGAGATACAAGTCCACAGATTAGTCATCCTGGTTTCACCTTCTCACAGTGTTTGTATTTATGCCCAAACGGATTGTAGTATAACTCTTTTTCTTGACGTTTATGCTCCCTTTTTTTCTAAGTTCACAAGTTGTGAACTGTAGATATTTCTCTGTGTTAGATAACTGAGCTGAGCTGAGTTGAATTGAAGATCTGAGCTCCTATATATATGAATTTTACTTTGAAGTGAAGGGATGTGACCTATGGAAGTAGGCAAACATAAGAGACAAGGTGTAGGTTGGCTAGATGAATAAATATATATTGTTTAACTTAAAAAATCAATTTCTCACTAACCATTGGGAGTTTGGGGGCATGTGAATACTCGTTGGAAAGAGGAAACAATCCTCTTTCATATGGTATAAGAATAATTGTGAAAGAATGTCTCTAAGAAGATTATATATATATATATATATATATATATATATATATATATATATATATATATATATATATATATATATATATATATATATATATATATATATATATATATATATATTTTTTTTTTTAATCGTGACTGTCCTTGAAAATTTTAATGCAGAAGACGATTAGGACAACATGGGTTTTTCATAGGGGTCATCATGAAACTAGTGTGGTGATAGTGTAGCCTTCATTCAGAGAGCTCATCAGTTATATTTCATCAATGACAATTATTGACCAACATACACGATCCAAAAATACTTGACGAAGTTCACTCAATGTCGAGATGAACTTGGAAGTGTTGGGATAACAATTTCCCATGATGATTTGGTGAGCCTAACACTTCTAGGCCTTCCAAAGAGCTGGCATAACTACCACGACTCTGTGAATGGGAGGGAGAAGCTACCAGATTGGGAGCGATTATGGTCGGACTTGGTACAAGAAGAGATTCTACAGAGCACCAAAGATGGATCCTGATCAAAGATTGATGATGAGGAGAATCGTGCTTTTGATGGAAAGGCGAAGAAAGGGAAAGGGAAGGCATCCCATTCAAAATCGAAGTCTGACAAGAAAGGAAAGAAGCGAGACTTGTCAAAGGTGAAATGTTTTCACTGTCATGAACATGGACACTATGCCACAAATTGTCCACAAAAGAAGACCAACAAGAAGGCCTCCAAAGGAGCAGCAGGTGAAGCACTTGCTTCACAGTTTGAGTTCGATTTCACTCTCATCGCATGAATGGTGTCATCAGTGATGGGTTATGTGTGGTACTTGGATAGTGGAGCTTCGTTCGATATAACTGGCAACAAATAATTCTTCAGTAGCTTGGAGGAGAAGGATCTCCAGATGCACATCGAGATGGGCGACGACAGGAGGTATAACGCTACCGGTGTAGGTACAGTTACCTTTCAGAGGGAGTCAGGGAATCCACTCACATTAAAATATGTCATGTATGCTCCTGGTTTAAAGAAGAACTTGGTTTCTGTTGCTATGTTGGAAGATTGTGGAGATGATGTGATATTCAATGAAGGAAAGGCGTTCCTTCATCACAAAGCCACGGTACTGGTGAAAAAGATTGGGGTTTGAGTAAAGAACCTTTACAAATTGGATGTAGAACACTGTGTTGCCTTGAGCACAAAAGCACAGAAGGTGGAGAGCCGAGACATCAATGAGTTATGACACAAGAGATTGAGCCATCTACACCATGGCGCTTTGAAGATCATGCAATAGATTTGTACATGACTTCCGAAGGGTGCACTTTTGCAGATAGATACATGCAAAGGGTGTACATTGGGGAAGTATACCAAAGCCACCTTTCACGATAAGGAAATCCGAGCAAAGATGATCCTTGAGAGAGTTCACTTAGACGTGTGTGGACCATTATTGAAAGCTTCCACATCAAAACACATGTATTATGTGATTTTTGTTGATGTTTTTTCAAGAAAGTGTTGGATTTTCTTCATGCAGAAGAAATATCATACGTTATCCAAGTTTTGTGAGTTCAAGACACTTGTCGAGAAAGATACAGGGAAGAAGATGAAGGATTTGAGGAGCGACAATGGTGGAGAATACATGTCTAACATATTCAAGAGCTTCTGTGCCTCAGAAGGAATGAAGAGAATTGATAACACCTCATAACCCACAACAGAATGGGGTATCAGAAAGAAAGAACAAGACTATTGTGGGAGCAACACAATATATGTTGCATGATCAGGGCCCATCATTGCATCTATGGGCGGAAGCATGCAATACAACAATATTTGTGCAGAACATAAGTCCTCATCGGATACTTGGGATGAGTACACCAGAGGAAGCTGTTTCAGGTAAGATACCAAATGTGTCTTATTTTAAATTTTTTGGTTCATATGTTTATTTCCATGTGACCAAAGATGCCAGGAAGAAACTAGAGCGAACAACAGAGTTGGGGATATTTGTGGGGTACACTGATACACCTATCAACTATTGGGTGTGCTTTCCAGTACACAAGATGACAGTGGTAAGAAGAGATGTGAAATCTGATGAAGAGAAAGCTATGCGATTGTCCCTTAAGAGGGAGCTTGAGTTGCATGCAGTTGAGGAGCTCTTGACTCCAAAAGAAGAACCTCAGGATGTGGAGCAACCACAAGCAGAGGAACAAAGAGTGATAGAAACAACTCATGTAGAGCCATCCACCAGAGATGGAAGGAAGCACACTAGAGAGGCCGATAGATTGTTGCTAGATGTGAGAGAGAATGTGGGAGCACCCACATCACAGCGCAAGCAAGGAAGGTCCCCAGAGCAGTACACTAGATAGATTGCTCTTATGAGTGAAGGTATAGAGATAGAACCATCCTCTTTTGAGGAAGCAATGCAACTACCAGTGTGGGTTGATGCCATGGTTGAGGAGTATGACTCCACTATCAAAAACAATGCATGGGAAGTTGTTCCAAGACTAGAGGGGAAGTCAGTTGTAGGATCCAGGTGGGTCTACAAGGTGAAACAGTTAATAGATGGGAGTGTGGAGAAGCATAAGGCCATATTTGTGGCCAGAGGGTTCTCTTAGGTGGAGGGGATTGACTATGATGAGAGTTTTGCACCAGTCATAAGGTACTCATCTATCAGATCCATCCTTACACTCTTAGCGCAGATGGGATGGCATATACATCAGATGGATGTAAAAACAACCTTTCTCAATGGAGTTATTGAGGAAGAGGTGTACATTGAGCAACCATAAGGTTTTGAGACCTTAGACAGGGAGTCACATGTGTGTAGAATCAAGAGAGCACCGTATGGGCTGAAGCAAGCACCTCGTGCTTGGTACACCAGAATCGACCGTTATTTCATCGGGTTGGGCTTCACCAAGAGTGAAGCGGATACGAACCTTTATCATATTGTGGTAGATTGTAAGATTTTGATTATTGTGCTTTATGTCGATGATCTGATATTGACAGGTGATGAGCAACTCATCAAGTCTTGCAAAGAGGATCTTGCAAGAGAATTTGAGATGAAGGACATGGGGGTTTTGCACTATTTCCTAGGATTGGAAAGATGGCAAAGAAATGTGGAGTTATTTGTATCTCAGAGAAGTATGCCAACGAGATCCTTAGGGAGTTCCACATGGAGGGAAAAAAACCCATGGAGACTCCTCTAGCAGGAAACTGGAGGAAGGAGGATGCTACTTTAGGCGAAGTAATGGATGCTACTGTTTTGCAGGCCACATGTGGGTTCACTCATGTCTTTGGTGAACACACTACCAGACATATGCTACGCAGTTAACCAACTTAGTCAAGCTATGGTTAAGACTACCAAGCTCTTTTGGAAGGAAGACAAACATGTGTTGAGATACCTTAGAGACACTACAAAGTATGGATTATGGTACAAACTGAAAGAGGGAGTGAAGCTTCAAGGCTTCACTGATGCAGATTAGGAAGGGAGTCCATCTGATAGGAAGAGAACATCAGGGGGAATCTTCAACATATGATCAACAATAGTTTCCTGGTACAACAAGAAACATAGATCAGTTGCACTCAGTTCAGCAGAGGCATAGTACATGGCGGTTAGGCAGGCAACATGTGAGGCCATTTGGATGAGGAAGATACCTGTTGGTTTGTTTGGTCGACAGAATGATTCCAATGGTGATACATTGTGATAAATAGAGTTGCATCAAACTTTCGGTTAATCCAGTTTTTCATGACAGGTCCAAACATATTGATATTTGGTATCACCATCTTAGAGATTGTGTGCAGAGGCGGGTTATGTCATTAGAATACATTTTCACGGAGGAGAAGGATGAAGACATCTTGATGAAGGCGTTGGCAAGAAGCAAATTCAAATTCCATGGAGACATGATCAGGGTAGCATATAATCCATTTCTTGTTGAGAGGGAGTGTTGAAATGACACCCAAAGGGGGCTTCTGATTTAATTTTTCCTTAATTAAATTAGAATAGAAATTGTAATTTCATCTCATGACAATTTGTATTAGTTAACCAAGTCAGGAAGACTTAGTTAGCTTAGGAAATTCAAGTTGAGGGTCAAAGAGGAGGCATGCAGAGTTATCCCATGATTTTAGGGGGTCCAATTATAGTTATTTGTGAGTTGTAATTAGTTTACTTAATAAATTGAGTTAAAATAAATTTTGCTAGCTCTAACTAAGAGATGATCTAGTGATAGGTCCAGTGAATTAAATCTGATTTAATTCACAAGTAGTGATCAATCAGTTAACTGATAATTCACTATAAATAGTTGTTGCATGTTAGTTCTACGGAAGACCCAGTTAAGATTGAGGTTAAAGGGAATATAAATATCAGTTGTATAATTAGAAAATTGTACAGGTCATGTATGAGGTCATCAGGAAGCCTTGGATGAATTGCGCAATCAATTATTGGGAATTTCCTATTTAATAGGGCCACAATTCCTCCAAGAATGCGTGAGCAAGGCTGGTCAGACATAGGCTGAGAATTGGTTAAGTATTGGACCGATTTTGCTTAGATCAGAGTGAGAGAGTTAGCAGAGTGCAAAGGCTTCTCAACAAGACAAAAACATTGTATTGTTTCATGGTCTTGACTTTATACAATATACAGATAGTGGGGTTTTGACCAATGAATTTCCTTAGATACATCTTGTGTTGTGCGATTGATTATTTCTTTCTCTTACTTATTATGTGATTGTGTGATCGTATTTGGTTTCCACAAATTTGTAGAAGGATTCAATATTTTGTTTTAGTACATTACAAGATTAGATTGAATCCCTTGGATAGATTTTATACAAAAATTGTTGGATTTTTTTAGGTTTTTTTTTGTCGTGTTATTTTATTTCAACATATTGTTGAAAACTATTGGAATTTTAATGATTTTTGGAGTCATGATATTTATTTTTAATGCCATTGCTAAAAAATGTTGGAATTTTAGCCCAAAAAAAATGTTGATGCCAACATCAACACTTTTTGATTTTAGAGTCTTTTTCATGTTCATTGCATAGATTTTAGTTTTTAATGCTATTGTTAGAGAAAATGAAATTTTAACCCCTCCCCCCCCCCCCCCTCGAAAAAAAAAGTGTTGATGCAACATCAAGTTGCATCAACAGTTTTCATTTTAGGGTGTTTTTTCATGTCTTCTGCGCAAAAAAAATGGTTTTTACTCCCTTTTTAAAAAAATGTTGAAAATTTACAAAAAAAAAACATTGTTCCAACATACACTCTTTTCGTTTTTGGGTTGTTTTTTCATGTTTTTTGGGGGTTTTTTTGGCTAGAGTTCTTATTAAGTCAGTAACTTCATTAGCTATGGTCATTTAAAATAACTCATATTACTTCTCCTTTGGTTGCTTCACACTTCACATATAGATATTTTCATGGAGCAGTATCTCTCAAAACCTTGATTATATTAGTTGCTATATGGTCAAGGATTTTTAAAATTAGGGTTACCACAAAATTTGTGTATGTCAATATTTCAGAGATCAAGTCTTTCACAAAATGATGACCGTTTTCCTTTAGCTCGAGTTCCAGATAGAGATAATATGTTGGATAAGCTTTGGACCTTCTCATATTTAAGGTGTAATAGAAATAGTCTTCATGTTTTTGAGCGAGAACTATTTCTATGTTGCATCATTAGGAGCCTATGCCACAGAGACATAAAAGGTTCGAGAGCCATCATGGATCTGTTGAGTATGCTTCTTTGATATTGCCAACTTGAGAATTGATGTAGTAGAAGACACACAGAGAGCTTAAATAACTTGTATCATAGTTGTTAATTCTTGTAGGACTTCAGTTCCTTTTAGAAGTAGCATTGTAGTAGTGACTAGAACAAGAGCTGTAGCCTTGTATCCTTTCCTCCCTTTCGATGGAAAGAGAGTAAAATTGCAACAATTTGTGATCTTTTGGCCTCCTTCAAACCTTAGCTCTGATACCATGTTGAGAAATCAACGTGCTTCTGAACTAGGGTTGATTTCTCTCTGCATGATAATTATTTGTGAATTTTTTGTCTTCTTTATTATTATGTTTTTCTTCTTTCATCAATTAATTACCAAAATATAAAAACACGAAGATTACAAGAGTCAAATAACACAAGGATATAGCCTCTCCGAGCCAGGGCCAAAACCCCACAAGGGGGAAAACCAAAAAAAAAAATCCTCTTCTTATATATTCAAATCAAAGTGAGATATCCAAGAAACAAGACCAAGACCAATACCTCCAAAACTGCCCCAAGTCAGCCCTCCATTCTTTGTCATTCTTTATTCTAAAATGACCGACTTAATCTATTACAAGCTTGTCCTTTAGATGCCTTGCCCCATAGAAGTATTCGTCCTTAATGTAGCTTTCATATCACTATCATTACAGTCCTCCTTTGGCTTGTGAATCACTACAAAAATAACCATAGTATAAGATCTAAGACTTTTGTGATCCATAATGTAAATGAATGTCTTTTGGATTAATCACATCATTAGGATTTGGTCGACGTTTCAAACCAACTAATGTGGTTCATCCTCATGACAAGGTGAAAAAACCAATTAATCTTCAAGAATAAATAGTATGGATGCATCATTGCCCAGAGTTAGCACCTAGTGAATTAATTATTAAAGTAAATAATATTCAAATGGATTGTTTGAAAATATTTGTTAAAATATTATATATTTATCTATTAGATGGGTTAATTTTAATAAATAATTCTTAAATTAAATAATATCATAAGTTTTAACAATTGATTAAAAATTGTATTTAATCATAAAAAGTTTATTAGGAGATAATCTATTTTAATTAAATAGATTTATAATAAAGTAATTTTTATTATTATTATCTATTTATTATAATAATTCATAAATTAATTAAATAGAGGTTAAAAAGCTAAGGGATTACAAATTATTATTAGTAAAGCTTAATAAAAGTTACAAATTATTGTGTGATTCCTCCCCTCTAGCTTTGGTTTTTATTGTGTTAGGTCTTTCACTTTATTTCCTGTTATTATTTATTTATTGTATTTTTCTATTTTGTTCTTTCTATTTCTTTTTTACTTCATTATTTTAATAATATTCCTTAGCTTCTTTTTTATTTATTATTAATATTTTTTAACATGTATCTTTATATAAACAAGCTTCTAATTGCTTTATTAATTTATAATATTATGTTTTTATTCTTAACCTTTTGACTTTTTCATTATTTTTATGTTTTTTTAATTAACTTTTCTTCACCTTTATTAATAATAATTTGTAACTTCCTAGTCTTTTAACCTCTATTTAATAATAATTTCTAACCTCTTAGTCTTTTAACTTTATTATAAATCTATTTAATTAAAATAGATTATCCCCTGATAATCCCTTTATGATTAAATAATATTTTTAATCAATTCTTAAAACTTATGATATTATTTAATTTAAGAATTATTTATTAAAATTAATCCATTTAATAAATAAATATATAATTTTTTTAACAAATATTTCCTAGCAATCCATTTGAACACTAATTCTGGGAAATGATGCATCCATACTATTTATTCCTAAAGATCAATTGAATTTTTCACCTTGTCCTAAGGATGAACCACATCCCACATTCTTTCAGCCTCAGGAACTCACATTCTTTTCAGACTATATGCCATATAAAACTTGCATATTATGTTCCAAATAAACTCACATATCCTTGCCACAAAGAATCACATATCTTTCCACAGAAACTCACATATATTTCAACAGGAAGCTCACATATGTTGCCTCAAATTCACAACAAATTTCATGCCAAAATGAAGGAGAACATGGGCCAATATATAGTAGTTTGTCTATGCAAAGAGTCACGTCCTTTGGGCAGGATGACTTGTCCATTTGGAGGGCCGACTTGGACTTGTGGGGTTAGTTTGACTCTTTTGACTCAACAAAAAAATTCTTTTCGCTTCCTTCAAAGAGTCCAAATGGACTTTGAATCAATTACATTTTCTTCTTGACTCAAATGACGCTACTGAGCATGAAGAACATGCTTTAACTAGGAAAATACTAATCAAAATAATATTTTCTTATTCTTCTTTTTCTTTTTACATAATGATTCAAGTACAAGAATAATTATGAAGACCGAATCTAGTTACATTTCCAACACAAATAAGCTGTCCAAGTATATGAGATAAAGCTTGACACTTTGCAAACTATTGCAGATGCATTGATGAAACCAGTAAACACAAGTGAATTCAAGTAGTGATGTAGGTCTATGGGTTTTATGATTTCTAACAATTAGCTCTAAGTTTAATACATTTTAATGCATTCTCCTTTATGTTCATTTAAGGTATATAACAAGTGGAAGAATGTTGAGATATGTGTGTACTACACTTTTAGCTTCACAATGGGGTGGGTAATGATTGTTAAGTAGTAGTAGAGAACAAATGCTAAGCAATGGTACAAATAAATGCAGATCACTAGTATGCACTATATGTTTGGCCAATTAATCACTATTAGTTTCGAATATGTGAAATTGGAAAACCATAAAAGATTCATTATTTTGGTATGTCTTTTTTATTTTAGTATAATAAATGCAGATGACTAGTATGCACTGTATGTTTGGCCAATTAATCACTATTGGTTTTGAATATGTGAAATTGGAAAACCATAAAAAATTCGTTATTCTGGTACGTATTTTTTATTTTAGTATAGTTAAAAAAAAAACAATGTGTAAATGTTTACCTATTTATACTCTTAAAATTTCTTTAAAATTTTTATGGTTTTTGTTGAAAGCACTGAAAATTTTCTTTTAAATTCTTATGTTGTTGTCAATTTCTTTTTAAGAAAATATTGAAATTTTATAATATCTTACCACTATTTAATTGTTAAATAATACACTAATCATCTTCAAAATGGAGTTTTTTCACTAAACCAATAGTTTTTTTAATGATTATAGATTTCTAACTATTTTTTTTCTAAGTTGCATTAATCTATTGATATTGAACATAATTTACAATGCGAAACCTTCCTGCATGGCTGCTAAATTAGTCAACCTCATAGGAGGTCCTATTAAAAAAAAAACCAAAAAACTGTTAAAAGGGCTGCCCATAACCGGGAAACTAGCCCAAGAGTTGCTACCCATTATCGGGAAACCAACAGTCATCAAGTTCTTAGTAGCATAATAGAAAAAAAAAAAATCATTTTAAGCTTCGAAGGAGGTGACCATCAATGTGTTTGACCCTGAAACTTAACATGACAGAAGGCCAAAAGAAGGAAAGCAAGACTTGACAAGAAGCTAGCTGTCTGTAGGTGGAGGAGGATTCTCCTAGACTATGGGACAACTGTAATCTTCGAGATCTTCAGCGGTGCTTTTAGAGTACTGGGAGGAACTCTTCGATGCGGAAGAGGAGCTGAATCCGAGTTGAGCTTTTGCTTCCCATGAGCCAAGTCATTGCTGCTATTGCCCTCACTACTGGAGCTAGTCGTGCCTGGCTTGACTGGGAGCGCCATCGATTTCCTTGTATCCTGAGGATGCTGGACCAGAATGGTAGATTTCTGGCGTTTTCTAGAGCCTAAAGCTTCACCAACCTGAGGCTCTTCGTGGAAAGAGACTGAGATGGTAGCAGTAATGCGCAACTTGGCCAGGTCACTTCAAAAATGAAATTGCCCCATGTTGATGTCTGAAGGAGGTTGGTTGCCGAAATCGTGGATGGCAAGTGTCGGGCGTGAACCCCTACCGCCCTCTCCTCTGCCACCACCACCTCTTCTACAATGAATTCTATGCCTGTGCGGCATTGTGGTGCAGGAATCAATGCTAGTGAACATGGAGTGAGAACCGAGGAAGACGGAGGGGGATGGGGAAGAGCGAAATGAATTCGGAGAGCAAGGTGCACACAAAAGCGAAGGAGGGCCATGAGAACTAGTTGATGGAGGAGACGACTGCTGTAGAGGGTCAGACGAGCACGGAGAGGACGAAGGGGTTGGTAGAGGCGTGGAATACACAACAGAGGCCAAAAGAAAATCAGTTGGAGGCTGAGGAGCTCGGGCACCTTGAAAAGAAAGCCGAAAACCCAAATGGAGAGGCCAAATGCTCAGAAGGCGATTAGATGGAGTGGGAGAGGGCTGCACAGAAGGGCACGTCGCCATGGCAGAGCGCGTGAAGGCAGAGCAATAACGCCAAGGAAAATGAGACATGAATGCTAAGTCCGGCTTCCTCCGGGAATTTATGGCGCCTTCATTGAGAATGATGGGCGGCCTGTGGCCTGGCCAGGTGTTGGTCGCCAGGCTGGCCATCGCCCCAGTCCATTTACCCACCCGCATCCGGGATAGAAGAATCCTTGTGCACTAGATGGGTGCAATCATGTATGAGTGTAACATCATTTGTGTTGCTGAGAGAGCCTTTTTAAAGAGAGGAGGACTGAGTCACTCCCTTATTTTCTGTTCGACGGATGTGCTTGAAGGAGATGGCATGATGAGTTTTGAGCCACTGTTCAATGAGTTCTAGCCTTGTTAGAAGTCTCCAACTAGTGGCCACCTTGGAGGTAGGGGTACCTAGTTGAAGACGGGAAGAGGCATCCATAAGAATATGGGAGTCTCCTTCTACTTCCAAGGGGAAGTAGTTTGCCTCTTCAGCTAATAGCAGCCCCTGCCATAGACCTTCGATTTCTGCCGAGTTGTTGGAGTCTCTTCCAATCGTGCCATAGTAGATTTGAAGAATGTTGCCATCTGAATCCCTGAAAATTCCTCCAAAGCCTGCAAGCCCTGGGTTACCTTTGGAGGCACCATCAAAGTTCAACTTGAAAGTGCTGTTGTTGGGAGGGGACCAAACATGAGGGGAGTCAGGATGTAAGGAAGGAGAAGTGGTGGGAGAGGGAGGAGGGGAGCTAGAGAGGTTCCAATTGTTCCTTATACTTTTTTCTGTGGTGGAGGACAGGAAGTCAGAATCCTGCTAGGGATGGAGAGCAATGGTTTCCTGAAGTTTGCTACAAAGGCTGGTCCAGAATATGTCCACAGGGGTGCTTTGATCCTTCAAAATTCTCTTATTTCTTTCCTTCTAGATGGTCCAGAGAATGAATCCTGGGAGAAGAGACCAGAGAGTATTGAGAAGGCTGCTCTGGAAAGGGTCAAAAGGCCAATGTCGAATGGTGTTAATGATGTCCCCTTTGATTCTTCCAGTCCTTCTGCAACATTGCGCTGCTTTGTCCCATAATTGGTTTGCAATTGAGAAAGTATCTAACAGATGAGAGATGTCCTCCCCATTATTGGCACAGTTGGGGCATCGGGAGGGCCCAATGAAGCCACGTTTGAGGAGATTGTCCCAAGTGAGGAGCCGCTTCTTGCTAAGAAGCCAGAGAAAAGTGGATATTTTGGGCCAAATACCCGACTACCATGCTTATTCCATAAGTGATCCTTTTGGACAATAGTAGAATGGAAAAGCAGCTAATAGGCTTCTTTCGTGGTGAAGGTTCCTTGTGGCGTATATCCCCAACGAAGCTTATCCTCTTGGTTTGCAACTCTGATTTGCCGCTGATTGAGTTCATAATCAAGCTTCTCATATGTTTCATTCTGCCAATTGATCGGCCATTGAGCCGCAGGAGTCCATTGTCTGTAACCCTGCTTGGAATGTGGTTGCCAAAAGCAATTGACCAGATGATTTTCTAAGTTGTGAAGAGCTTCGTGCAACCTTGGTTTGTTAAACAGTGTGGCCAGTTTTGGCATTTGCTGCCAAGAGTCCACCCAAAATCATGCCAGATTACCTGAATTGATTTCCCAGAAACTCTGGGCTTGTATCAAGGCGCTGTGCTGTTTTGCCGAATTCCAAATAAGGGAGCCTGCAATCTTGGGGGTAAATCTGATTAGATCTGCCTTCGGTCTGTTGTTTGCATATTTGGCTATCCATAGCCTGGCCCAAGGTGTGTGGGGCTTTGAAATCCATTGCCACCATATACGGGCGCCCATCATGGAGTTGCTGTGCTGAGGGTCTCATATGCCTAGACCGCCTTCTGTTTTCGGTACATAGACGTCGGTCCACTTGAATAATGCCCATTTTCTGTTCAAGCCTGTCGAACCCCATAAGAAATTGCGTTGGAGGTTCCTGATCTGCTTGAGGATCGATTTGGGGGCAGCTAGGACAGAAAAGAGATAGAGCAGCATTGCCTGGAGGACTGATTTGATGAGAATTAGTCTGCTGGCCATATTAAGAGATCTGTAGGTCTAGGTTGAGAGACGAGTTTCGAGCTTATCTAGGAGTTCTTTCCATGAGGAGTGTTTGAGTGCAGATTCTATGAGAGGTGCTCCTAGATATTTCGAGGGGAGCGTGGCAATGGAGAAACCAAGTAGCCTGGCTATGTTATGTTGGGTCTCAGCAGGAGTATTGAAGAAGAAGATGTGTGATTTCCCAGCATTTATGGTGGTGCCAGAGGCTTCAGAAAAGGTATGTAGTAGAGATTTAAAGGAGCTGGCTTCTTGGATCGAGGGATGGCCAAATAGCATGTTGTCGTCAACAAATTGTTGATGGGTGATAGTTTGATTGTCATGAAGAGATAGACCTCGGAGGGCATTAGAGGAGGTTGCATGATGAATGAGTCGCCCAAGTCCTTCTGCCATGAGAACAAATAGGAAAGGGGATAAAGGATCTCCATGTCTAATGCCACGAGAGGAGGAGAAGGGCGCTGGGGGATTTCCATTGAGCATGATGGAAAAACGAGGGGTGGAGACAAGATTCATGATCCAACGTGTCCAGGTGGGGCTAAAGCCAAATGCAAGAAGCATTTGCTTGATAAAATCCTAGCTTAATTTGTCAAATGCTTTGGAAAGATCAAGTTTTAGAAGCATACCTGCCTTTCGACTTTGTTTTAACGAATGGATGACCTCACGAGTGAGGATGATGCCATCAAGAATTTGCCGCCCTTCTACATAACCAGTTTGTTTCGGGGAGATCAACAGAGGAAGCAAGGGTTTGAGTCTATTAGCAATGACTTTCAAGATAAGTTTGTAGATGACATTGCATAGAGCAATGGGCCTATACTTATCCTGAGTGCTAGAATTGTCCTTTTTTGGAATGAGAATCAAGAATGTGGAGTTGAGTGAAGGGAGAATCCAGTGGAGCTGCTTGGATTCTTCTACCAGTTCCCAAAATTCCTGTTTAATTTGCTCCCAAAAGTTGTGAAAGAAATTGGCTGTAAATCCATCAAGGCCAGGGGCTTTTCCATCTTTGAGTTGGGCCATAGCTTGCTCCACCTCCTGGAGAGAAACTGATTTGAGTAGCATGATATTGTGCTCTTTCGTGATGAGTTTTGGGATGTGCTGTGTGATTGACTCAATTGCTTGTCGGCTGTTCTTGTTTGGCTTGTGGAGAATATTTTGATAGTAGCGCAGGAATTATTTTTCTATATCTTCTATATTTTCCATTCGTTCCCCTTGGCCATTGTCAAGGAAGGCAATATTGTTGTGCATCCATCTTTGAACAGTTGAACGACAAAAAAACTTAGTATTTCGTTCCCCTTCCTTAAGCCATCGAATCCACGATTTTTGGCGCTAGAGGATTTCTTCTTGTTGCCTTCGCTCTTCTAATTTAGTTTGGAGCTCTCTTTCCAGAGCGGCAGAGGCTTCTGTTCTACCTTCAAGGATGATGCGTTGTTGGAGCTCACTCATTTGCAGGTTGAGTTCTTTTTGCTGAGAAAAGATGTTGCCAAAACTATTTTGATTCCATTTTTTGAGATGGTATTTGAGGAATTTAAGCTTATGTTGAAACTGATACATTTTAGAACCTTCAGGGGGCGTGAAGCTGTGCCAGCAAGTGATGACCATCTCTTTAACATCTGGATGACTGAACCATAAAGATTCAAATCGAAAAGGCCTTTTATTGGGTTGACCAAGGCGAGACCATTGCAAGAGAATGGGCCAATGATCTGAGCCACTTAAAGGCAGTATTGAGGTGTGAAGATCCCCTCGTAAGTGTATTTCATTATCAGAGATCAGAAATCGATCTAACTTGGAAGGGATTTGATGAGTACTGCTCCTTTTGTTGGTCCAAGTGTGTGTGCCATTGGAGGTGAGAAGGTCTATTAACCAATTTCTCTGTATGAAATCTTTGAAGCTTGTGCTATCTTGCTCTAGTTTGACTCTACCTCCCTTTTTTTCCTCCAGATTCGTGATCATATTGAAGTCACCCCCACAGATCCAGAGAGGGTGACGTCTGGTGGAGTCAAGGAGAGAAGTGGTAGACAGAAGTTCGATTTTATCCTGAGTTTCCTGTGGGAAGTAGACATTGGTAAGATGTCCATAGGATTTGGTACCTATCAAGTGAAAAGATGCCTGGATAAAATTATGCGAAGCATGGAAATCAGACAATGTGATGATTTGAGGCTGCCAGATGATGGCCAGCCCTCCAGAAGCACCAGAGGCATCAACTGTTACAGATCTGCATCCCACCCAAGATTTGCTAAGAATAGACTCCAAAGCACTACTGTTGCATTTTGTCTCTTGTAAGAAAACTAAAGAAGGCTTGTATTGTTGAATCATATTTTTGATCATGCGATGTTTAGAGGGGTTGTTTAGCCCTCGTACATTCCATGAGATGAGCTTCATGAGGAACCTTGGAGGAGTGGTCGATAGAACTTAGTCAGCTTGGGGTATCTACCAGATTCCACAAGCATTTCCCCTATGATGATTGTTCTTTGCAGATTTGACTTGCGCCCTCTTTTTTTTGACTCTTTGATGATCGTTTTACCATCCCAACGGATGCCAGCTTGGATACCTAAAGATTGACTTTGTTGTGATCTGAATAAAACGACCTCCAAACTTTCGGTCTGCCTGCTGGAAATCTTATCATAGGCCTTTTGACAGCTGGCTTGCTCTAGGCCCAGTATGTCCAGATCTCCTAGATCGATACTTTCAGGTTCTTCTTCCATATGTGTGGGCATGTTTTTATCTTTGGTGAAGCGGACAAGTTGAGAGTGCAAGGCTGAGGGGGTATTGCTATCAATCTCCATCTAAGAGTCTCTCAGAACGATGGCTTTCTCCATATTGGACTGAGGTGTGGCAGCAGGAGAGTCAGTGTGAGAGGGCTGCGAGGAGGTGTTGATATGAGAAGCAATCTTGGGATCATGTTTGTCCAAATTCGTCATGTCTGCTATCTTTTGCGAGGGGCTATATTCAGAAGGAGTTTGGGTAGAGAGGATCTCAAAACTATTGCTGGTGGAGGGGACATTAGGAGGAGGGGGAGTTGCAGCAGATTTTTTGGGATGCCTTTTACGGCTGGAGACCTTGGTGAACCCTTCAGCATCTGGGCCTTTAGTTGAGTTGTCGGGTTTGGGTGGGATGTTCAAAGGACAATCTCTAAAGAAGTGGCCATGCTCATGACATTTTTGACAGCGGAAGGGAACATGCTCATAATTAATGGTTTGTACCCATTCAAAGTCATCATGGAAGAGGCTTACCGAGTCCGTGAGTGCGTTGGCTAGGTGCATGTATACACAGATCCGCGCATAGGAGGTGTATCTTTTGAGCTTGGTTTCTTTTGCAATCTTGATGAACTCTCCCACACCATTGTCAATGTCTTTGAGGGTTTCTTCATCCCAGTATTCCAGTGGTAGGGAATACATGTGGATCTAGACAGGTGCCCAGTTGAAGTCTTCCTTATCCGGATTAAATCTTTCGATCCAGTCATGAAGGTAGAGACCAGCTGAGTTAAAAAAATACGGTCCTCTGTCAAAGATGCGATTTCGATCCTCAAGACAGTTGAAAATCGCTGTGAAAAGCCTTTTGGCCCAAGCTGCAACGTCACATGACCTTTGGGCTTCCATTTGGAGGCTATCCAACCCTGAAGCGCCTTTTTCGTCAGCCAGAGGCCTATGAACTTGTCAATAAGGGCATGATCCTTCATATACTGTATATGCCCATTGATTCTGTGACCTGGAAGGTCTATTTTGACTCTGTTTGCTGCGATAGGGATGCAGGTAGCTGAACAGGCCTTTGGATGGGTCTCTGTGGCTTTCTGACTGTCCTTTGGGTCGTTAGGCACCGGATTTGTTCCTGCATCAGCGCCTACGGTGTCAGAGATAGGGGTTTGAACATTTTGATTAGGGGCGTTAGAGGGCGTAATGATAGGAGGGGGGGAGGATCCCACCCCTCCTTGGGGAGTTGCCATTTACGGGAAACAATGGCAGGCTTATACGACATACAACAGTAGTCTCACGGGTCTGTGAACAGGCCAATGGAGTGCGTACAATCCCATTGCGTAAACCCTAATCGGCGCAGTTGCAGAGCTCATCCGTCAGCGCAAGCTCTAGACGATACCATATATTTCTAATTGTTGTTATTACAATTGTATTATAATTACTGCATATTTTTCTCTCATTGCACTAACTGCTGCTTCATTCACCAATTGTTAAATAATACACTAATCATCTTCAAAATAATTTTTTTTCACTAAACCAATAGTTTTTTTAATGATTATAGATTTCTAACTATTTTTTTTTTTCGAAGTTGCATTAATCTATTGATATTGAACATAATTTACAATGCGAAACCTTCCCGCATGGCTGCTAAATTAGTCAACCTCATAGGAGGTCCTATTAAAAAAAAAACCAAAAAACTGTAAAAAGGGTTGCCCATAACCGGGAAACCAGCCCAAGAGTTGCTGCCCATTATCAGGAAACCAACAATCATCAAGTTCTTAGTAGCATAATAGAAACAAAAAAAAAGCATTTTAAGCTTCGAAGGAGGTGACCATCAACTTGTTTGAACCTGAAACTTAACATGACAGAAGGCCAAAAGAAGGAAAGCAAGACCTAACAAGAAGCTAGCTGTCTGTAGGTGGAGGAGGATTCTCCTCCACTATGGGACAACTGTAATATTCGAGATCTTCAACAGTGCTTTTAGAGTACTGGGAGGAACTCTCCGACGCGGACTGGGAGCCTGAATCCGAGTTGAGCTTTTGCTTCCCACGAGTCGAGTCGCTACTGCTATTGCCCTCACTGCTGGAGCTAGTTGTGCCTAGCTTAACTGGGAGCGCCATCGATTTCCTTGTGTCCTAAGGATGCTGGACCGGAATGGTAGATTTCCGGCCTTCTCTGGAGCCTGAAGCTTCACCAACCTGAGGCTTTTCGTGGAAAGAGACTGAGATGGTAGCAGTAATGCGCGGCTTGGCTAGGTCATTGCAAAAATGAAATTGGCCCATGTTGCTGTCTGAAGGAGGCTGGCTGCCGAAATTGTGGATGGCAAGTGGCGGGCGTGAACCCTTACTGCCCTCCCCTCTGCCACCACCACCTCTTCTGCAATGAAGTCTATGCATGCGCGGCATTGTGGTGCGGGAATCAATGCTAGTGAACAGGGAGTGAGAACCGAGGAAGACGGAGGGGGACGGGGAAGAGCGAAATGAATTCGGAGAGCAAGGTGCACACAGAAGCGAAGGAGGGCCATGAGAACGAGTTGATGGAGGAGACGACTGCTGTAGAGGGTTAGACGAGTGCGAAGAGGATGAAGGGGCTAGTAGAGGCGTGGAATACGCAACAGAGGCCGAAAGACAATCAGCTGGAGGCTGAGGAGCTTGGGCACCCTGAAAAGAAAGCCGAAAACCCAAATGGAGAGGCCAAATGCTTAGAAGGCGAGTAGACGGAGTGGGAGAGGGCTGCACAGAGGGGCGCGTCGCCATGGCAGAGTGCGTGAAGGCAGAGCAATAACGCCAAGGAAAATGAGACATGAATGCTGAGTCCGGCTTCCTCCGGGAATTTATGGCGCCTTCACTAAGAATGATGGGCGGCGTGTGGCCTGGCCAGGTGTTGGTCGCCAGGCTGGCCACCGCCCCAATCCATTTACCCACCCGCATCCAGGATAGAAGAATCCTTGTGCACCAGATGGGTGCAATCATGTATGAGTGTAACATCATTTGTGTTGCTGAGAGAGCATTTGTAAAGAGAGAAGGACTGAGTCACTCCCTTATTTGCTAGGCAATCGGCTACCTTATTGGCTATTCGACGGATGTGCTTGAAGGAGATGGCATGGTGAGTTTTGAGCCACTGTTCAATGAGTTCTAGCCTTGTTAGAAGTCTCCAACTAGTCGCCACCTTGGAGGCAGGGGTACCTAGTTGAAGACGGGAAGAGGCATCCATAAGAATTTGGGAGTCTCCTTCTACTTCCAAGGGGAAGTAGTTTTCCTCTTCAGCTAATAGCAGCCCCTGCCATAGACCTTCGAGTTCTTCCAAGTTGTTGGAGTCTCTTCCAATCGTGCCATAGTAGATTTGAAGAATGTTGCCATCTGAATCCCTGAAAATGCCTCCAAAGCCTGCGAGCCCTGGGTTACCTTTGGAGGTGCCATCAAAGTTCAACTTGAAAGTGCTGCTGCTGGGTGGGGACCAGACATGAGGGGAGTCAGGATGTAAGGAAGGAGAAGTGGTGGGAGAGGGAGGAGGGTAGCTAGAGAGGTTCCAATTGTTCCTTATACTTTTTTTTTGTGGTGGAGGATGGGAAGTCAGAGTCCTGCCAGGGATGGAGAGCAATGGTTTCCTGAAGTTTGCTGCAAAGGCTGGGCCAGAGTATGTCCACAGGGGTGCTTTGATCCTTGAAAATTCTCTTATTTCTTTCCTTCCAGATGGGCCAGAGAATGAATCCTGGGAGAAGAGACCACAGAGTATTGAGAAGGCTGCTCTGGAAAGGGTCAAAAGGCCAATGCCGAATGGTGTTAATGATGTCCCCTTTGATTCTTCCAGTCCTTCTGCAACATTGCGCTGCTTTGTCCCATAATTGGTTTGCAATTGAGCAAGTATCTAACAGATGAGAGATGTCCTCCCCATTATTGGCACAGTTGGGGCACCGAGAGGGCCCAATGAAGCCACGTTTGAGGAGATTGTCCCAAGTGATGAGCCACTTCTTACTAAGAAGCTAGAGAAAAGTGGATATTTTGGGACAAGTACCCGACTACCATGCTTATTCCATAAGTGATCCTTTTGGACAATAGTAGAATGGAAAAGCAGCTAATAGGCTTCTTTCGTGGTGAAGGTTCCATGCGGCGTATATCTCCAACGAAGATTATCCTCTTGGTTTGCAACTCCGATTCGCCGCTGACTGAGTTCATAATCAAGCTCCTCATATGTTTCATTTTGCCAATTGACCGACCATTGAGCTGCGGGAGTCCATTGTGTGTAACCCTGCGTGGAATGTGGTTACCAGAAGCAATTGACCAGATGATTTTCTGAGTTTTGAAGAGCTTCGTGCAACCTTGGTTTGTTAAACAGTGTGGCCAGTTTTGGCATTTGCTGCCAAGGGTCCACCCAAAATCATGCCAGATTACCTGAATTGATTTCCCAGAAACTGTGGGCTTGTATGAAGGCGCTGTGCTGTTTTGCCGAATTCCAAATAAGGGAGCCCGCAATCTCGGGGGTAAATCTGATTAGATCTGCCTTCGGTCTGTTGTTTGCATATTTGGCTATTCACAGCCTGGCCCAAGGTGTGTGGGGCTTTGAAAGCCATTGCCGCCATATACGGGCACCCATTGTGGAGTTGCTGTGCTGAGGGTCTCATATGCCTAGACCGCCTTTTGTTTTCGGTACACAAACATCGGTCCAATTGACTAATGCCCATTTTCTGTTCAAGCCTGTCGAACCCCATAAGAAATTGCGTTGGAGGTTCCTGATCTGCTTGAGGACCCATTTGGGGGCAACTAGGATAGAAAAGAGATAGAGCAGCATTGCCTAGAGGACTGATTTGATGAGAATTAGTTTGCTGGCCATATTAAGAGATCTGTAGGTCCAGGTTGAGAGACGAGCTTCGAGCTTATCTAAGAGTTCTTTTTACGTGGAGTGTTTGAGTGCAGATTCTATGAGAGGTGCTCCTAGATATTTCGAGGGAGCGTGGCAATGGAGAAACCAAGTAGCTTGACTATGTTATGTTGGGTCTCAACAGGAGTATTGAAGAAGAAGATGTGTGATTTTCCAGCATTTATGGTGGTGCCAAAGGCTTCAGAATAGGTATCTAGTAGAGATTTAAAGGAGCTGGCTTCTTGGATCAAGGGATGGCCAAATAGCATGTTGTCGTCAAAAAAATGTTGATGGGTGATAGTTTGATTGTCATGAAGAGATAGACCTTGGAGGGCATTAGAGGAGGTTGCATGATGAATGAGTCGCCCAAGTCCTTCTGCCATGAGAACAAATAGGAAAGGGGATAAATGATCTCCCTGTCTAATGCCACAAGAGGAGGAGAAGGGCGTTGAGGGATTTCCATTGAGCAAGATGGAAAAACAAGGGTTGGAGACAAGATTCATGATCCAACATGTCTAGGTGGGGCTAAATCCAAATGTAAGAAGCATTTTCTTGATATACTCCCAGCTTAATTGGTCAAATGCTTTGGAAAGATCGAGTTTTAGAAGCATACCTGCCTTTTGACTTTGTTTTAACGAGTGGATGACCTCATGAGTGAGGATGATGCCATCGAGAATTTGCCACCCTTCTACATAACCAGTCTATTCCGGGGAGATCAACAGAGGAAGTAGGGGTTTGAGTCTATTAGCAATGACTTTCAAGATAAGTTTGTAGATGACATTGCATAGCGCAATGGGCCTATACTTATCCTGAGTGCTGGAATTGTCCTCCTTTGGAATGAGAATCAAGAATGTGGAGTTGAGTGAAGGGAGAATCCAGTGGAGCTGCCTGGATTCTTCTACCAGTTCCCAAACTTCCTGTTTAATTTGCTCCCAAAAGTTGTGAAATAAATTCGCTGTAAATCCATCAGGGCCAAGGGCTTTTCCATCTTTGAGTTGGGCCATAGCTTGCTCCACCTCTTGGAGAGAAACTGATTTGAGTAGCATGATATTGTGCTCTTTCGTGATGAGTTTTGGGATGTGCTGTGTGATTGACTCAATTGCTTGTCGGTGGTTCTTGTTTGGCTCGTGGAGAATATTTTGATAGTAGCGCAGGAATTCTTTTTTTTTTTATATCTTCTATATTCTCCATTCGTTCCCCTTGGCCATTGTCAAGGAAGGCAATATTATTGTGCATCCGTTTTTGAATAGTTAAACAACGAAGAAACTTAGTATTTCATTCCCCGTCCTTAAGCCATCGAATTCGCAATTTTTGGCGCCGGAGAATTTCTTCTTGCTGCCTTCACTCTTCTAATTTAGTTTGGAGCTCTCTTTCCAGAGCGGCAGAGGCTTCTGTTCTGCCTTCAAGGATGATGCGTTGTTGGAGCTCACTCATTTGCAGGTTGAGTTCTTTTTGCTGAGAAAAAATGTTGACAAAACTATTTTGATTCCATTTTTTGAGATGGTATTTGAGGAATTTAAGCTTCTGTTGAAACTGATACATTTTAGAACCTTCAGGGGGCATGAAACTGTGCCAGCGAGTGATGACCATCTCTTTAACATTTGGATGACTGAACCATAAAGTTTCAAATCGAAAAGGCCTTTTATTGGGTTGACCAAGGCGAGACCATTGCAAGAGAATGGACCAATGATCTGAGCCACTTAAAGGCAGTATTGAGGTGTGAAGATCCCCTCGTAAGTGTATTGCATTATCAGAGATCAGAAATCGATCTAACCTGGAAGCGATTTGTTGAGTACCGCTCCTTTTGTTGGTCCAAGTATGTGCTCCATTGGAGGTGAGAAGGTCTATTAACCAGTTGCTCTGTATGAAATCTTTTAAGCTTGTGCTATCCTGCTCCAGTTTGACTCTGCGTCCCTTTTTTTCCTCCAGATTCGTGATCATATTGAAGTCACCCCCATAGATCTAGAGAGGGTGACGTCTGGTGGAGTCAAGGAGAGAAATGGTAGACATAAGTTAGATTTTATTCTGAGTTTCCTGTGGGAAGTAGACATTGGTAAGATGTCCATAGGAGTTGGTACCTATCAAGTGAAAACATGCCTAGATAAAATTATGCGAAGCATGGAAATCAGACAATGTGATGATTTGAGGCTGCCAGATGATGGCCAGCCCTCCAGAAGCACCAGAGGCATCCACTGTTACAGATCTACATTCCACCCAAGATTTGCTAAGAATAGACTCCAAAGCACTACTGTTGCATTTTGTCTCTTGTAGGAAAACTAAAGAAGGCTTGTATTGCTGAATCATATTTTTGATCATGCGATGTTTAGAGGGGCTGTTTAGCCCTCGTACATTCCATGAGATGAGCTTCATGAGGAACCTTGGAGGAGTGGTCGATATAACTTAGTCAGCTTGGGGTATCTACCAAATTCCACAAGCATTTCCCTTACGATGATTGTTCTTTGCAGAATTGACTTGCACCCTCTTTTTTTTGACTCTTTGATGATCGTTTTACCATCCCAATGTCTGCCAGCTTGGATACCTAAAGATTTACTTTGTTGTGCTCTGAATAAAGCGACCTCCAAAATTTCGATCTACCCACAGGAAATCTTATCGTAGGCCTTTTTACGGTAGGCTTGCTCCAGGCCCATTATGTCCAGATCTCCTAGGTCGATACTTTCAGGTTCTTCCATATGTGTGGGCATGTTTTTATCTTTGGTGAAGCTGACAAGTTGAGAGTGCAAGGCTGAGGGGGTATTGCTGTCAATCTCCATCTGAGAGTCTCTTAGAACGATGGCTTTCTCCATATTGGACTGAGGTGTGGCAGCAGGAGAGTCAGTGTGAGAGGGCTGTGAGGAGGTGTTGATATGAGAAGCAATCTTGGGATCATGTTTGTCCAAATTCGTCATGTCTGCTATCTTTTGCGAGGGGCTATCTTCAGAAGGAGTTTGGGTAGAGAGGATCTCAAAAATATTGCTGGTGGAGGGGACATTAGGAGGAGGGGGAGTCGCAGCAGATTTTTTAGCATGCCTTTTACGGCTGGAGACCTTGGTGAACCCTTCAGCATCTGGGCCTTTAGTTGAGTTTTCGGGTTTGGGTGGGATGTTCAAAGGAAAATTTCTGAATAAGTGGCCATGCTCATGACATTTTCAACAGTGGAAGGGAACATGCTCATAATCAATGGTTTGTACCCATTCAAAGTCATCATGGAAGAGGCTTACTGAGTCCATGAGTGCCTTGGCTAGGTGCATGTATACACAGATCCACGCATAGGAGGTGTATCTTTTGAGCTTGGTTTCTTTTGCAGTCTTGATGAACTCTCCTAGACCATTGCTGATGTCTTTGAGGTTTCTTTGTCCCAGTATTCCAGTGGTAGGGAATACATGCGGATCTAGACAGGTGCCCAGTTGAAGTCTTCCATATCCGGATTAAATCTTTCGATCCAGTCACGAAGGTAGAGACCAGCTGAGTTAAAAAAATATGGTCCTTCGTCAAAGATGCGATTTTGATCCTCAAGACAGTTGAAAATCACTGTGAAAAAGCCTTTTGGCCCAAGCTGTAACGTCACATGACCTTTGGGCTTCCATTTGGAGGCTATCCAACCCTGAAGCGGCTTTTCCGTCGGCCAGAGGCCTATGAACTTTCCGATAAGGACATGATCCTTCATATACTATATATGCCCATTAATTCTGTGACCTGGAAGGTCTATTTTGACTCTGTCTGTTGCGATAACAATAATTAAGATATTATCGCTATATTCACTTAAAATTTCGCAAGACTTAAATCTAACACAACAATATTCATGCAGACAATCATTATAACAATACTTAAGATATTATCGTTGCTAAGTCAACAATATTCATACTCACAAAGCTATTATAACAATAATTAAAACATTATAGTAGTGCATGTTATTAGTTAGGATTTAAATTTAGATGGAGAAGATAACAACCATTCTACTCAACTACCATAAATAACCTTAATTAGATTTTTAATTATATATATAAAAGAGTAAACTTAGAACTTAAAAATTATTAAACATTGATAAATGTATAGTACATTGGTTATTAAATATATCTAAACATATAAATAATCTTGATTTAATTGATTAAATTAATATATTAAATTAAAATTATATTTTTATTTTCTTGATTTTAATTTATTTAGTTTTGTAAGATTGAAGAGTATGCATTTTTTTTTGTAAGCTTAGTAGGACCTTTCATTCATTCATAAAAAACAAGTTACAACCAGAATAGACATTCTACGGCCTCAACCTACCCTGTCGGGAAACCAGGTCTATTGGCCATTGGAAAGCATTATACGCTATCCAAAATCTAAAGTTCTTAAGTCTGTCAAACTTAGTCTTATAGGCTTGAATGTCTGAAACCCAATTCCTTCTTAACCTATTAACATCAGTACTACTTAACGACATATACAACATCAAAATTTAACAACAACAACAAAGGAAATCATCTAAAACTAGTCCTCCGAGGACTCCACTGGAGTAGAGTCCTTTGCACTAGATCCCATAATCTCTGATTGAGGTGGGAACTTGATGTGCCGTTCAATACGACCCAAGCAAGCATTTTGCTGCAGAATTTGAAACTTGAAAAGTTGGAATTCCTTTTGGATTTCCTGGAGTCCTAGATTTGTTTTAAGGAAACCAGTTGAATTCATAATTTCCATGGCCACTATTTTCTTCATCATTCAGTAAAGATGAACAATTTGTTTATACTGCATAAGCCTGCCGCGAGTGTTGACGGGGTCCAGAACCAACAACCTCCATTCCTCTTGAATTTCCTGTTCTGCGCGCTGGTTGAGGTCTTCCTCCTAGCCAACAATCATTTGTCTCAGCCGGACAAAAGTACCAGTAACATAAGCATTGGCCACAACATTAATATGTTGGGTTTGCGATTTTTGACTTGGCCGTTTAGGCATCTACAAGGAGGAGGCTCCTCTTCCCTCCCGAGGAGACGCTTTACAGCTACACCTGCTCCCCCCTGTCTCCTTTTCTTTTTCCACTACAGCTGGCCGAGCCATATTCACCAAACCCCATTGAACCAAAAACCAATCATTGAGCCATAATGCTTGACCAGAAGCCCACGACTCGTAGAATGGGCGACTTCTCAACCTTTCAACACCTGGTGTATTAACATAAAACATAAAAAATGGAGCATATGCAATTATGCTCAGTTCAAATAAAAGCACGGCATAACCATACGTCCCCTTGCCAATGGTCTTATTCTCCCACTGCAGGCATGTCTTGCTCTAGCACCACGTTGAAACGAGACCACCCATGATGAGTTGGTTTCCTTCCGTGGAAGGAAATACCGGCCTGCTCCTTAGGCCACAACCCATATCGAAATTCAGAGTAATAGTGAACCATAAAAATCATCCTACAGATCCTAGTTGGAAACCAAATCACCCAAATATAGAACTATACATGTCGACCATGACGGATACCCCTCCCAAAAAAACATGAAGTCCATCCTACGTCATACATTCCCATTCAAAGCAGTAAAATTCCATACATAACTGAAACTAATTTAGAAACAACATAAGCAACCATATTTTATTTTAACATGCGAATTACATAGGGTCTCACAGTCATCCATTTTCAGGAGATAACACTAATCTTATGAGAAAAAATTATATTTTCAGAGTGTCTCTAAAATGGTTAAAGGGGAGAGACCAAACATACCCTATCACCGTCACCATGAAGCTTGCATTGGGACTCGTTCACCCTTGCTGCAGGAGAGGATCACGACCACTGAACCTCAGCCCCCAGAACCTCACCGCTTCGCAACCAAATTGCATGCAACAAACAAACAATAAGCTCTGACACTTGGCTGATTAATGCTCGACATGCCTTTCCACCCAACTTGCTCTCTCCTGCACCTCCTCGCATCACCTCACCTATCACACACACCATGTTCTTGCCACGACCACCTTCCCACTTCAATTTCCATCATATCACTCCTGCTGTGAGTCCCAAGTGGGACATTATCCTTGCACGCACCTTGATCGAGGGTTTTTCTTTTATTTTAATAAAATTTGAATTGATATAAAAAATATATATTTTTTAAAGAATTTGTCCACATAAGAAGAAGCTTTACAACATGGGACATTATCCTTGCACGCACCTCAATCGAGGGTTTTTCTTTTATTTTAATAAAATTTGAATTGATATAAAAAATATGTTTTTTTTATAAAGAATTTTTCCACATAAGAAGAAGCTTTACAACATGGAATCTAAGGGACTCCCAAAGATTGCTTCTAACTTTAGTCAAAACCCCCACCTTCGCCTCAAGCGCGGGTGGCACAAGGATGCCCAATCTTGGCTCAACCATTGGGGGATTAAGGAGGAGATCATCATGGGAAGCAAGGATAACGTTAATGATGTTATTACCTCCAATTTTAAGGACACAATGTGGGATGATAAGGAGTTGGAGGGTAAAAGGAAGCTAAGATACTATAAGGAGGTGATCAACCCCACCCTCAATAACCAAAATTGTCTCTCCGTGTTGACCAACACTAAGAAAAAAATGAACACCGCTAGGATAAGAACTAATTCTCATGAGCTTCGATGTTAAACTGGGAGATGGTCTACTCCCAAGATTCCCTGGGACAATAGAATCTGTCAGATTTGTGATACTAAGAGGGTGGAAGATGAAAAACTCTTCCTTTTAGACTACCTTGCTCCTACTCACATTCACTCTCAATTCCCTAACATCTGTCATACTTCCAATCTTCTTGACTTATTAAGTCAACCCAACTATAGTGATTTTGGAGCTCTTCTTTCCTTTCTTTTTGATCATAGAAACAAGATTTTGAAGAATCTCAATTAGGTTCTTTTTATCTTCCTTTTTCTTTTCTTGAGGTTTGATAGACCGCATTGGTCTTAGAAAATGTTAATCATCATCATCAATTATTTCATAAATGTCAAATGGTTTAGTTAAAATATATTTTGGAAAACTTTAATCCATAGAGTAGGGAAAATAAATTGTTTACAAAACCACTAAAATTATTTAATATGAAAAAAAAACATGAACTATATTTTTATTAAATTTTTAAATAAATTGATTTAAAAAAAAAATACATTAATTAATATTTTTTTTCATCAATTTGTTTTTTTTTGTCCTAAAAAAAAGCCCCGTATTTTTTCATTCAAATATGAGAAAAAATACATTTTTCATATACACTGGAAGTGTATTCTCTAGGATCTACCAGATTCTACATATGATGAGAAAGGGAATGCAGTCCGAAATAAAAGAAAAGCCCCAAAGGAGCCACCGATGAAGCCCACAAATGGGCATAAAAACATTATAAACAGGGAAAAAAATTGGGCACATGCCGCCCCTTAACCCCAACAAAATAGGCCAAAACATAGGCCCCAACAAGAAAAATGAGTGGATACCCAACAAAGAAAACCACTGCAAAATATCCCGACAAGACACAACACCAGAGAAAAACAGGCATAATGTCAGAATCATGTAGGAGGCACGAAACAAGGACCATGAGGAGCCTGCCCCCTCAAATCCACATTAAGTGGCGCACATAAGCCACGAAAACCCCTTCCTGTAGCCACACCCGAGAGTAGTAAGAGGTAAAACCATTGGGCATAAGATCGACAATGATGCCATTGAAAGCTACCAATAGAGAGGAAAAGGTAGAGGGGGTTGCAACGACAAGCGACCGCCGAAGCCCCTCAATCGAAACTAAAAAAAAAAAACCCATAAACACAAAAATAAAACAACCATGGTTGATTTTCATATTGAGGCAATCCTTGTCACAATGTGACATTCAACCATGGTTGAGCATGCTTGAATTTCAAATCGACAGAATCTTTGTCACAATGCGATATTGGACCACGGCTGAACCTAATTGATTTTCATATTGAGATAATATTCGTCGCAATGTGACGTTGGACCATGGTTGACCATGATTGATATTATAAACCCAAGAGAATAATAAACCCTAGGGATTAATACTAAAATCCCTAGGGATTATAAAACTAAGTGAATAATATTAAACCCTAGGAATATGAAACCTTAGATTAATAAACCAAAGGGATTGATAGTATAAACCCAAGGGATAAAAATTGTAAACCTTAAAATAAACTCTAAAATAAACATGGTTGACCATGCTTGACCATGGTTGGTTTCCATATTGAGACAATCCTTGTCACAAATGCGACATTGATGCATGGTTGACCATAATTGATTTTCATATCGAGACAATCTTTGTCACAATGCAACGTTGGACCATGGTTGGCCATGGTTGATTTTTATATTGAGACAATCATTGACATAATCTGACATTCGACACATGGTTGAACATGGTTGGCTATGATTGATCATGGTTGAGAATTATTGATATTATAAGTCCAAGGGAATAATTTATCTAGATGGATATTGGTGGCGACCCACCTATTCCACCTAGACCTCTAGTCAGTTTCATTAGTTTCCTTGTTTATAGCATCATTTAATATTTTTAGCAGTTTTTCGGGTCTTGAACTTCCGAAATAGTTTTGACCCCTAAACTGTGTTATTTTGAGGTTTGTTGCAGGATTATAGTCACAGGAAAGGGCATGCGACAAATCCTGTATTACTTGGAGAGATATTTCAGATGATATATCGTACACGCCAAACGAAGATAATATGACCAAGTTACAACCCTGGGAAGTTCATTGCCCAACTAACCCTAGCGGGGCCCACAAACTCTTGGCGTTCCATCTCCTAGGGTTAGGGGTTTGGTTGTTCAGGTTTTCCCATGTTACATAATAAAAATGCCCTTGAGCCTCATTGTAACGCAGCTCAGAGGCATGTAGCCGCCACATCTCTTCTCAGAGATAAACAACCATTACCCGAGCTAGTTTTTTTCCATTTTGTCTGTAAGCATATTTTAGTTATTTGATATTAATGAAATGAAGTTCTATTCCTGCTACATCTTTGCGTTTATGTTTATTTATGTATTTTATTGTGTTCTTGCGTTAGTCTGGATCAATGGTATCATAGTGGTTTGCTCTCTCTATATTTCGTTGCATGTCCCCAACGAGATCGGGGTATAAGGAGTTAGGGCTCGACTTGGTTGAACCTTTGTAAGATCAACCTCGCAAACCTTGACGACCTCCCATGGTGGAAGAAAAGAAAGACGAGGGAGCAAGAGATCCTATCAAAATATTGCTTCAGGAGGCCCTTGAGAAACAGAGGAACACGATGATGGATAACTTTGCCCAGATCCTTCGATGACTACCCAACGACGACACATCTTCATCCAACAGTCACTTTGGAGGCGCCACTCCTTTTAAGGTACAATTGAACTTTGGCATTCCCATATTTGAGGGCTAGATAGATGCAAACACCATAGATAGATGGGTGAATCTATTAGAAGGATATTTTTTGGGTTCATGACTGTTCCAATTGGGAAAAGATACTTTTGCACTCCTCAAAGCCATCCCCCATGTCAAGGACTGGTGGGGAACCTACTGTGAGCAAACAGATGAGAGGGAATCCTCCCAGTTCTCGGTCGCACCCACTTGGAATTCTTTCTGAAACGCCATCAAGCAACAATATTACCCAGTGGGGAGGACAAGTAAATACAATGGACTACGCTGCATGAGCTGACAAATCTATTCCATACCCTGTGCCAAAAGTTGGGTATCAAATATTCTAAGAAACATTTGGTGCTTAATTACTGCAGTTGTTTGCACAGATACATCCAAGAGGAAATGAAGTTCCTCGACATCTCCTCGCTTGGTGCAGTGTACTGGTATGTTGCCAAGATTGAACATAAATTCAAACAGAAGAAGTGAGACTTTGGATCAATGAATCAGAAGTAGGGGAAAGGCGACCCAAAACTGCAGAACAAATGACAAAGCCAAGGTGTGGCGACCGAGGACAACCTGTCGAAGCTGCAAGCTAAAAACAACACCACGAAGCCAAAGAAGGACACATGTAAGTGGTGTGAATTCCAGAAGAGATCCACTAACAACACAAGTGAGTGTTGGGCCAAGTACTCACTGATGGAAGAAATGAAGGCTTCTGAATTAGATGCATGTTCCGACTCTGAGTCGAAACCCAACAAGGGGAATGATAAAGGGAAGCAGATTATCGATGTCGAGCCTAGTGCCACCATTGCCACCACTAAGATCCAAAAAGAGGAACCCGAAGATCTAGAGGAGGGGGATCACCTCTTCCATTCCCATATGTGGGTGAAGGGTTCCCTGATTCAGTTCATTGTCGACAACGAGAGCCAAAAGAACCTCATTTCAGCAGAGGTCGTGAAGCATCTGAGCCTGCTAATCACAACACACCCACAACTGTACACCATCAGGTGGCTTCACCAAGGACGAGATCTTCGCGTCAACCAGTAGTGCTGCATTCCCTACAACATCAAGCCCTTCAATGATGCGATATTATGTGATGTTTCTACTCTTGAATTTTGTGATGTATTATTAGGCCAACCATACTTGTGGAAGTGACATGCTGTCTATGAGTCTAGGCCTCACACTGTTATTGTTACTTTGGGGAATAAGCTGTACATGATACTAGAGGTAGCACCACCTATCACCATCTCTTTTATCACTGTAAAGAAATGCAGTAAGTTCATTTCCAAAACCGAGAAATTTTTTTCCCTTATGATCCGCCCTCAGGGCAAGAAGAAGATTGTGGCCACAACCTCCAGACACGACTCCTCCAAACAGAAACAACTGATGGACAAAATTGTGGAGGACTACGGGGACATATTCACCTCACTCGTAGGGGTACCTCTGCATTTTCAAGTCAAGCACTCCATCGATATGACCCCAGGTGCGCCGCTACCCAATGGACCAATATATCAACGCTTTGTTATGGAGAACGACAAAATCAAGAGGCAGATCTAGGAGTTGTTGCAGAAAGGTCACATCCGGCTTAGTTCATCGCTCTGTGGGATCTCGATAGTTTTGGTGCAGAAGAAGGATGGGACTTGGAGGCTCTGTATTGAATATCGGGCGCTAAACAAGATTACTGTCCAGAATAGGTATCCAATCCCACGGATTGACAACCCTCTGGACCAACTCAAGGGGGCCAAACATTTAAGCAAGAATGACTTGAAGTCTGGGCACCACCAATTACCAATTGAACCCTATGATGTGTGGAAGACTGTCTTCAAATCCAAGGAGAGCATTTTTAAATGGTTGGTCATGCCTTTTGGGTTGACAAATGCCCCCAAAACCTTCATGAGGCTTATGGATGACATATTGTGACCATTCACCAACTCATTCGTGGTGGTGTATTTGGATGACATCCTCATCTTCAACCAGAGTTGGGAATGACACCTCCACCATATTCGACAGGTCCTCCAAGCACTGCGGCAACACAAGTTGTGTGTCAATTTGGAGAAATACACTTTTGGCATGACCCAGGTTCAATATCTGGGATACATCATTGATGAGCGGGGGGTGCATGTGGAACCAACCAAGATCTAGGTCATTCAGGATTCGCTAGCCCTAACCACTCTAACATAGCTCTGCAACTTTCTGGGTCTTGCCAATTTCTACCATAGGTTTGTGTTGGGGTTCTCGCATATCACGTGGAATTTGAGTCAAGTTACCAAAGGAGGAGCGAAAGAAAAATTATTTTGGTTTGAATCTCAAGAGAAGATGTTCGCAGAGTTAAAGCATCGACTCTGCTCTGCACCAATGCTCACATTACCAGACTTGCAACAACCATTTGAGATCGAGATAAATGCCTCTAACTATGCTATTGGGGTATTTTTAACTCAACAAGGGAATCCAATTTCATATCACAGTGAGACACTTTCAGAAATAGTCAAGAAGTATACCACCTATGAAAAAGAGATGTATTCCATTGTGCAGGCCGGCTGACAATGGAAGCATTACATTTTGGGGAAGGAAATGGTCATCCACAGGATCACCGACCCTTGCAGTTCATACAAATATAAGGGAAGTTGCAAAATGATCGCCATTAGAAATGTTCCACATACCTGTAAAAATTCCATTTGAACATCAAGTACAAGAAGGGAAACATCAATAATGTTGCAAACTTCCTTAGCTGACTGCAGATCGTGGCGCTAACCATTGTGCTTGACTCTTGTGGGCACAAGACTTCAGGTTGCCGCGTCTCTACAAAAGCGATCCATAATTCAGATTCATAATCTAGACGATCCTAGAAGGTAAACAAGTTCCAGATTTTCATCTACAAGATGCACTGTTATGCCACTTGGGACACCTTTGTGTTCCTTCAAGCGAGCATTTCAAGATGATTTGGGAAGCGCACTACAATCAGGTCACTGGATATTTTTGGGTCAAGAAAACAGTGGCAGTACTGAATAAGTATTTCTATTGGCCAAACCTTTGACAAGATGTTATGAAGTACATCAGATCCTGCACTTCCTGCACCATTGCCAAACCAACCATCAAGAAGCAAGGTCTATATACTCCGTTGCCTACCCCTAGTTGACCTTGGGAATCCATCTCCATTGATTACATGTCAGGCCTTCCTTCTACCAAGCATGGAAACGACTGCGTTTTTATGGTCATCGATAGATTATCTAAGATGGCCATTATGGCAACCTGCAAAAACATTATCACAACAGCAGCCACTGCTAAACTCTTCTTTGAACGAGTGTAGGTACACTTTGGAATCCCACACTCCATTATCTCAGATCAGGACAATAGGTTCCTCAGTACATTTTGGTCAAGTCTTTGATCTATGTTGGACACCAAGCTCACTAAGTCCACAACTTTCCACCCCGAAATTGATGGCCAAAAAAAGGTTGTCAACAAGATGATCGTACACATTCTGTGTAGGTACAACTCGAAGCATCCACGAATATGGGGTGAAAGCCTTCCCTATGTCAAACACAACTATAACCGAGCTCTCCACAACTCAACTGGTCACAACACCTTTCAAGTGGGTTTGGGATTCCAGCCACTGTGACCCATTGATGTGGCCATACCATTTGTAGCTACTCAGACATATTCGACTCATATGCAATCCGAAGCTAACAAGGCGAACAACTTCATTGAGCGCATTCAACACATTCGCCAACAGGTCCATGACATATTGGACAAAGCCAATGCTAAGTACATGCAACAACATGATCAACATCGGGTGCCACACAAGTTCTAGGTGGGCAACAAAGTTTGGATACATTTGCAGAAGGAGCACCTTGTTGGACCCCACCGCAAGCTTCGCCCGCTCCGATATGGGCCATACACCATCACCATGGCTGTAGGGGACAATGCCTTCAAGCTCAGTGTTCCTCCATTCCTTGGTCTGCACCCAGTGTTCAATGTGGACTACCTTCAGCGCTACTTTTCACCATTACTAGACACTTGATCGGATCATGGACACACAGATCAAGAACACCCGCCGGCAGAGCATCCAACTATATCGAGTTGTCAAAGCAGGCCAAATCCTTCACCAGGGCAAGTGGTTCACTAGGGACCAAGTTCAATAGAAATTTCCTCACCTCATGGAGGCTCTGCCACGCAATGGGGACCATTGATTCCTAAGGGGGGAGGAATGATCCAGACGGATATTGGTGGACACCCACCTATTCCACCTAGAACTCTAGTCGATTTCATCAATTTCCTTGTTTATAGTATCATTTACTATTTTTAGCAATTTTTCGTGTCCTGAACTTCCAGAGCAGTTTTGACCCCCTAAACGACGTTTTTTAGGACCGCTGCAGGCTCGTAGATGTAGGTAGGAGCCTGCAGGAAATCTTGTAGTACTCAGAGAGATATTTCTGATGATATATCGTACGTGCCAAATGAAGATAATATGACCAAGTTACAACCTCGAGAAGTTGGCTGCCCAACTAACCCCAATGGGGCCCACAAACTCTTGGCATTCCATCTCCCGGGGTTCGGGTTTTGGTTGTTCAGGGTTTTCCCATGTTGTTAAATAATAAAAAGGCCCTTGAGCCTCATTGTAACGTAGTTCAGAGGCATGTCACCGCAACATCTCTTCTCAGAGATAAGCTACCATCGCCCGGGCTAGTTTATTTCCATTATGTCTGTAAGCATATTTTAGTTATTTGATATTAATGAAATGAAGTTTTATTCCTAATGCATCTTTGCTTTTGTGTTTATTTATGTATTTTATCGCGTTCCTGCATAAGTCCAGGTCAATAATAAACCCAAGGGAAAAATAAACCCAAGGGATTGATATTATAAACCCAAGGGATTAATACTAAACCCCAAGGGATTATGAACCCAAGGGAATAATATTAAACCCAAGGAACTAATAATATAAACCCTAAGTTAAATATTATAAACACTAAAAAGAACATGGTTGGAAATGGTTGGCCATGGTTGATTTACATATTGAGACAATCCTCGTCACATTGCGATGTTGGACCATGGCTGGCCATTCTTAACCATGGTTGATTTTCATATCAACATAATATTTGTGACGATGCAGTGTTCAACCATGGTTGACCATGATTAACCATGAACGACCATGTTTGATTTTATAAAAAATGGTTAACCGTGTTTCACCAAGATTGAGTATGGTTGACAATGATTATTAGTATTGTTAATATTATAAATTAAATATTGTTAATATTGTAAATTAAATATTATTAATAATTGTAAATTAAATATTCTTAATATTATTAAATATTAATATAAATATTGTTGATATTAAATATTAATATAAATATTATTAATTAATATTATAATATTAATATTAATATAAATATGGTTAATTAATATAAATATGGTTAACTAGTTTATGTTTTAATTAAATATTTATTTAATTCAATATTATTTCACAACATTTATTTCATGTGGAAAAAAACCTCCAACATTTCTTTCATATGGAAAAAAACCTCCATATTAGTTTATAAATAAATAACAAAACTAAATTAAAATTAATATAATAATTTTTTTTATTAATTTTAAATTTTAAATATATTTTTAATTATAAGTAATTAGTGAAGAAAAACAAGTTTAAATTTTAAAATTAAATATATTTCTAATTATAATTAACTTAATGAAAAAACTTCATAATATATTAAATAATTTAAATTGTTTAAAAATTCAAAAAAAAAAAATCATGATTAAAAAATAAAAAAGAAAAATATTTTTCTTAAAATATCTTATATATATTTTTATTAAATTTGAAATTCAAAATATTTATAATAATATTAAATAAAATAAATTTTATACATATTTTTATTAAATTTGAAATTCAAAATATTTATAATAATATTTTTTCATTATATTTGAAGTTTTTTCAATTAAATTTCTCAAATGAATGACTATATTTTATATTTCGTTTTATTCCAACAAAAGGTTATTTAAAGATACTAGAGGCTGAATGTCACATTCTAACAATGATCGCCTCAATCTGAAAATCAACCATGGTTGTTTTATTTTTTTGTTTATAGCTTAATTAAACTAAAAAAACAATAAATAAAAGAATAAAACAACTAATAAATATTGTATTGTTGAATGTTATTGCGAAAAATTAAAACTATATGATTAACTAATATTGTCTATATTAACACATACACTTAAATATATATGTTTATTTTATTTTTTTATATATTTATATGTTTTATTTTATATTAATATATATAATTTTTTATAATTAAATTTATTAAAATATATTTTTAAGATAATAATAAGTCATCTTAAACTGAAATAATAGAAAAAAGCAAAAAAACAAAGTTAAATAAAAAGGAAATAAAATTAAAATTGAAAAATTAGTAACTAATAGAAATAGAAGTTACTAAACAACCCATAATAGGACCTCAACCAATCACCTTATAAATAAATAAATTTAAATGATAATAAAAAATAACAAAAAATGAATTACTAATGTAAAACTATGAATAAGCAATATAATTTTCTGGTCAAAGACAAACTAATAAGCAGTCAAAGGAAAAATTGAATGTGTAATACCATGCTTGCGACAGGTATAATAAGGAAATGTTATAATTAATGCAATGAACTTCTAATATCTAAATTAAAAAAAAAAAATTGCAAAAATATGAATGTTAAATTTCGACTAATTATGAATGTTGAATTTTATTTATTATATAAATTTTTATTTGTTTATGTCTTTAATGAGAAAATATATTCATTAAATTTTGTGTTTTGGGTGTAGCATTTACATCAAAATAAGGTAATTTAAAGTGACGATCCAATGCATGATAGGCTTTTGCGGTTGCCTTATAGATGAAAAAACTAGTCTTCCTTGATATCTAACTTAGTATATCTGAATGTATAAATTTACCCAAAAACATCCAAAATTTTGCAACACTTGTTAAACATACTAAATGATGGAAGAAGGATGGACTAAGTCTTCTTGCACTGAATCCCTTGATTAAGATAGAATATGATAATTAAGATTAGAAAATTCTTGCTTTGTGTCGCTGACAATGTTGTTGGAAGAAGAGGGCTCTATTCGTTGTTGGCTGAGAGAAAATTGTAGGTCTTCAATTGTTGATGAAGGTTGATTAATTAATCTTCAGTGTTCTGTGTCATGGATTTTTTTTTAATCAACATTTCCATAGTAGAAGTCACACTAGAGACCAACTGATTGTATTTTAGCTGCAAGGTAGTAATATAATCTTGAAGTTGTTGTATCTACTCAACCAAATTCCCTTGCCCTTCACCAGGATTGCGGGGAAAGATGTAACACTCAAAATTTCAAAGTCGTAGAGCCTAACACCAACCTTCACTAAAATTTTTGATTGAATTGACTAACAAAATAACTTGACAAAAGAGGATAAGGAAAAGCTATCACTACATTCCCTTTCTCTTAGTGATCATCTACCTAGCACTATGGTCACGACCACATTTCACTATATATAGAAGAGACCATACAAGAGATTGCTAAATACCAATCCCCGAAGGCTTGAAGATAGAGAATCATTGAATTTTGGAATCACATAGCCCCATTTCGACCAACAATGTATGCCTTGTCTGGAATATTTAACAAGTTACTGTATTATGCCTGAAAAGGATTGGATTGATTTATCATTACATTTTGTTCCACCTTGAGATTTCCCATCCAACATAGAAGTATTGACCAAATTTCACCAATTTAGGGAAAAATTTACGGGCAAAATTTCACAAATGGGTTATTTTTTAGACATTTTCTGAAAATAGATTTGCCAATTTGGCTAAAAATTCGCCTATTTTTTACATATATATGATTAATGAATGATATTCGCCAAAAAAATACCAATTTTAATAATAAATTACACATTTTTTTATTGAATATTCACCTACATTCTATATGTATGATTTGTCAAATGAGAATAGTAACATATAATACTATATATAGGAAAAATATTAAATCCTTAAAAAATGCTTTGCGTGACCAAATAGAGAAGAAACAACCCAAAAGGCTGCAATACCTAGCTAATGCTTCAAAACAAACTCAACAATTTCGACAAAGCATAAAGAATAGGGAAATTTGAAATAGAAGAAGAGAAATATCCAACATAAACCAAACATAGGTACGGATACATACCAAATTGATAGACTTCCCAAATCTTGATAGAAACATTACAAATTTCTTGCCACTTCCACACCATCCTTAATTTAAGAAACATATTGAGTACCAAAATCATGGAGAGGTGCATGTATGACCTAAAATGATTAACTCATCATTAAACATCCTCTTACAATTCAGGAAAATTACAAGAAAATGTACTAAAAAGGCCAACATTTGATCCTCGGTCCTCACCCTAAGTCTGATAGTTGTATAACAAAGTAGAGAAATCGTGGAGAGGGCCATGTTCGACATGACAAAAGACAGGATGAAAATATTTCTCATGGGATAGATTAGATGAGACATAAGTGCACACTCTAGAACATGCTACTCTGACTACTTGCATACAACAAGTCGATGAGTCCTATGCCACAAGCACGAATAAGATCACTTTGGATGCATAAAACAACTATCTCCCCCACAAACTCATATGATACAATCTTTGTTTGCACACAATCTTTTCCACTGAGGTGGCACTTGGCATTGAGAAAATTTAAAACTATGAAGGTTTAAAACTTTAGACATGCTAAATAAGGAATGAAGAAAAAAATATCTTTATCATTAATCCATAGGGTTCCTAAGGCCAAATATGACACTTTATTGGCGAGATAATCTATAATGTTGTTATGTTAGTGAAATACATGATGCAACACAAGTGAAGGAAACTTTCTTAGTAAAACTTGAATTTTCTTGATGATATTGTTCAAATGCATTTCTGGTGGGAGAGAGCCTGTGACGAGGTGGAGAAGGATATTATTGAGTCCCCCGTGATTAAAATCTTGTAAATATTTTGGGCATGGGGCAACAATAAGGAGAAGAGGGTAAGTCTCTATTTGATTGTTTGAACTCTATCTTAATCTAAAAAATATAGATTATTTTTTAATATAAATGATATTTTATATATTAATTATATATTATTTTCAATATATTTATTGTAAGTTTGGTAGGACTACATCTTCATTATGTCCAATATATCACTCCGATTGGAGTGACGAATTGAATTGATGACTTCACATCAGGGAGTGCCTTAACATAGCAACCAATCACAGTCTCTCCAAGACTCTTTGAACACTTATTTTATAAGTTTGATTTCAAGAATTAAACTAATTTTATTTTAAACTTTGCTTTATCAAATCTTAAAAAATCAAAATTTTACAAGTGTAAACTGTTTTTTGGATGTAAATCTTTACTTTTTTTTAACATTTATTGAATTGGAGATTAAAATAAACCCAGGCTAATTTAAAAATATATAAAATAATTTAGAACAAAAATAAAAATCACATATAAACAATTATGTGTAGTAAAGTAGATAGTTGTTATTTATCATTTCTAAAAACAAGAGCCACGTGGTGGCATGCCATTGCTTTTTTGTATAGATGAATTTTGTGCCTAAAACAACCATAAAATGCCTATTATTAATGCACCTTATTTAATGTTATTGCATCTTGGCAATGTGAAATGTATCATGATACAAGTATTTTATTATCTATCTCCTAACAAAATGTTTTTTTTTTCTTAAATATTTTTTATTAAAAATTTAGTTAAAATTGATAAAATAAAAATTTCGAATTATTAAATTTATATAAATTAAATAATATGAGAATTTTCAAAATTCCAAATTAGTTTTTATATTTAACTAAAAACAAATCCACCGAAAATAATTTATATCACTAGATTCTTAAAAAAAATAAAATATTATAATAATTTAAACTTGGCCTATCCATTTAGCAGTTATTCGTACCTTTGGCTACAATTATGAATTAAATATAATGTATTTTTTTTTTAACTTTGTGGTGTGTGTTTTATTTATTTATTTATTTTTATTTTTATCTGTGCACTACAGAGATAATTTCGAAAGGTTTCATTAATGCAACTCTCATATTCAACCCAAAATGTAAATTTCAACCGATACGACATAAACAATGATAATATTTGAGTGTCGCACTACATTTTTTCTAAGGAAAAAATCGTAATTTTATTCAACCCGTAAACAAGGAAAACAATTACATTTAGTAGATGCAATTAGGAATTCGATCATGTCAACCTTTCGACTGATGCACAATAAAAGAAAAGACTACAAAATATACCTAATTTTGTCGGGGGCTAAGTGTGATAATAATCACTTAACTTCCCCTTTTTACCTTTATTTTTCTAAACTTTTTTCCAAATCCCATGGTTGGGATCAACTGCTACCCTTGCTAATTTATTTCCATCTTCTTGCATAGGGACTTCTTTTCCTGAACCTAGACTATCACATACATGGGTTCTCTTTATACCCACAATCCCTTTTCAATGAGTGTATCCTCTTTTTATTGCTTTGGTGTTTTGATTTCTGCTAATTATGTTCCCTTCTAGATATGGGTCATGATTCCTGACTGGTCCCCAACTCCTTCGTCTACCTAGCTACCTTGTTATGCTCGAGGATCTATGTTTGGAGGATTTTCCATGGGCTCTTCTTCTTCTTCCCTAGAACTATTAGGTACCCACCATCCTTTTGTCTTATGGGCTTGCCTCTTTTTCTTTTTTTGGGATATTTGTTTCTTGTAGGCATGTATTCTATAGGTGTCTCGTTTGAAAGAGGATTCAACATCTAAATGTTGTATTCTCATAATCTAGAATTTGGGTCTACTGAAAATTTTCATGTTTTACATGGATATGATTGGGGAGACCTTTACTAAGGTCTATTTCCACACAAATTATGGAAAATGTAAAGAGACCTTTGTTTGTTCTATTAGTGTCATTTAAAAAAAAATAAAATTCAAGGGTATTCCCAATATATTCCAAGACTTGATGGTGCTAGAAATGGAGAGGGAGATTTAGTAATCTCACCCAGATCAACATTGTAGTGACCACCATACTTGTAGCATCAAATTTTGTGAACTACGGGGAAATAAAATTGCCATCTCTACCCAAAATACATGGCCCATCATTTAGGACTTGCGCCCTAGCTTTCTCAGTGTGAAATTGAACTATGAAAAAGCCCTTGGAACATAAGTAAAGTTCACAATTGAGTGTCCAAGAAGAATATACCCACTAATGTAAATCTCCAATTCTCATCCATAAGCCATTAAATCTGCATATTAATGCCATGGATTGTAGATTGAAAAAAAGTGATTTTAGCTCTAGGGGTTTAACGTCCATGATTGATGCTTTTTCCGCTTGTTCGACTATGTAAGGTCTTGACATATTTTGGATCTGGTTATTAGGAGCTACAACCTTCTCTTTCATTGCATCCTTGAATGAGACAAGTCCTTTGGGGCTTTTCGTACTTGAAGCTCCACCCCTTAGCCTCATATTTAATATCACAGTGGAGTTCTTTTCAATGCCATAAACTTTCATAAAAATGACATCTTGTAACAATTTCCCCTAAAAAATCAAACTTTATAAAAACACTGATATACCCAAGTTTTTTTGTTTGTAAATTTGGTGGAACTATTCACATTAAGTATAGAAAAACTAATGTACAAAAAAGCCTCTTGGCCACAAAACAAAGTTTAGCTCGATCCAAGGTTCGATCCCACACTTAGGGAAGGGGAAACAAGGGATGAAGAACTGAGTGGGGAGAATTCTGAAACCAGAAAAAAGAACTGTAGTTCTCACATACAGAGTGACAGTCATAATAGACAAACATCCGAGAAGTTTGAAACCCGAAAAAAGAACCATCGTTCTCGCAAACTGAATGATAGTAAAAATTAAAAAAAAAAGGAGCATGAAACCCCCAGGAAACACCCAGGAGAGGACCTGTGAATTAAGGGCCCGAGGGGGGCTACGTCTCTTCCTCTTCATTTAGGTAATCCCCCACGTTGATCAGTCTATCCGGGGTCCCCTCCTCAAGGTTAAAGCAATGGCGCTGCGACGGACCCACCTCCTGAGAATTCCACATTGCATGGACCTCCTCCTTGACTCGAGGGATCAGGTGATGGTACTGGGCTGAGCTGCGCTTCAACAAATCATAATGCGGGGAAGAACTATCGACAAACCAAAGGTCGTGGACTGCTTTAACATATGCTTCGAATTTATCAGAAAGCACTTCCAATTTCTTCTCCAGGCGCCGGGTGACATTATTCTGGTCTTGGAGCGCCAAGGCAAGTAAGGTTTTCGTATGCCAATGCAGATCGATTGCTCGGGTGTAGAGATTCTCTCTGCCTCTAGTTAGGGCAGGGTCTGGAATCCATTAAAGGGCTCGATCAACTGCTTCAGAGGTAGTGTCCCTGTGGCGAGCCGCAACATCCGTGTCCAGCTTGGCCAACCGATCCTGCATCGGACCAGGAGTGTTTTCAGCAAAGGTGAGAGCAGCGTTGCGGGCCAAAGTCTCTGCTCTGGTGACTGGGGGATGGGAGGGATTATCCCAATAGAAGCTGCGGGTGCAGCGGTTCTGGGGAGGAGGGTTGCGACGACGAGGAGCCATGGGCAGCAGATGGGACGAAGAGCTAGAGGGAAGCAAACAAGGTTGAGAGCAGCAAAAGCGTCTCAGGAAGCGAGGGGGGCTGAGTTGTGGGAGAGAATGAGGCTGATGGGTGAGGGGAAGGGAATAAAAGGTTGCGTTTCATGGGCGAGGAGGAGCGGACGTACAAATGTTGCGCATGCAGACATAGTTTATGGAGGCAGGCTTGGAGTAATGGAGATGCATGGGAAGCTATCGGGGTGTACCTCCCAAGGACAAGCTGCCAACGAACGTAAGCGTGAGAAGGGGAGCAGGGTACTCAATCATGATGAGTGATGGGATCCAGCGGTTCTGACGAGACCCCCACCGTTTGTAAGTTCGAATCATTGATGCGCATGCAATCAGTTCGAATCATTGGAGAATCGTTGTCCATCCAGTCCTTTGAGACTAATCATGCCGAAGTCTTTACTCCCTGGTTGGAAAGGTAGTCCGCAAGTTTGTTCGTCTCCCTTCTGATCGCATTGAAGGATACGCCTCTTGCGTCCCCAAGGCTTTCTTTGATCTTGTGTAAGATTTTGTTAATGCGCCAGCATTCAGAGACTTTGGCAACGCTACGCCCCTGCTACAATTTCCTGCAATCTTGGGTAGCCATGTTGGAATCGCCCTCAACAAGAAAGGGTCAGTAGTTGTTTTTCTTGGAAATGGCTATGCCATTTGCAAGGGCGTGGAGCTCTGCTGCATTATTTGTAGTGTGTCCCAGGTTGCCGTAGTAAATCCATAGGATGATACCCTGATGGTTACGGAACACCCCACCGAAACCAGCCATTCCAGGGTTATTCTTGGATGCCCCATCGTAACTGAGTTTGATGAAGGAAAGATCCGGAGGTTGCCAAATGGACAGAGACAGGGGAGAGATAGAAGCATTGGGGGCGACGATACTGTGGGTGGGAAAAGGAAAGTTGAGAAGGGAGAGAATGCGACAATCTTCGGCAGAGGGAGGGTTGGGTGAGTCATGGAGCTTTGCAATGGAGGCCGCTTCATGGAGGGTGCTCTTAATTTTGTAGATCGTCTATTCTTCCTTAGAGGCCAGATCCCTGAAAATTCGGGAATTACGTTCTTTCCAGAGGGCCCAGCATATGATGCTCGGGAGGAGATTCCAGGAAAGGTTGACGAGGGGCTGATTGGAGAAAGCAGGGTGCCAATTTTCCAGAGAGGAATGAATGGAGTCAAGAGATCGGTTAGAGGATTTGAAGACATGAAGGTACCAGGACCAGATGTTGGAGGCAAAGGGGCAGATGTTGAGGATATGATTGGTTGTTTCAACTTCAGAGAGGTAAAGAACGCAGACTGGGGGTCCTATGAAGCCTTTCTTGTGAAGATTATCCCAGGTAAGGATTTTCCTGTGCAGAACTAGCCAGAGAAAGAGAGCGATCTTCAGCTGGTGATTCTTGCCCTAAAGATTGTGCCATTTGCGTTCCAGTTGGACAGGGGTGGGATTTTGCAAGAAGTTGTAAGCTTCTTTGATGTTGAATTTCTCTTCCGCTTTAGTTCCCCAGCACAGGATGTCCGGACCCTCCTCCTTTTGAATTTTCCTGTTATTGAGTTCCTTAGCTAGGATATTCCTCTGCTGATGGAGATTGTGGGGGAGAAAATCATGGATGTTTATCCATTTTTTCCATTCAGAGTCTCCCGTAGGTTTCCAGTGGTCTCTGACTTTGATTTTATTTTGCGCTTCAAGCTATTCTTTAACCGGCCTATAGATTTCCAAGTCAAAATTGGGCTGTTGTTCCCAGGCATCCTCCCATAATAAGGCATTCTGACCATTACCAATTTTCCCGAAAGCCTGATTAGAGAGTACCAAGGGAGAGTAGGGGCATATTTGGCCTTCCAAAGCATGGCCTAGTGAGTGGAGGGCATGGTGAACTAGCACCACCAAGTCTTGGCTCCCAGAGCCTTGCCCAAGAGGTCTGGGTCACGAAGGCCCAGACCACCGGCCTCCTTTGTAGAACAGACCTTGTCCCAAGCCACCAGATCCCACTTCCCTTTATTAGCCTCGCCTTTCCAGAGGAAATCCCTTTGAATGGCTCTGATCTGGTTCGATATGGATATCGGGGCAGCAATGGCCGAAAGACTGTAGAGGGGCATGGCTTGAAGAACAGAGCGAACTAGGATTACTCTGCCAGCAAGGTTAAGGGTTCGAAAGGTCCAATTAGATAATTTTTTCTTGAGCTTGGAGATGAGAAATTCCCAATTCGAGCAGGCCAATGGTTTGTCCGTGAGGGGAACTCCCAAGTACTTGGAGGGGAAGCAGCTCTTTTGGAAGCCAAGGGTAGAGGTGATGTGATTTTGAATAGCGATGGGGGTGTTGAGAAAAAATATTTTGGACTTGGCGTTATTAACTGCTGAACCAGAGGCCTATGAGAAGTCATCCAAAATTATCTTGAAGGCCAGGGCTTCCTTGGCTGTAGGGCAACCCATGAGGAGAGTATCGTCCACAAATTGCTGATGGGTTGAGGGAGGGAGGGAGGGGGGGGGGGGGTAGAGATTGAAGCCAGGGAGGAGTCTTCTGGAGGAGGCAGCAGAGATGGACCTGCCCAGACCCTCTGCCATGATGACAAAAAGGAAAGGGGAGAGAGGATCACCTTGTCGGATGCCCCTTGAAGGGTTGATGATAGGGGAAGGGGAGCCGTTTAGAAGAAGAGAGAAAAAAGCCCCTGAAACCATAGCCATGATCCATTTGATACAATATTTGTTGAACTCGAAGGCAGCCAACATGTGTCTGATGTAATTTCAGTTGATCTTTTCAAAAGCTTTAGACATGTCTAACTGTATTAGCATACCTTGTTTGCCCTGATCTTTGAGAGAGTGGATGATTTCCTGCGAGAGGATGATGCTGTCCATGATTTGTCTACCCTCAACATACTCTGTTTGGTTTGCAGAGATCAAGAGAGGCAAGAGAGGTTTGATGTGGTTGGCTAGCACCTTGGAGATAATCTTGTAGATGAAATTGCATAGAGCAATGGGTCTAAATTGATCTGGAGTGTTTTCCCTGTTAGATTTAGGAATGAGGACCAGGAAAGTGGCATTGAGGGAGGAAAAGATGGATTTATTCACTCTGGATTCCTCCACTAAATCATAGACCTCATCTTTGATCGTGCTCCAGCAAGCCTTATAGAAATCAATGGTGAAACCATCCGGCCCTGGTGCTTTGCCATTTGGCATTGAGTGAATGGCCTCTTCCACTTCCTCGATGGTAATCTTTTTTAACAACATTTGCTTGTGTTCTCTAGTCAGAATAGATGGGATGTTGTTGGTGATCTTTCTGATGTGATCCTCGTTGTGCTGTTCCTCATCAGTTAGAATGTTTGAGAAGTGCTGATGTAGTTCTTCCTCAATTTCCTAATGGGTATCAAGTATATGGCCCTGCTGATTTTTTAGGTTGAGGATCCTGTTATGCTTTCTGTGTTGAATCATGGATTTATGGAAGAAAGCAATATTTTTCTCCCCATCTTTCAGCCATCTGATCCTGGATTTCTATCTCCAGAGGGTTTCTTCTTGGGAAACCCTGTCCTCCCATTGTTTATGTAATTCCATTTCTACTTTTTTTGTTTCCTCTATTAATCCATGTTGGATGATTTTTTGTTGAGTTGCTTTCATTTTTAGTTCTAAGACTTTTTTCTCCGCTGTGATATCTCCAAAGGTTTCCTGGTTCCATTTTTTAACCTCCTGCTTGATGACTTTTAGTTTTTGATGGAATATTTGCATCTTGCTGCCCTGCAGAGGGGGCGTAGAGGCCCACCATTCCTTGAATTTGTTTTGGAAATCAGGGTGAGAGAGCCAGAATGCTTCAAACCTAAAGGGAGCGTTCTTTGGCCTCTCAGAGATTTTAATGCTTAGAACAATCGGCCAATGGTTTGAGCCATTTTGTGGAGCAATAATGGCTTCTGTTTCTAGGGAGGAGAGGAATAACTCTTCTGAGAGTAGAAAGCGATCTAGTCTAGAAGCGATTTGGCGCTCCCCTCCTCTCCTGTTGTTCTAGGTATGAATGCCATTATTAGTGGGAATGTTGATGAAGCCATTGCCATCAATCAAGTCTTGGAAGGCTTGTGAGTCCGAATCTAATCTTCGAAGGCCACCCCTTTTTTCCCCTAAGTTAAGGATCATATTGAAGTCCCCAACAAGGAGTTGGTACTTATGATCGAGAGGTTGGAGGAAAGAGGTGAGATGGCTGAGCCAGGCTATGTGATCCTGAACCGTATGGGGAGCATAAACATTGGTAATACAGAGTTGTTCTTTTGTGCCAATGATTTGGAGAATGGTGGTAAGTGCATGTCTTGAGGCAAAGGAGTTGATCAGCTGAAACCTAGAGTCCTTCCAGAAAGTAGCAATGCCTCCAATGGTGCCCAATGCTGCAGTGGAAACATGACTGTAATGCTTCTTAAAGCAGGCTTGTTGGATGGACATCATTTCGTTCAGTCCAATTTTTGTTTCTTGTATCATTAGAATGTCCATTTTGCTTGCGGTAACCTTGGATTTTAGAATCCTTTTTTTTGTAGGACTATTGAGTCCCCTTATGTTCCAAGATGTACAGATCATGATAAAATATTGGGAGTTAGAGATAGAACCTTTACCTTGCCCGCATTAATGAGTTCGATGCCTAGTTCTTGCAAGTGTTGGCTGTTAGTTTTTCTACCTCTTCTTTTTTGTTGTCCTTTGTTGATCTAGTTGTTGGCTTTGAGGTTCACTCTGATCCCTATGACTTGGTTTTTTTCTTTGCTTTGTTGCTCCCTTTGTTTTTTGAAGTTTTGTTGCAGAGTGTATGCCTCTTCTATTCATTGGAGGTAGTCTTCTGGTATGCCCTCAAACCCTTTTGGGGTCCATTCTTTTGCTATCTTTTGCAGGTCCATTCCCATTAGGATGTCTTCTATCACTTTTTCCTCTGAGGTGGGTAGATCTTGTGTAAAGTCCAACTCATTTTCATCCTGAGTTGCTTGTTCAAGTTGAGAGAGATTGCATGCGCTTTCCATATCTGTGTCCATTTCCTTGTGTTGTTCATCATTTTGTTCCTTGCTATTACTAAACTGACTTGTTTCCTCTGTAGAGGGGGCCAGGATCTCATATCTGTTTTGATGTATCTGATTTGTTGTTTCTCTTCATGTGTTGATCTTTCGAGTCTGCCTACTTTTGTGATTTACTTTGATGAATCCTTGCACTTCCTTCATACTTGATGGATTTTCTTTTGGAGGTCGCTGGTTCTGTGGGAAATCTTTGAAGAGGTGACCATGTTCGTGGAATTTTCTGCAGCGAAATGGTATGTGCTCATAGTCCACAACTTGAGCCTAGGTTTCGTCTTGAAAGTTCAAGTTGATGGCTGCAGGCAGGGCTTCAGAGACATCAATATAAGCACAAATTCGAGCATATGAAATATAGTGGCCATTCTTAGTACCCTCTGACATCTTTATGTATTCTCTCAAACTGTTGCTAATGGCTTGTAGAATCAAGGGAGCCCAATAGTCCATGGGAAGAGAATAAAGTCTGACCCAGACTGGGACTTGGGTAAAGTCTTCTTTTTTCGGGGTGAAGTTCTCCTGCCAGAATCTCATGTACAAACCTGATGAGTTGAAGAAGTATGGACCTCCTTCGAAGATTTGTCCTTGTTTGCCAGGAGATCAAATACTACGGTGAAGAAGCCCTTCGAACCTAGCTGAAGTTCTATGGCCCCTTTGGGGTTCCATTTAGCTTGGATCCAACCTTTAAAGGCTCTTTCGGAGGGCCAGATACCCATAAACTTACAAATGATTGCATGTTCTTTCATGTATTCTCTGTAGACCTCTATATGAAGATCTGGAATAACTATTTCTGGGATTGCTGAGGCTTTTGGGTGGCAAGCAGACGTGGTTTTCTTCTTGTCCTGATTCTTTTCTTGAGCCTTAGGGTTTTTGCCGATCTGATCTTTTGACAGGTGTTTTGTCCATTCCCCTATCTTCTCTTAATGACTTCTTGCAAAGGAGGTCTTATTGGATTCGTGGTTATCTTTGTCTTGTTCCTGACAAGGGGAGCTCGGACGAAGCTCCAGATCTGACCAGGGAGAGGCTAAGGATTTTATGAAGCACGAGAAGAAAGAGAGGTTGGGAGTGTGGGAGGAGCCCACAACCTGATCTTTGTAAGAGGGCCCTGTAGGGCGAGCAGTCTCCTCCATTGCAGATGCCACAGAGGGCAGGAGCAATGCAGTGCCAGGCCACAGGCTCAGAGCCTGCAGCAAACAGGGCCAGGCGCAGAGAAACCCGAGGGATGGTGCAGAGGCTAGGGTTCGATTTCGTGACTCCAACTGAAGGAAATCCGATATACCCAAGTTATTATGTATGGTCTGCTTCAATTTATCCACCAAATTCAAGAATCGAACGCCTGAAAGGATTTATTTCCCGCTTAGGGCTTTAACAAAAACATGAAAAACTTCCTCTGGATCTAGTTTTGCATTATGAGGTCTTTCTTTTTGGAGAAGATCAAGTTGAATTCCCTTGAAAAAAATTATGTTCTCAAGATCAATGACAATGCTTGGATGAGAACCATCAGAGGGCGGATCCCACTTATATGCTTATTGCTTCAAAACTATAAACCCTAGATCTATCACAAGGGATTGCTTCTTTGATGTATTTAGACTCTAGGAAGCAATTGATGTATGAGATCCTTGCCCTCTAGGAGAAGGGCGTACAATGAGAAATCTCATAGGGCTTGCGTGACATGACCTACCCAAACAATACACACCACTGCTAGGGACATCTTTCTCTTAATGAGCTCAAATAGACCCTAATAAATAGTCTATGCTTCCAGGGAACCATCACACCATAGCAACTGATAGATCGTGAGGTTCCATTGCATAAAGAAGAGGAGAAACAATAAATTGTCCCACTAGGCATACTTGCACATCTGCCAATAACAAGCTCCATCGCCATTGTAGATCCATGGTTTGGGAGCCTATCTATGACTCTAAACCTTCTTGGTGAGTTCAAGTCGATCCCCATCATAAGAACTTTTGATAAACTAGAGAAATCCCTGATATTCATGAGTCGTTTACAACAGGTAGCATGATCTAGACTCTGCCACAGGATAACAAGGCCCATATCTGCATGTGGTTGTCTCTCCATAGCATGAGGGGGACTTCATCTTCATTCCACTACTAGTCGTCATAATTTCTCGCCGACATGATACCCTTGGCGACGCCGAGCAGAGGGATGTAGAGAGACCAAAACCTAATGTAAACTAAAATCTCCATCACGATCCTTCCAAGACTTCCTATAGAATTCTAGTGATTATTCAATACCACACAACATTAATGTTTTCAAATTAATAAATTTGTTTTATTTGGATATGATATTTGAGAAAAAAATATTCTTTATGTTTCTTTTTAAATATTATATGCATACAACTTCATTTTAAACTTAAAATAATTCATCATGTATTTATTTAAAATAAAATATTATACATTTTTTTAATCTTGTGAAAAAACTTACTATAATTCAATTGTCAAAACAATATTACAAACAACTATCATTAATTACTATAAATAAATCTAGACTAACTCATCGAGATAAAAACATTATACATCTATTAACTTCACATTAAATAAAAATTATACACTATAAATTAAAAAAAACATTCAAAACAACCCAATAAAATTTAAAATAAGCGTCGCCAATCCTACTCCCTCAAGAACAACAAAATAAATTAGCTTACAACTTTGGCATGACCGATACCTTTGATCCAAAATTCATCATCTTCTGACATTGTTGAGTACTTTTTGTATTGAGAATTTGATGGAAATATGTAATTCAAAATTTGCAACTTAACATGTATAACTTTTACAAAGAAATAAATGCGTTAATTTTTTATTATTATTAAAAAATAAATATGGTTTAAAGCTTTTATAAGGAAATAATTGTGTTGATTTTCCTCAAATATCTTTATATTATTTATTTTTTACATTTAACATATGGATATATATTTATTGAATTAACTAGGAACAAACTTTTTAAACCCATTAAATATATCCACACGTTTAGAATGCTTGTAATTAAAATCTAATTTTTTTTTATTCAATCTCATAAAGGGAAAGGGTTCTTAAGTTGGGGAGACTTCACTTTTGAATCACCCAATTTCACGAATTTGCACTCTACCTAACCATGAAGGCGAGGAGAGAGACATGCTTCGTTTGTAGTTTAGGAACATGAACATGCCAACTATGACCCACATCTACAGAGAGATGAACACTAGAGCAGATGGTTTATCAAAGAGGAGTATTGGTATGGATTTTGGCATCATGCAGGTTCATCAATATAGAAATGGTCAATGCATCTGGACAAATGAAATTCCTATTCCTTAACCCTGCAGGGACATATACAGGCAAGATGGTTTGATCGTTGGACTGGGTGGCATCTTCTTACAGGAGAGGCTGTTTTGTTTTTATATGCAGGTTTTCACAAGCGTGATCAGGCGAGTCGGTTTTTTGGTTTTGGTACAAAGGCGTAATGAACAAGCTCCTTTGGATATGTTGATAGGCTTATATACCTGGTAATTATGTTAATGTTTTCTTTGCTAAATCCATGATTTTCATCTGGATGCTTTATCTGCTTATGATATATCTATTTATAGGGCTGATGTCTTTGATATCTGAATTGGTCATAGTTTACGTTGTGGGTGGAATGTTTGGTATACAGATTAACTATCTGGAGATGTAACTTGAACCATGTACTGTTTTATGATAATAGACAATGTTTTTTCTTCTTCTGAAAAAAAAGTTTAGGAACATGCATAATTATCAGAAAGGCACATGGCTCAATCAATCCTTGAACTTCAAAAGTCATCTGCGCAACAAACTTCAACTGCTTAGGGAAACCAAAACCAAAGTCTATCCCAATTTTTTTCGTGCCAACCAAAAAATTTCTATGTACGAACCAAATAATACAAAATCATCGATATGGAATACTTATATACACGTTTTTCTATCGAATGAATGATTTTCAGATATTATTTGGCCTCGTATCAAGGCCAAGTAGTTCTTGTTAAATGAACTGATGCTAGTATTAGTTTTTAAACATTTAGGGTTTAGAATGGATTTTTCATGTCTAAAATTTTAATAAGCTAAAGTTATTAATTAATTATGATGACACATGTTACATTTAGCTAAGTTCACTACAAGGAAAAGACTTTCTAGCGGATGTTTTTGAGGAATCCCTTATAAAAATACCTCAGACATCCGTTTCTAACAGAGGTTACTAGAGGAGGTTGGCGGGCGGAGGTTTTTGTGGATGTTTATCATCCAGTGTGCTTATCATCGTAAACCACACCGGTGCGTTCAACAAGAGAAAGCACCAGTGCGCACAAAACATTGGCACACCCGACCTTGTGTGCTCCATACACACCCGCCTGGTGTGTCGTATTAATGTAGCGCACCGGTGCTTTACAACTCTTCCACATCGGTGCCTCATTAAAAAACGCGCCAAAATAGAAACCGCCCAGTGTGGTATTAAGCAATCGCACCGATGCACCCATAAAACCCTGCACACCGAAACATGGTTAAATAAAAAAAAAATATGGCTAAAAAACCACAATTTTCACTTTTCTCAGTGCTCCAAAGCTCTCAAGCACCGGTGCAATTTATCCCTGTCTGAGCTGCCCTTACATCGGTGCTCCCATTGCATCCATTGCACACATTGTTGTTGTGCATTGCCCACCAATCTCCAGCTTGAATTTTGCAAAATGGTGGGCAAATTTTCTTTTTCATATTCTACAGCCAATATGCCTCCTTGACGGCCAAATGTATAGGCATTTTTCTTGTTTTTCCATAATGAAGCATTTTAGCGGATTAGAATTTCAAATAACCCTAAAATTAACCATTTAAAAGAAAAAAAAAAATGTCGCGCGGTGCGCTCACGCTATTCGGCTCGCACCGGTTCATGGTGCTGCTTGTAAATTTACAGGCCGCATCGCAACCAGTGCTAACAGTATCCGCACTGGTTCCGGGGCAGTACCGATAGGTGCAACGTGTTATATTAAAAATTTTAAAAAAGTGTGGTGTAGTCGTTTACTCGGTCGTACCGTTGACCATGTGGAATAGCGGCAATGCGATGCGTTGACTGAAATATACGCCCCGGGGCGAGTAATGTTTTCAGCGCACCGCATTCCGCATTTCGATAGGGTCAACGGTACGACTTGGTAAACCAGTGCTAACGGTATCTGCACCGGTTCCGAAGGGGCACCGTGGTATTTTAGAATTTTTAAAAAAGTTCAGTGTGGTCGGTTACCTGGCCACATTGTTGACCAAGTGGAATAGCGGAAACACGGTGCGTTGACTAAAATATCCGCCCCAGAACGGGTATTTTTGTCAGCGCACCGCATTCCGTATTTCGACAGGTTCAAAGGTGTGGCCTGGTAAAATACCGCACTATTGACTATGTAATGATGTCAGGAGGTCGGTGCACTGATCAAACTATACGCCCCGGGGCGCAGAGTTTAGTCAGCGCATTGCATTCCTGACACCGTACATAGTCAACGGTGCATTGCAAATTTTCAAGAGCACCGCCGCTGGTGCGCTCCATAAAAAGACGCACCGGGACTAGTGCATGACTGTATTTTTGGCGCACGACTGTTTTTTTTATTTTTCCAAAAAAAATTATATATGTATATTTATCAATACATGTCTCATTTAATAAAAAAATTGTATTTAATATGTCAATCATTCAGAGATGTGAAAGGAGAGAAGAGGGGGAGCAACAACAACAACAGGCGGACTAGTATAACATGGTTTGCTTGTGGGAGGCACGAGAGAGGGAGAGAGATGCGTACCCTCGCCCTATTACAAAAACTACCCAGGGGCTCCTAAGGCAGGTAGGCGTCCTCAAGTTCTATGAGGAGGGTACTTCCCTAAAGGGCCATGGTTTGTTTTTGAGACATCTTATCTGCAGGTGGAATGCCCACCGCCAAGCTTTCTGGGTTGGTCATAACCAGTGGTACATGCCCACTGAGGAGGATATATATTTCATTACAGGGCTATCGAGGAGAGGAGTGGATTTTCCCTCGTTCCTAGAGGTTCATGCTGGCTATGTAGCGAGGAGTCAGTTAGTGTACTCCCAGAGATACATTGGAGCAGATGTACTATTTCCTTCAGATTTCAGGTCTCTGGAGTTCAGTTACGTATTGGTACATTTGGTAGTCAGGAGGTGAGGTGCCTCTCACTTCTCATTTCAACCATTTCACACAACACCAGTGACGGGCAAAACATTAGTTGCTCGCTTCTATATTATGTTGATTCTTTAGTACAAGAGCCACGACTTGTCAGGTGGTCTGCCATTTTTTTGCGGCAGTTCTATACAACCTTAGATAGATGTCGTGCTCATGCACAAGGGAGGGTCAACTTCCCTTTCGCTTCAGAGCTTTTTTGTTTATTTTTTGAGAGGTTTCCAGAGATGAGGCCTACTTTTGTTCGACAGCCTCGTAGGCCGATGTTCGAGGCACAGATGCACATGTGGGGGTAGATGATGCCCAAGAGGGGTGAGACTGTGTTTCCAATGAGGATATTGAATGATGCACTGGAGTTGCTAGCCAATGTTGATGAGCATCCCTTCATTATGGTCCCTTGTCCTTATGTGGGTTGGGATTAGCAAGGGTGTGCCACATCCTCTTCACAGCTGATGAGCTGCCGGATGATAGAGGTAATATTACTGTTTTATTTAAATTTATTTTAACATGTTCTTTAACTTGTTTTTATTAAATAGTGTAATGAAATTGTCTAATTATTGTTGTATACTTGTATATATTTTGCAGACATTGGTTCTTTTGATGACGAGGACATACCAACACCACCACATGATCCAGGTGTGGACATGGCCAGATGCCGAGGATCATCAGGAGGCCGGTGTAGAGAGACCTGCTCCTGCTGGTGCGTAGGTATCACTTTTTGCTAGGCGCGGTCGGCTTGATAGCAGATAGAAGATGGAGCTGGGCGACCAACTCATTACATTGATTGTTGAGGCAGGCATTAGGCCCGCTAATATGAGTGACATGTACAACATGATGCGGCATGTCGTAGGAGCTACGACCTTAGTTACGCGGCTGAGGAGGACCATTGCACATTATAGGCGTGGTCGAGACGCAACAAGTGATCGACAATCCACGAGTAGCGACTCATCATCTGATGATTAGTCACCTTGCACTGCGCCAAATGAGCAGACTCCACTAGCATCAAGTAGCAGTCATCATGGAGAGGAGGCTGGACCATCGGCCACGTCCAGTCAGCAGCCTGTAGCATCCAATAATACTCATGATCATGAGCAGGATGAAGCATCGATCGTCGAGGCTGCAGCATTGACTAAGCAGGCCTCTACTAATACTGCTATTGATGATGTACCACCAGCTGATCCATGAAATTTATATTACAGTTGTATATTTTTGACATTATTCAGTTATATATATATATATATATATATATGGTCCATGTACTTTATGTTCATGATGCAGTTGTACGTAATTTACATGTTGGTGATCATCATGATGTGTATATTGTTAGGTCATGTATGATATGTACTTCATTTAATGTGAAACTTGCAGATATATGTGTATGTGATAGCGGTTATTTCACATGGGATGCATATTTGATGTTTATATTGTGATGATGTTAATATATAATGTTAATTGTGTTTTGTTAGATGATCATGATCACGACGATGTTAACGATTATGAATGTGTTTTTTAGTCAAATATGTTTGTACGATGGTTATGATGAACATGATGTTTATTAATTAATTTAATATTAAATGATCATGATATTGTAAAATTGTAATATTTGTAATTGTAATTGTATGTAAAATTCTAAAATTGTAATTGTAATGGTATATATGTAAATTTGTAAAATTTTAATTGTAATTGTAATTTTTTAATTTGCAAAATTGTAATTGTATATATGTAAAATTCTAAAATTGTAATTGTAATTGTAATTGTACGTGAAATTGTAAAATTGTAATTCTAATTCTATGTAAAATATTTTTAAAATTGTAATTGTATGTAAAATTCTAAAATCGTAATTGTAATGGTATGTGAAATTGTAAAATTCTAATTGTAATTGTAATCCTAATTTTAATTGTAATTGTATGTAAAATATTTGTAAAATTTTAATTGTATTAATGTGAAATGATTTTATTAAAAATTTTAAATTTGTAAAATTTTAAATAATTGTAAAATAATAAATATAGAATAATATGAATTATTGTAACATAATAAAGTTTAGAAAATAATGCAAATAAATTCATGTACTTTAGAATTATCATTATTTTATTATGATCTTAGATAGAAAAAAAGAACTAATTTATACAATACGCTACTGTTTTTGAGATCAACATAATTGCAAATTATCAAGTGAAATATTGATTTTAACATTAACACAATGCAAATTACCAATTAATTCACCCATCTTAAAAAGTATAAATATTGATGAAATAACACATGTACCATATCACTCTCGGTTCTCATGATCACCCTTATTATTTTCCAGCTCGCATGGCATGATAACACTATCGTTCTAAAAAATATGTTTTGATCTAGGGTCATGTGTCAATACGAACCACCAATCCCTATCCAACACATATGGGTAAAAAAACACCTAGTTGCAGTGTTTGGTGAAAACATAGGGCTCCTTAACTTCATCCCACATCTTTCTAGAGTTGATACATATTAGCTTACTATCGCGATTTTCCTTTACATTATTCCGATCAAAGGTGTCCCACCACTTGCACCTAAAAATAACACATTGAAAAGAAGAGAAATACACTTCAATGATCTCTTGTATCTTTTCGAAGTAAGCTAACGTCCCTCATACTAGGCTTTGATCACGGTGGCTAGATTGACTAGATTGATCGAACTCGACTTCCGCTCCACAGTCTTGTGTGATGTTTCCAGCATCGGCATTTTCTGTGCAAAAATGGTGTCCATATGCCCACATAGATGGGAAAAAATGCACCTATTATAAAAAAGTTAAAAAAATCATAGTGTCATATGTCTTATAATAACCCAACAGTTAAAATATGAAATATAGATTTCTTATAAGTTTCAAACGTACATATTAATTAAAAATATTATTATCGAGTTGCTGCACCCAATCCCTACGTTTAGCACATCCTCTTCAGCACGCGGGTAACGACCGATTGCACCGTATTTCTCTCTGACTTGGTCAGCAAACCAACTGTTGGGGCATATTTTTGGCATATTTTCTTTTAAATGATCAGGATAAGGCACACTTCTACCATTCAACCGTCTGAATTCTTTTCTGCCACTATCCCATTTCATCCTCTTTTGTTCATACAATGCAACACACGGTTGTGTCGCTTCATAATTGTAAAGAACAAATTTAATGATTGCTTCAATTTCTGCATTTGTTGATGAAATCAAACCGACATTATATAGTACTTAGAGATCAAAATATACATTATATCGAAGTTCAAAATGAATATTAACTTTGTGTAAATTTGAAAAATTATAAGTCACTTACTCTTTATCAGGCGTTTTTTTCCACTTGTTAGCCACCTATAAAATTTGTCATATCAAATGGTGGCTAAAACATTTTTGGAGTCTTCAAGGAACAAATTTTACTGCTAAAAAGTGTTATCTCTTGAAGACTCTTGAAGACATCATGCCCTTGTTTCAATCACTGCTGTTTCCATTTAGAAATCAGAAATTCTGCTGATTCCATGAGAGAAAATACTGCTGCAAACACCATTTTCCCCTCCTTCCACTTCAAAACTAACCTCATTTTCTACCCCTTTCATTCTTATGAAAATCCTCTATTTTCTTATTTTCCCCTTTTCCCCTTTCATAAAGTCCTTTTTACAGAGTTTAAAACTCCTTTTTGAACTCTGCCGAAACTCCAAAATCCATTGAAAAACTTGAAAAATTTCATGAAAAATACAGATTTTTGTATAAAGACTTAAGCCCCCTTGTGCTAAGTCCGAACCGCTTCCCGTCCATACGCCTTGGTGCTGGAAACAAGTGTTAGCGATCCAAGCGCTTATCGCATCGGAACAAAACGCAGCGCGCAAGTCTTTTTGCCTCACAAAGTTTTCCGATTGCGATTAGCCCTTCGTTTCATATCCCCCAATCATATTATCGCTTCATAAACCCTTGTGCCCGCAGTCGGGTGCTATAACATTATAAATATTCATTCCCAATTCATTTTTTCCTTTGTAAATCCAAAAAACCCACTTACCCAAAGTTTTTCTCTAAATGTGCCGGAGTTATGTTTTTTAAATTAAAAAATGGGTAGATTGAAAGACCTGCATTGTTTCTCCGATGCGATTGAGCCCATTACATAAACTCCACTTTATTCATGTGACCTATGCCCCGGGACCAAGAGTCAAAGTCTCGAGCGCCAATCGCATCGCAAAAAACAAATGGTTAGATCAAAAAGACCAAGGCCCGACCTTCCGATCGCGATTGGCCCCCATATATATACAGCCCTGGGCCTATCGCACACCATAAACCCATGGCCCCGCAGTCGGGCGCCTATCCCTTTCATATATTTAAAACTCGCCCCGACGCATAAAAACTTTGTATTTTATTAAATTTTTGGATTTTCATACATTATGAAGAGTTTTTCGTTGGCACATATCTCAAACCATCTCCGCCATTGATCTAAGGCCGATCAAACGGCTTGCGCATCATCGCATCGGCAAGTTTTATCGGGCGCTTTCTATTCCGAACCCCGATTGGTATCCCTCCGATTCACTCCCCATCGTCGATCTGATCTGCAGATCGACGACCCAAAATCAATCGCTCCGTCGCCCTCCATGCCCATCGCCTCGCCGATCCTGAACCTCCGATTGCATCTAGATCATCCACGTGTCTAGATCGAACGATCCAGATCGCATCTCGCGACTTTGGGTTAACTTCATGCATCCTGCTTCCTAATGTTTTATGGCCAAGTCCTAGCCGTTGATCTCTGCAGATCAACGGACCCCATTAACCCATCTTCTGCCCGTGTATTATTTCCATTGAACCCCCTGATCCGATCCTGGCCATTCAACTTTTCAATCCAACAATTCTTATTAACCCGATAGGGCCTGCCTCCTGTCGGTCCTACCTTCCTCCAGGTTCAATCTCCGCCGTTCAATCTTGGATCCTACGGCTTGGATTAAATCCGCCCTTCCTCTTATAACCTGCGCATATGTCTCATATCGCGCTCATTTTCCCACCGTTAGATCTGAGGCCCCAGATCTGATGGCCCTCATCCCGAGTCGCGCAGCTTTAAGCACGGATGATAATTCTAAGAAATTACGCGAGGTAAGTGGTTTTCTGAGGCCACGTGTTGGGCAGGGACGCATATCGCGTTCCAAAAGGCAAAACCACCTCCCCGCCCTTTCGTCGCGCGAAAACAACTGTTTTTCTCCCCGAAACCGCTTCCCCTCTTTTCTCTTGTGTAATATCACACACGCTCTCCACCGTCGATCTCTGCAGATCAATGGTTTAAATATAAACTTTCATTTGCATATCGCCCTCCGCCTCTACCGAAGGATTTCAATGAGTAATCTCAACTGTTGATCGCTCGGATTGATCTCATCCGACGGCCCGGGTTATATCCGAAACATCGAATTTCGTTTAACCATTTTTCCTCCAAAACAAAGGTTTTAAACCTTCTTCTCTGCATTTTTCTTCTGTTTCATTACAATGGGCCTCTCCACTTTATGTTTTTCGACTAACCCCCACCGTCGATCCCTGCACGATCGACGGATCCGATATATTTTCTCCCTCTACTCTCCTTTGACCTCTTTTTAAATCGATCCCGACCGTCAGATGATGCTATCCAATGGCCATGCTCCTCTCTACAATCTCTGTCGCAGTAAAACCAAAAGACGCAGAATTTTATAATATAGTTTTGTATTGTGCAATTGTTTGAATGTTTTTCTGCCATATTAAAGAGAAAGCCGAAGGCTGGGAATGACGATTCCTATGCCTCTGATTCATCAAAGGGAACCATTTGCAGGGCTCAAACTCCACGTCTCGTCAATGTTTCATGAGGCATTGATGCCATATGAGCCCTGCGCGACCTGCACATAAAAAAGACACAGTGTTATTTAAATCAAATTAAAAAAGTATCAGTGTCGAAGACAAAACACAACAGAACAAAAGATTGAAGACAGTTTGGGGATTGCGGCTAAGACTGATTATCAAAAGCCTAATCCTCCAAATTAAAACACAGTTAAAGAAAATCGTAAGTGTTTATCAGATAGAAAGGCCTCCACTGCCACATCAGAGGCAAATTTATTCCTCTCAGCTACCGCAAAGCCACTTGTGCCTCGAAGCATTCAAACATAGGCCGAAGTTATTGATCAAATGAATATATTTGCCTCAGCGCAACCAAAGATTTAATTTTGCTAAGGGAACTTAATGCAAAAAATATCAGCATAGTTATTACATCCTGAAACAGAGCCTAAAAGTCAACAAAAGCTCCCATCGAGCTTAAATCTTAATGTAAAACATTTAATACAGAAGACACATATGTAAGCTTCTTCATCGAGCCCCTCAAAGGCCGAGAAGCCTTCAGTCTGTATTAAATGACCTGGGAGATCTTTTATCCTCTCCCACCTCCTCATTCCTTCTATAAATATTCCTGTAGAGGATGAGAAAATGTTGGTTGCTAAACTTTGAAATATACTTGAGCTTGAGACTTCTACTTGTAAATAGTGTTCACTGGCTCTTGGAGCTCTGCTTGTGATAGATAAGTTAGTTTGGGAAGTGTAGATGATTGCTAAACTAAAGCATTGGACTTAAAGCTGTAACTAGTTTGGAGCATCAATACAAGCTGATTTATGGGATCCTGGTCTATGTCGACGGTGATGTTATTTCTTATTGTGAATTGTTATTTTACTTCTGTTTTCACTTTGTTCATCTTCTCTTATAAAGAACATCATGCATAGAGTTAGGACCTACTGTATATCAGTACCCTTCTCTGACTGAAAATCTTTATCTGTATGTTTTCTTCCAAATTTTGTTATTTAGGAATGAATTAATTCAGTTTAAGCAGTAGGAATATTGGCGTTCCCTCGTCCTCCTGTCTTAGTTAAATATTGTTCTTGAATATTATTTTCATTTCATGTCAAGTAGAGATGAACTAAGGAAGATATGGTGTGCCCTGGTCCTAGTTTTATCCCAAAATACTATCTGAAAGTTTTCCTTGGAATGTGTTAAAAGATGGCTAGTTTCGAAGTACTTACCAAATCTTAGACCATTCTTTGTTATCTTTGTGTTTGTCTTGAAAGTTACCAAGTAAAGCAGAGCTAGGAGAGGATTTGTGGTGAGCCCGACCTGCTAGTTTCTACTCCAACAGTTGCCTTCAAGTTTCCTCCCTGTTTTTAATTGTTTTCTATTGAAAGTGTATCAAAGGCTAGCTAGTTTCGAAGTACTTACCAGATCCTGGATTGCTTTTATGCCTTTCTTAAGTGTTTGTTAAAGGCTGAGTAGTTTCAAAGTACTTACCAGATCCTGGGTTGCCCTTTGTTCTTCATTTGTTTAAATTCCCCTTCTTGTTGTACCATTTCATTCCATAAATCAAACTTTAGAGAGATCCTTAGACATAGATGACTTGCCCCATGGACCACTCTTGCCTCTTGTTGTTTCAATTAAAACCTATTATGACTCCATAGCCCAATGGACTAAAACCTGCAATTATCTATCTTTTTGGCCAAAGCTTGTTCTGATTGCTTGCAACTTCTCACCTTTGAAACTCTTTGCATTTAGGACTTTCCACCTCAAATAATAATCATGCTCAACCATCCAAAAACAAAAAAAACCCTTGTCCTTCATAACTAGCCTAAAATCATTACCATAAACTTTAAAAGACAAATCCATCTTTTCAACTTATTGGAGAGATCCCTCTCCAGATTCAGGAGGGCTAGATCTTAGAATCCCAAAGTGGTTGAAACGATGTTCTCCCTGCGGTCGGACTTTTGCCAATCTTGTTGAATACAGGGAGCTAACATTTTTGGCAACTCCGCTGGGGAATTTGAGTGTTTTTTCGGCCTAAATACCTTTAAGATCTCAGAAGACCCTTGATTCAAGAACATTTTGTAGTAAGTAAAAAGAAGCCTTTTCAAGCACTACCAAGCGATGGTAATCATGCTAAAACTTGTTTGAATAAGTGACAAACTAGGCGGACCCTAGGGTTCTCATAAGAGTTTATCTAACCTTGAAAAATCAACTGGCTTAGCCATAAGAGTACACTGTCTTTGTCTTATAACCGTAGCTAAGTTTTGAAGCAGATTTAACATACTCTTAAACAACCAATAGGACTGAAAAAATAACTCAAAAAACCCAAAAATATTTCAGATTGGTATTCAATAAACATTGGTGGTGGACCATTAAACCTTTTACCTCCTTAAGAGTTAAAAAACTTCCACTTGGTGACTCCACACTTTGAAACTCCTAAAAGACCAAATGACTCCACTGGTAGAAGACCCTGAAATGATTAACCAGACACAGTGACCTCTTTCTTGAATTACAAACACGATTCCAAGAATACAACGAAGATATGCCCCAATGAGTAGAGATCATATCCTTGGGTTTCCACATAAGATGCCCGAGGTGAATTGGGATGAAAACCTGCCTGTTTTTCAAGGTGAAAAGTTTGATGACCCTTTATTACATCTCATCAAATTTCACATGCATGTATGGAGGTTGAAAGTTGAATGGCATGAAGACTGCCTAATGAAAATGTTCATGTTAACATGAGAAGGAAAATCTAGGGATTGGTATGAATGCTTGAGATCTAGTAGTTTGTTTTCTTTAAAGGACCTTGAATATATGTTTTATGAGAACTATAAAGAAAACACTACATCATTATTGTGGGGTGAAATATATTATGATCCATCACAAAACATCACCCAACACATTATAGATAATGATAAAGGTCTAGAACAAATACATCCTGAAGATCTTTTGACAACCATTCATGAGTTTAATATCTTATTGAAAAATTATAAGATTACAGATGAATCAATTGAGGAAGAAATCAATCCAAGAATGAAATAAATTCCTCAAGATATTGTTGCAAAAATGAACAATGATTCATCATCCCTTATAACCGCGGCTCAAGAAGACATCCAACCTCAAAATCAGTCTTCACAAGAGACATAGAATTGTTGTACTTCTGTTCAAAGGGACATAGAAATATCCTCCCCGTCGCCAGAAGAAAAGATAGATCAGACTATTAATAAACATTCAGTCTCTGATATTTATTGCAAAACAAATACTCTTGCCCATTCACATAATGAACTTTGTTGTAAAGATTTGGAAAGTTCTTCCGTAAATCAAAATAAAGAAAGACCTGCTGATAATCCAGTATGTTTGATTGATAGTATCACTTATATTTTTGATTCTCCTAACTTTGATCTATCTAGTGATGATGCTCCCCATACAGAATTTAATCTTGCAGGACCATCATTAGTAGATTTATGGGAGGGAAATCAGTTCCTTCAAAGAAGTAATGAGCCAGTTCAAACTATTTATGATACTGATGAAGAAAGTTATGAAAGTTTGGAAGTAAGTAACGATTCATTGGATCTTTGCTCTACTCAATCTCAGATCATCAGTAATAAATTCCATGTTATTGGGAATCAGCAGTCTTTTAGCTCAAAGGTTGAGGAGGAAAGTAATGAAGAAATTTTTGAGCAGGTTGAAAACAAAGAGCCTTCTCTTGAAAAAGAGGAAGCAAGTGAACATACCCTTGCTCAAGAAAATATTAACCTCTTCACAGAGCTCAGTCCATTAAAACAGAACACACCAAGACTACAAGAGGACAACACTGCAGTTTATGATGAATTTTCCAGTTCATATGACAATGAAGATGAGGAAGATTGTCTTCCTCAAAAGAATCTTTTCCTTGACCCAGTGGAAGAGGAGGTAATCCTGGTTGAAACCTACTTGTTAAATATTCCTAACCAGGCATTATTTCAAGATCCCTATGTTGATTTCTTGAAGACATCTGAAGAAGGGATAAAGGTTGTAGACAACAGCATATCACCAAGTGCAGCAAAGTTTTTCAGAGCTGCTGGCAAGAAACAGAGAACATGGGAATGCCCCTGTCTGTCCTGCATGCTCAAAGAGATGAGCAAAGACCAGTCATGGAATCATCTGATTGACTGGATGTATTGGAAAAGAGAATTTGTAGGTTAAAATGTAAATATTCCAAGTTAGAATAGGTTAGATAGGAATGCCAATAAAGCTCTGCCTTTGAGCATTTAGTTAGTTGTTGATTTCTGTTTTGAAGAAAAAATGAAAAAAAAAATACCAAAAAAAATAGAAAAGAGAAAAGAGGACAGATTGTAAAAACAAGAAAGATATAGCCCCATACCAAAAAAGAGAAACAAATCTAAAAGTGTGCAAGCTTAAATGCCACTCCTGAAAAAACACACTTCTAATTAGTCATACAGCCTAATCTTGACTAATTAGCTTTAAATTTTCTGTTGATAGGATAGTGAATTCGATTTGCCAAACTATTTAATCTTGGCTTATCAGTAGATAGATTAGGATAGAAATTAAAGGTTCAAACATGCTCAAAATTTGAACCTAAGTTTCTAAAGAGAATGACTCAAATCTGTTTCAAATTCTGAGTCAAAAAATATGTAAATCTGGTTCTAATTAGCTCAAAATCTGAACCAGAGGACAAGTAAAGAACAACTTAATTAAGAGTCAAAACAGAGCTGTAAAAGATCAAGGAAGTGCTTGAACTTTCAGATCCTAAGCCTTCCATTTTGTTTTAATTTTCTGCAAAATAATATCTATGTGCAACTTGTTTTTCATGCCATAGATCAGCATCAAGTTAGATTGTTCAATCCTAACTTGAATGCTTTTTAATTTCTGTTGTAGAATTTAGAGAATAAAATTTGTTGGACAGTTTAATCCCAATAGATGGTAGATTAGGTAGAGAAGCATATGGAATCAACTGTTTAATCTGAGTTCATGGAGAGATAAGGAGTAGAATTATATTAGTTTTATGCTTTCAAAAGAATAAAATGTTGTAAAAGAGTTTGCCAATCCAAGTGCACTCTAATGAAGAAAAAATGTTAGATCAGTAGGATTGGGTAGGTAGAAAGCTTGTTGATGAAAGATCCATTGTTTTTATGGCTGCTAATATGTTTTCAGAGCAAGATCATCCTAGCAAAGGAAGGGTAGCCTAATGGATGAGGCACTAATCAGCCTCCCAGAGAATGCAAGTCTGAAGTTCTTGATGCCTTCAAGAAGACACCATCCCTAAGTGGAGCCATTGTTAGCCACCTATAAAATTTGTCATATCAAATGGTGGCTAAAACATTTTTGGAGTCTTCAAGGAACAAATTTTACTGCTAAAAAGTGTTATCTCTTGAAGACTATTGAAGACATCATGCCCTTGTTTCAATCACTGCTGTTTCCATTTAGAAATCAGAAATTCTGCTGATTCCATGAGAGAAAATACTGCTGCAAACACCATTTTCCCCTCCTTCCACTTCAAAACTAACCTCATTTTCTACCCCTTTCATTCTCATGAAAATCCTCTATTTTCTCATTTTCCCCTTTTCCCCTTTCAAAAAATCATTTTTACAGAGTTTAAAACTCCTTTTTGAACTCTGCCGAAACCCCCAAATCCATTGAAAAACTTGAAAAATTTCATGAAAAATACATATTTTTGTATAAAGACTTAAGCCCCCTTGGGCTAAGTCCTAACCACTTCCCCTCCATACGCCTTGGTGCTGGAATCAAGTGCTAGCCATCCAAACACTTATCGCATCGGAACAAAACGCAGCGCGCAAGTCTTTTTGCCTCACAAAGTTTTTCGATTGCGATTAGCCCTCCATTTCATATCCCCCGATCATATTTTCGCTTCATAAACCCTTGTGCCTGCAGTCAGGCGCTATAACATTATAAATATTCATTCCCAATTCATTTTTTCCTTTGTAAATCCAAAAAACCCACTTACCCAAAGTTTTGGTCAAAATGCGACAGAGATATGTTTTTTAAATTAAAAAATGGGTAGATTGAAAGACCCGCATCGTTTCTCCGATGCGATTGAGCCCATTACATAAACTCCGCTTTATTCATGTGACCTACGCCCCGGGACCAAGAGTCAAAGTCTCAAGCGCCAATCACATTGCAAAAAACAAATGGTTAGATCAAAGAGACCAAGGCCCGACCTTCTGATCGCGATTGGCCCCCATATATATACAACCCTGGGCCTATCACACGCCATAAATCCATGGCCCCGCAGTCGGGTGCCTATCCCTTTCATATATTTAAAACCCACCCTGACCCATAAAAACTTTGTATTTTATTAAATTTTTGGATTTTCATACATTATGAAGAGTTTTTCGCCAGCGCATATCTCAAACCATCTCCGACGTTGATCTAAGGCCGATCAAACAACCTGCGCATCATCGCATCGGCAAGTTTTATCGGGCGCTTTCTATTCCGAACCTCGATTGGTATCCCTCTGATTCACTCCCCACCATCGATCTGATCTGCAGATCGACGACCCACAATCAATCGCTCCGGCGCCCTCCACACCCATCGCCCCGCTGATCACGAAGCTCTGATTGCATCTGGATCGTCCACGTGTCCAGATCAGACGGTCCAGGTCGCATCTCACGAATTTGGGTTAACTTTATGCACCCCGCTTCCTAATGTTTTATGGCCAAGTCCCAGCCGTTGATCTCTGCAGATCAACGGCCCCATTAACCCATCTTCCGCCCGTGTATTATTTCCATTGAACTCCCTGATCCAATCTTGGCCGTTCAACTTTTCAATCCAACGGTTCTTATTACCCTGACAGGGCCTGCCTCCTGTGGGTCCTGCCTTTCTCTAGGTCCAATCTCTGTCGTTCAATCTTGGATCCTACGGCTCGGATTAAATCTGCCCTTCCTTTTATAACCTACGCATATGTCTCATATCGCGCTCATTTTCCCACCATTATATCTGAGGCCCCAGATCTGATGGCCCTCGTCCCGAGTCGCACAACTTAAGCACGGATGATAATTCTAAAAAATTACACGATGTAAGTGGTTTTCTGAGGCCATGTGTCGGGCAGGGACACATATCGCATTCCAAAAGGCAAAACCACCTCCCCGCCCTTTCGCCACGCGAAAACAACTATTTTTCTCCCTGAAACTGCTTCCCCTCTTTTCTCTTGTGTAATATTGCGTGCGCCCTCCATCGTCGATCTCTGCAGATCAACGGTTTAAATCGAAACTTTCATTTGCATATCGCCCTCTGCCTCTACCGAAGGATTTCAATGAGTAATCTCAACTGTTGATCGCCCTGGCTGATCTCATCCGACGGCCCGGGTTATATCCGAAACCCCGAATTTCGTTTAACCATTTTTCCTCCAAAGCAAAGGTTTTAAACTTTTTTCTCCGCATTTTTCTTCTGTTTCATTACAATGGGTCTCTCCACTTTATGTTTTTCGACTAACCCCCACCGTCGATCCCTGCGCGATCGACGGATCCGATATATTTTCTCCCTCTGCTCTCCTTTGACCTCTTTTTAAACCGATCTCGACCGTCGAATGATGCCATCCAATGGCCAAGCTCCTCCCTACAACCTCTGCCACAGTAAAACCAAAAGACGCAAGATTTTATAATATATTTTTGTATTGTGCAGGTGTTTGAATGTTTTTCCGTCATATTAAAGAGAAAGTCGAAGGCTAGGAATGACGATTCCCATGCCTCTGATTCATCAAAGGGAACCATTCGCAGGGTTCAAACTCCACGTCTCGTCAATGTTTCATGAGGCATTGATGCCATATGAGCCCTGCACGACCTGCACATAAAAAAGACACAGTGTTATTTAAATAAAATTAAAAAAGTATCAGTGTCGAAGACAAAACATAGCAGAACAAAAGATTGAAGACAATTTGGGGATTATGGCTAAGATTGATTATCAAAAGCCTAATCCTCCAAATTAAAACACAATTAAAGAAAATCGTAAGTGTTTATCAGACAGAAAGGCCTCCACCGCCACATCAGAGGCAAATTTATTCCTCTCAGCTAGCACAAAGCCACCTGTGCCTCAAAGCATTCAAACAGAGGCCGAAGTTATTGATCAAACAAAGATATTTGCCTCAGCGCAGCCAAAGATTTAATTCTCCTAAGGGAACTTAATGCAAAAAATATCAGCAGAGTTATTACATCCTGAAACAGAGCCTAAAAGTCAACAAAAGCTCACACCGAACTTAAATCTTAATGTAAAACATTTAATACAGAAGACACATATGTAAGCTTCTTCATCGAGCCCCTCAAAGGCCGAGAAGCCTTCGGTCTGTATTAAATGCCCTGGGAGATCTTTTATCCTCTCCCACCTCCTCATTCCTTCTATAAATATTCTTGTAGAGGATGAGAAAATGTTGGTTGCTGAACTTTGAAATATACTTGAGCTTGAGACTTCTACTTGTAAATAGTGTTCACTGGCTCTTGGAGCTCTGCTTGTGATAGATAACTTAGTCTGGGAACTGTAGATGATTGCTAAACTAAAGAACTGGACTTAAAGCTGTAACTAGTTTGGAGCATCAATATAAGCTGATTTATGGGATCCTGGTCTATGTCGACGGTGATATTATTTCTTATTGTGAATTGTTATTTTACTTCTGTTTTCACTTTGTTCATCTTCTCTTATAAAGAGAAACATGCATAGAGTTAGGACCTACTGTATATCAGTACCCTTCTCTGACTGAAAATCTTTATCTGTATGTTTTCTTCCAAATTGTGTTATTTAGGAATGATTTAATTCAGTTTAAGCAGTAGTAATGCTGGCGTTCCCTTGTCCTCCTGTCTTAGCTAAATATTGTTCTTGAATGTTATTTTCATTTCATGTCAAGTAGAGATGAACTAAGGAAGATATGGTGTGCCCTGGTCCTAGTTTTATCCCAAAAGATTGTTTGAAAAGTTTCCCTTGGAATGTGTTAAAAGCTGGCTAGTTTCGAAGTACTTACCAGATCTTAGACCATTCTTTGTTATCTTTGTGTTTGTCTTGAAAGTTACCAAGTAAAGCAGAACTAGGAGAGGATTTGTGGTGAGCCCGACCTGCTAGTTTCTACTCCAACAGTTGCCTTCAAGTTTCCCCCTTGTTTTTAAGTGTTTTCTATTGAAAGTGTATCAAAGGCTGGCTAGTTTCGAAGTACTCACCAGATCCTGGATTGCTTTTATGTCTTTCTTAAGTGTTTGTCAAAGGCTGGCTAGTTTCAAAGTACTTACCAGATCCTGGGCTGCTCTTTGTTCTTCATTTGTTTAAATTCCCCTTCTTGTTGTATTATTTCATTCCATAAATCAAACTTTAGAGAGATCCTTAGACATAGATGACTTGCCCCATGGACCACTCTTGCCTCTTGTTGTTTCAATTAAACCCTATTATGAGTCCATAGCCCAATGGACTAAAACCTGTAATTATCTATCTTTTTGGCCAAAGCTTGTTCTGATTGCTTGCAACTTCTCACCTTTGAAACTCTTTGCATTTAGGACTTTCCACCTCAAATAATAATCATGCTCAACCATCCAAAAACAAACAAAGCCCTTGGCCTTCATAACTAGCCTAACATCATTACCATAAACTTTCAAAGACAAATCCATCTTTGCAACTTATTGGAGAGATCCCTCTCCGGATTCAGGAGGGCTAGATCCTAGAATCCCAAAGTGGTTGAAACGATGTTCTCCCTGCGGTCGGACTTTTGCCAATATTGCTGACTACAGGGAGCTAACACCACTCATTTGGAGCAACTCCCCTTTTCTTTTGTCTTCATCCCTTTGATCGTCCCAAATCACTGCACCTGGTCTGTTGTCGATCTGCTTGATGTACTCACTGGCATAATAGAAAGACTCATACGATATGTACCCCTCTGCCATAGACCCCTTGGGTTTTCCCCTTTGTCGAACAAAACCTTTCAATTTTTTCATGTACCTCTCTAAAAAGAACATTCAACGACAAGAAACCACCCCAACTAATTCAACCTCATCTACTAGGTGGATTAGAAGATGAACTTGTAAGTCCACGAAACTCGTCGGCAGTTCTTTCTCAAACATACAAACTGTTGTACATATTCACCTCTGCCTGCGAATTTTGCCCCGCTGTCTCATTCAAATCCATTCTTAACCTCTGCCGTGGCCTAAAATCTCATGACCCTGCTTGATATTACTATCTCCGCTCGAAAATCTGCTTTATAATAGTTCAAAACCCAAAATTAAATAATCGGGCCTAGTCCCTAAAGAGTTTGACGCCCTCTCGCTTCGGCTTCCATATGACCCGAGTCTGAAAACCATAATTCAAAGCAAGAAGGAGCCTATTGCCTTAACGATCGGGCGCAATGCTGGCCGTCTGATCTGGCCCAAATCAACAGCGCGACAATCAACTTATATGGAGGGCCCGCGCACAACAGACCGGCGGTATGTCATGGCCCACCGTTTTATTACTCTCCGATGCAAGTGTAGCCGTTGATCTTGTTCTGAGATCGAACGGCCTTGGGTCAATCGCAGTCCTGCCCCTAATCGCAATCGGAACTTCCAAAATGTGCCACCCCGGCCTCCCCGCTCCACCTTCCGATTGCGATTTCCGATTTGGGTCCCACCTCCTGTGGTCGTGTCATCATAGTTCACAAGTGTACGCCATGTTCCTCCTCCACCATTCATATATTTTGGTGACGTGTCATATTTTATGAACCTTTGCCCCGTTCGTTCATTATCGCTCCATGGTATTCTGCATTGTCACCCTCTATTTCTCCATTATTTTCATGCGTTTCCTGTCACCCTGCATCATCTCAACATTTCGCCTAGTCCGTATCACCGATTCCATGGCCGCTGTCGTATCCACACTCCCTGTCACCGAATCAATTTCCTCTAATGTTTTGCGGGTTTTGCAGGTTTTAAAACGACTTAGTAGGTGCTTTAACTTTCCGCCTCCGTTGCAAAGATCAGGAGCATACAAAGGACATATTCTGCTGGCGAAATTAAAAGAAGAAGCCGAGGGTAGGTGGGAGAGGTGACCGCCATTAAAGAAGACATAGATATGGATTCTCAGAACCCTCCAGATAAATTCGCCCCGCATTAAAGATCCAGGATTCAAATCCAAAGCCAAGGGCCGAGAGTACAGTACAGAAATGCAGATTATTTCAAATCTCTTACGGCAGCAGATTTTCCCTCAGCCGCAGGCAATATATTGTATATATTTTATTATTTCTATCTTGTATATAAGGAGATTTTATCTCCCAGCATTTATTTCATGGACAAGTTGTTTAGTACAGTCATTAATAGTTAGTCATTCATAGAGTGGGCGCGAATGTTTTCCGCCATTTTATTCAAATTGAGTCATTAATTGTGTTTCAGCTACCTCCTCCTCTAGAATTCTCCATCACTCCTATAAAGACAAAAAAAGAAGACATTGTAAGGGTTCCGGATTTCTGTCAGCAAACTGTGCAGCGACAAGGCTTCTGTATACATTTTGTAACATTTCTGTATGAAGTTTCAGAGCCCGTAGGGTCTCAGTGAGGAGGGGTTATAACTGTATTGAGGATTCTGGTCTCTGGTGTCTCGCAGTATGTAATTTCTCTTATGTGTTAATACAATATCTCCTTCATGCAAATTGTCTTCTTGTATCATGTTCTAGAATGCGAGTGGCTCACTAGTTTGCAGTAAGGATTCATCTTAAGTGGTGCCCTTTCTGGGATTAGTCAAGTGCTTTAAATAGGCCTAGTCATGATATACTGTTCCATGTTCACTCTTTCCATATTTTCTACTATATTAGTTGCTTGAGGAGGGTGCTTTTAAAACGCCATTGTCACAGTGACACTGAGATTGGTGCGCCCAAGGTGGTTCAGATTGTATCTGGCATCGCTCCATACCTCAACTAACATCTTCTTATGTTTCACCGCACTCACTTCCCAGGACTGATTTCACAGGAGAGAAAGACAATCTGACCTCTTTACAATAAGCGTCTCTTAATTCTCTCATGCTTTATATGCCGAAATTTACATGTTTATGTTACTATTCTTATCTTTGTGTCGTACCTTCCTAGAGAGATTGGTCCCATTCAAAATTAATTTCCTTGTTTAGAACAAGAGATAGTAAGTGAGTTCTTGGACTGACAATCCAAACTAAATGGGCTCCTTGCTATATTAAGATGTCCTAGGCACTGGTCTATAGCAACTCTAGGCTGTCTCTAGGGGGGTGACAAAATCATCCACAACACAAACAATCTCAACTATCTCTTGACGCCACCATGGAATGCTAGCCAGATGAATCTCCTTTGATGTGATCCAACGTACAAATGCAGATTATTTATATATGGCACATCCTAGGTTTTGATGGAATTCATGTTTCACATACCCACACACAAACAAAGGATAATGACACTGCAAAGTTATAAACACATGCAATAATATACAAAATTAGTTATGTTTTATGATCCCCACATGGGATAAAATTTATTAATATAATAAATAATAAAATCATGCTTTTGACATTATATGTACTCTTAGAAGATTCAAATGGTCATGCGATTTCAACCCCTACAAATGGTCATCCACAGTGAAGCAACGCCGTAGTGAAGACATGTCTGAAGTTGGCACCTTCACACCCATTATAACTTCCTTTGCCAAAGAAATATCATCTTTTTTTAAAATCCATGGGACATCGCCTTCTTTGAAAAACCATGAATTAGAGGGACCAATGCTTGCCTTTAATCCCGTACTTTCTAATTGTCTTGGCCAATATTTATTTTTAGTTTTTGAAGTAATAATATCTTTCCTAACAACCAATATGTCACTTTATTTCGATGATATGTGCCTCCATAAAGAAGATGAAACATTTTTAAATATATGCATGGGATCTAATAAGTGGGTAATCTTAAGATGCTCCCAATATGGGAGGTTATAAAAAATAGATTTCCTTTTCATCCCAATGGGAAATTTCTCAACATAGGTGTTGAAGAATTCTGGATCATTGAACATAGGCTTCTCATTTGGATCGAACATTTCTATGAACTCCTTCTCCTTCTCTCTCTCATATGCTCTAAGCCATTCGGCTGGTGTTGTTATTGGAGGCCTTTGGGTTCTCTCTCGTTTACCATTGAAAGTAGAGGTTGCTCTTCTGTAAGGGTGTTCTTATGGGAGGAATACACTGGAGAAATCATACACTGGCTTTTGTAGGTCCTTGGACCATTTAGCTTTTAGAGAAGGTCCACAACATTTACATCCAAAATACCCTTTTGTTACAAGACCTACGAGATTATTGTATACAATTAATATGCATGGCACGTTAAAGAATATCATGAAGATAAGAACAAATATTACAACGAATTAAATAACTAATATGTGAAAGAATATTGTTACGTATATAAAAAATCAATAAATTAAACATGTAATTTACCAGAGCAAACTCCTAAGCCTGGATAATTATGTGTTGTGTAAGCACATATGCCATGCAACGTAAAACTCCTCTCTGCTGCGATGGGTCTTGATACATCGTATACATTTATCCCATCCCATAATTCCTTCAATTCATTTATCAATGGTTGTAAGTAGACATCCATATTCTTCACTTGTCTTCTACCAGGGACTATGAGATCCAACATAAGATGTTCATTCTTCATGGAAAACCATGGGGGGATATTGTTATTGATCACTACTACAGGCCAAACAGAATAGTTGGTGTTCTGGAGGGAATATGGGTTGACGCCATCCATGGCTATGTTGAGTCGTAGACTTCGTACTTCATCCTTGAATTTTTCAGGTCATGTATCCTTTATATGCTTCATGGCTATTGAATCAGTTTGGATTTGCATGACTCCCAACTCAATTCTGTGTGAGGCATGCCATCCCTGCAACATAGCTAATTCTTTGCAACAAAAGTGCCTTTGAATCCTTGGGATTATAGGCATGTGCCTCAATATCTTAGGAGGAGGACTAGTACGTGATTTACCCTTCTTTTTTTATTTATCATACCTATCATGCTCACATTTCGGACACATCTCTTTGTCTACATATTCTCCTCTATATAGAATACAATCATTTAGACATGCATGATATGATATGTACTCAACACCCAACATTTTCAACAATTTCTTTCCCTCTTCGTAGCTACCGGGAAAGACATTATCACTTGGAAGAACCTTAAACTTTGAATAACTTTTATTTGGTGATCATGGAAAAATATATTAATAAATGTACATTAATGCCGATATAATTATTAACGTTCATAAAATTTACCATTTGTAATGTTCATTTTAGTGTACTGATTATATTTCAAATTTATATAAGGTAGTACTTTATGATAACTTACCTTAAAATTTCCGAGAAACATGCATTCGACAAGCCAAAATTTTCTTTCAAGTTGTACAGTAACATCGTTGTCCCCAATAGGGTAGACTTTCACTGATCGCCAAGTCCAAAGAGGGGTGCTGGAAGAAAATTTAAGGCTTTTGAAAAAGGTGTCAGCGATATGAGCATCATCTCCTAGCTGATCATTGTTTTGGAATGCATCTAACAACATTGTCTCCATGGCAGTCGTATCTCTTAAGTAATCATCCATACCAACCTCTATTTTATTTCCTCCATTGCCAGCTTGTGAAGAACTAATATTGCTGTAGTCATTCCTAATTGGTGAATCTGGATGTAGCGGGAATTGAATCAGTGGTTGATTCAACCATTCTTGGTATTGTTCCTCTCCGATTTTTTCTCTTAATTCAGTCTTCTCTCGATTTGACATTGTCGTGGGGTGCAACAAAAGATGGTAGGTAGGTCACTTATAATCACTAAAATCCTAATAATTTAAAAAAAAATATTTGAACATGATTAGTTCAAAATATATGATATCAATTAGTAACCACGTTGACAATATTGCATGATTATAAATTTGTTTGATGTTGAAATAATTACATTAATCAATATACCAAACAATTATAATTATTACCATCATTGTCTCAGGATTGTGGCTGGAAGATGCAATATTGTTACAATTGGCAGGGTGAAACAACTGTTCATTTTCATCTACCAATTGCGCCTTGCGATATGCAGCGCCTGATAAGAGCTTCCGACGTTTTGGAGCATTAGGGGAATTTTGAGGTCTAAAATGGGCCTCATAAGAAAAATGTACAACAAAAATAAACTTTATAACAACCAATAGGATTCAAGATGATGATGTCATCCATAATGGATGATTCACCATTTTGAATTAAAGTAAAAATATTAAAAAATAATAAAATAATAAAACTACTTTTTCAACTCGTATTTAAACTTATCTCCAAATTTTTACTCAAATATGGAATGAAGGAGTACTCGTTGGATGCGAATTTAATTCCTCATCCAAAAGGAGTACCCATGTTACATACTTTCGATGAACTCTTCTACCTATGAAAAATGAGAAATACATAAAAAACGTGATTGTAATCACGTTTTTATGTATTTACTCATTTTAAGTAGTAAAACAGTATGCAGCATGGTACTCCTTGGATGGGGAATTAAATTCCACATCCAACGAGTACTCCCGCTCGAAATTTGAGTAAAAAATTTGGGAGATAAGTTGAAAATATGAATTGAAAAAGTAGTTTTTTCATTTTTCCCTCTAAAATTTGATGATGTCATCAAATCTTATTAGATTTTTTCCACTATTATTTTATAATTTCCTTAGGAGGCCCATTTTAGACCTCAAAATTCCCCTAACGCTGTTTGAATATTTTGTGCATTTGAACTAGAGGCTGAATCTACATGGACCTGCAAATTTGTATACATTATAAATTTAATTAAGTTGTGCATGGTTGACATGGATAAAAAACATAAATTCAATTAGATAATGAAAATATAAATAAAATCTGAAGTAAATATTACGTCTCGAGATGAATAGGGAGAACTCCGCGATGGACTTTGAGAAATATTATTGAACGTGCTAGATTTTGAAGAATTTCCCATTAGATATAACTATGATATTTTCTCCTTGCATTTGAGCAAAATAAATAAAATTTTTGGTGCACACACCTAAAAGTAATTTCGGTGCCTTAAAAATTGAATTCTTGTTATCGGTGCTAATATACAGATCACCGTACCAGTGCATTTTTGTTACTGCGCATTAGTGCCATTTTATAAACAGATGCACTGGTGCAGTGTTATTAAGTGGCGCACCGATGACGAATAACCGAAATAAAAAAAAAGCACAAGTCTATTTTCTTTAGGTGAAAAGAAAGTGGTAAATAGAAAAATGGGCAGAATAATCTAATTTCATAAAACGTTTATTTAAATACTAAACACTTTTCATTATTTCACTATTTTTGCAAAAATTTTCAGCCAGAGATTTGCAAAAGACATACCTGGAGCAAACAGAGCACGAGAGCACTGTGGAGCAGGGAAATATGTTCGAATAGAAGTATTCAGACAATCTAAATTCCAAACCTCTGGTGATTCAAACCATGTAACATAGAATTTCAAACGATCTCGTGATTAAAGTTATTTTTTTTTTAAAGTTTTTCTGCAGTTTTTTTTACGTAGTAAAAGAAAAAATTCAATGTTTATTATTTTTTTAACTTTTTCTGTAGTTTTTTTTACGCAGCAAGAAAAAAATTTCAATATATTTTTCATTTTCAGAAACAAAATAAATAAAAAAATCCATTTTTAGAAACAAACCCTACTCTCTTTTTGTTTTTTCCCTTTCTTCTCCCTATTTTTTTAATTTTAGAATTAGGGCTTTCAATTTAGATTTATAGGGTTTGTATCGCTAAATATAGGCTTAAGACATCCAACCCACGGGATGACTTGCATAGTCGGATCCCAATCCATGTCGGCTCTTGCATGAATTAAAAAAAAAACAATTTTCTTTTCATTGGTGCACCCAGCGTAACCTAACGCACTGGTGCGCTGTATTACCCCAGCACACCGCAAAAGTACTGTGATAAAAATTAAAAAAACAAATTATTTTTTTATCACTGCGCCATATGTAAAATATGGCACCGGTGCGCTATTTCATTATGGCGCACCGTGAACGTGTTGTTTCATACAAAAAAAATCCATTTTAGAAACAAACCCTACATTCTTTTTGTTTCTGCCCTTTCTTCTCCCTCTTTCCGTGATTTCAGAATTAGGGCTTTTCAATTTAGATTTATAGGGTTTGTATTTCTAAATATAGGCTTAAGAAATCCAACTCATGAGACAACTTGAATATTCGGATTCCAATCCATGTCAGCCCTTGTGTGAATTAAAAAAAAAAAAATAGATTTTTTTCATCGGTGCGCGCGGCGTAACCTAGCGCACCAGTGCGCTGTATTATTTTAGCGCATTGTGAAAGTACTGTGATAAAAAATTAAAAACAAAATATTTTTTATGAGTGCGCCATATGTAAACTATGGCACTGGTGCACTATTTTATTATGGCGCACCGCGAACGTTTTGTTTCGCACAAAAAAAATCCATTTTAAAAACAAACCCTACATTCTTTTTGTTTCTGCCCTTTCTTTTAATTCTTTTTGTGATTTCAAAATTATGGCTTTTCAATTTAGATTTATAGGGTTTGTATTGCTAATTATAGGCCTAAGACATCCAATCCACGGGATGACTTGCATAGTCGGATCTTAATCCATGTTGGCCCTTGCATGAATTTAAAAAAAAAAAAGATTTTTTTTCATCGGTGCACCCGACTTAACCTAGCGCATCGGTGCGCTGTATTATCCCAATGCACTACGTAAGTATCGTGATAAAAAATTAAAAAAATAATATTTTTTTATCAGTGCGCCATATGTAACATATGGCACCGGTGTGCTATTTCATTATGGCACACCGCCAATGTGCTATTTCGCATATATATATATATATTAGAAACAAACTCTACATTCTTTTTGTTTCTGCCCTTTCTTCTCCCTCTTTTTGTGATTTCAGAATTAAGGCTTTCATTTTAGATTTATAGAGTTTGTATTGCTAAATATAGGCCAAAGACATTTGATCGACGAGACGAATTGCATAGTCGGATTCCAATCCATGTTAACCCTTGCATGAATTAAAAAAAAACAGATTTTTTTTTATCGGTGTGCCTGACGTAACTTAGCGCACCGGTGCACTATATTATCCAAGCACATTGCAAAAGCACTGTGATAAAAAATTAAAAAACAATTTTTTTTATCAGTGCGCCATATGTAAAATATGGCACCGGTTTATGCTACAAAAACTAACACTTGACCATTTTTATTATTTTCTCCGTGTTAATCGGTGCAACGGTTAACATGTAATGCATCGGTGCTCCTTGTTGACATAGAGCACCATATGGCCTATTATACTGTTTGTGTGGTGCATTTATAATACCTCCACACACCGACGTCAGTGCGTACAAAATGAATGGCGCACTTGTTTCTTGAGATTTTTTTTTACCTGAAAAGTTGACAATTTATTTATAAATATATTAATTAATGATATGGTACATGTTTTAGATTGATAAAGAAATGACCAACAAGAGATAAAGTAACAAAAATACTGATAACACATCAAGAAAAACAAAAAAGGCAAGTTCTTGTAAATTCTTTACAAAAAATATTATTTTTGAACTATATGTAAGTTTAACTAATATGTATTGTTTATTGTGTATCATGCAGAGCCACAAAATGATGAAGCTTGATAAGATTATTTCTTATCTAGGACTAAAAGAGCGTAAAAGCTTGATGAAAAAATTGCAAAAGGATGAATAAGGTGAATGAAAAAATACTATTGATCCAATATGAGTTTCTTTTTTTAATTTTCATTAATAATATACTTAAAATTATTAGATAACATGTGTCAAACAATCTATTAATTCACATCTGTTTAATGTTCTACAGGGACCAACAACTCAGAAAAGCAATGTTGTTCTAAGAAAAGAAAAAAATAGAACATGCAAATGAAAATGAATTGCTCTTTAGCTCATTTGGAGTGGTGCTGGAGGTTAATGAAAGGGGGAAAAACATTTACAAAAATTTGAGGGATCTAGTGGAACGAATGTATAGACATTCTTTCCACTTACAATACAAAAACCAATCCAATGATTCTAGGAACCAAATTTTATCTAAACTACAGAAGAGTTTCCAGAGAATTGGTCAATGAGACATGTGAAACTTTTAATAGCAAAAACGTACAACAACAAAAAAGAAAGAATGAAAAAGTAATATTCATTTAAATGTCTGTCTAGAATTATTTATAAATATCACTTTTGTTATATTTACTTTTCATATATCAATATAAAAATTAAATAGTTTATTGTCATGTTACATTTTCAGGAAGATTATGAAAATATCAAAAGATGAACAAGTTGATATTAGAAATATGCTAGTAGGAATGTCCAAGAAGGTGTACAAGGAGATGGTCAAAGAAATGGAAAAAATTGCATCGCAGGAGGAGCCATCTCAATGACAACGTGCTTCAAATGTAATATGTAATCATTGAATTTTTTGATCATTAGGTACAATAAATAAATAATTTAGTATTAAATATTATTTTTCAAGTATTTTCTTACAGAAAAGAAAAGAAAATGGAACCCATTCAGCACATAAAACAAGACGACAAGGAAGAAAATGGTTGATATCTAAGTTTGTGAGTAATTGTTACTTCCTTATAACAACTTAACTAGATTTCATTTTTGTATTTCTTAAGTTGTTTTACAAAAATCATAATTGAATGTCTTCAAACATGTGCTAACATACAAAGAACCATAAGACGAAGTGATTGAAATTGGGTTAAATATGAGTTGTGAGTATATGTTGGAATACCATAAATTAATTGTGGAATTCATAAGCATCTATCAATCTTGTTTTACTTAGCTCCGTTTATAATTAATAGAATAAAAAAATCTTTTATATTAAATATATGATTTGTTATGGGGTATAAAACTTGCAGGAAACAAAGTATGGAATTGTGCCAACGGATGAAATCTTAAAAGATTGCATGTTACATGGTTTTGAAAGAATGTGTAGAGTTTGTGAGTCAATTGTTGTAATGGTACATTATTTCTTTTTGATTTACATTGATGTATATTATTTAATATTTCAATTTTAATTATTCTCACCAATGTATATACACTCATTACATTTTATTTTTATGTTTGTAGATGGAAGGTGAAGAAGAAGAAAACAATCAACACCGTGAACAAAACATTCCTAAAAATAACTCAAGTCATGGAAGTAGTTGTAGCAGTGACAACAGTTGAAGTGAAGAATGATGATCATTATGTTTGGATATCAAAGCAAGGCATTGTATTTTTTGAAATATTATCTTGTGAAATCAGACATTTTGTTTAATGTAATAGACATAGTGTCCTAATTGAAAGACAAAGGGATACCAATAACTGTCTCATTTTGTATGACAAAAACTGTCTTATATATATGTGTGTGTGTGTATGTGTGTGTTTTAATTTATTCTATTGCGTTCTCCATTGTTGTCGTAAATGTAACATCACTGATTAAATATTATAATGAAGAGACGTGAAATTTGATGATATGATATAACAAATTAATCCAAACATCACATTCAAATGCACTAATAAAAATTTAATTCATATGAATGCCGTTATAAGATATATATGTGTCGACTTTTGATGAATGATGAATTTTAAAAAATTACAATAATTATGATATGATATAACAAATTAATCCAAACATCACATTCAAATGCATTAATAAAAATTTAATTAATATGAATACTGTTATAAGATGTGTTGACTTTTGATGAATAATGAACTTTAAAAAATCACAATAATTGCACTGTCACAGGTTGATGTTTCTAAAAAATACAAAATGAAAATCGGTGCGTGTCAGTTACTGTACATCGGTGTGTTTGTATTCTGAAGCGCACTGGTGCGTTTTTATGACCCGTGGGCAACGCACAAATACCAAAACCAATTAAAAATATTGGTGCATTTGTGCGGTACTGCGCACTGGTGCGTTTATGTGGAATTACGCACCGATGCATTTGTACAACCTTTAGGAACCGCATAAATACTGATACCAATTATAAATCTCAGTGCATTTGTGTGATACTGCACACCGGTGCGTTTATGTGGCTCTATGCACCGGTGCATTTGTACGACCTATGGGCACTACACAAATACTGATACTTATTATAAATCTCGGTGCATTTGTGTGATACTGTGCACCGGTGCGTTTCTATAAGTCTACGCACCAGTGCGTTGAGACGACCTATGAGCACTGCACAAATCCCAAGACCAATTAGAATGACCCCGTGCGTTGTATCACCAACACTATGCCTAGTGCGGTTTTATACCTTGACGGCCCGGTGCATGCTCTTTCGACTGGCCCAGGCCACCTTCTAGATGTATGCACCGGTACGTTGAATCTCGAGTAGCGCACCGATGAAAAAAAATCCGTAATAACCTTTGGCCAACCATTTTTTTTAGTTGTGTTAAATTTCCGTTAAAAGCTCCGCCAAAACCTCTGTAACCATAAAAATATGTTATAGCAAATTTTTTTTTGACAATTTTGGCCAATTTTATAATACTAAAAACCTCCTTTATAACTTTTGCTAGAGGGTCTTTTCTTTGTAGTGGTTATCTCTATCATCTCAGATTTATCAAAATTTCAGTTGCATAACTTCCAAATCTAAAAACATTAATTGCACGCTTCTTTGTTCATAAACCATTCACAAAGAGAATCTATACTTGACGCATGCGTCTGCAACCATTTTTATGGGTAGATCAAAACATTTGTAATGTTTTATCCCAACTTCTTCATCGCAGTTGCGATTTTCACATTAGAAAAAGTTTAAGGCTAAAAATGGGCCTCAAAACAAAAATGTACAACAAAAATAATTTTTATAAGAGCCAATAACTTTCAATATGATGATGTCAACTATGGGGGATGATTCACCATTTTTGGAGTAAAAAAATAAAAACTTACTTTTCAACTCATATTTTCAATTTATCACCATACAATTTTACTCAAATTTTGATTGAGAGCACTCGTTGGATGTTGAATTCAAATTTTCATCCAATGAGTATCCATGTTGCATACATTCGATGGACCCACTACACGAAAAAAGTGATTGCAATTACATAATTTCATGTGTTTCATATTTTTCATGTATTAGAGTACATCGAAAGTATGTAACACGAGTACTTCTTGGATGCTGCATCGAACGAGTGTCCTTGCTTGAAATATGAGTAAAATCATAGAGACATAAGTTGAAAATAAAAGTTGAAAAGACCCTCAAAACTTGATGAGGTAATCTAATTTTATTATTCCACTATTATTTTATAATATTTCTTAGGAGAGCCATTTTAGGCCTCAATTTATCTAATGTTTTAACCTTCCATTGCAATGTTTCCTAATTACATTTCTTAAAGATGCAAACTCAAAAAAGTTACCAACTTAAGTAGAGTTATACCGAGTTTTTATTTTTTTAAAGGTTGCATCAAATCATGATTTTTGTTCTGATTTTGAAAAATGTTGATGTAGCATCAACTCTTTTTTTGGAGAAGCATGTTTTTGACATTTTAATTTTTCTTTTGTTATAAGTATGGACAATTTTATTTTATTTTATTTATTTATTATTATTATTATTTTTAAAATGTTGGTGATTTTCAAATCAATTTTGAAAAATGTTCATCTAGCATGTTGTTTTTTTGGGGGGAGGGACATATTTCTAACACTTTAAATTTTCTTATGTATTAATTACGAACACTTTTTTAAAAATATTGGTGTTTTTCATGCTCGCATCAAACTTTTTTTTTTGTGGGGCATATTTTTTACACTTAATTTTGTTTTTTTGTCTTAAGTATGCGATTTTTTTTTAATGATGATTATTTAACCATTTTCAAGTTGTATTCTTCTTCTTTCTTCTTCCTAAGATATTTGTTTTTTAAGTGTTTTTCAAATTTTTGGTTTTTGTATTTCTTTGCAACATTTATTTGTAATGAAATTTTCATTTTTTTGCAAAATAAAAAAAAATTAATATTTTGAAGTTAGGATTTTTATATATCTATGTATCGTTAATTAATATTGCAATACACATAAAATATGAGTTACTGAAGAAAAATAATAATAATAATAATAATTAATCACTTCACAAAAAAATACAAATTTTAAATATAGATACAATTAAGAACATACACATTTCAAGACCTTTTCATCAAAAATTACATGTTAAATAAAGGATTTTTATGGAAAAAAATAAATAAAAAAAGTTGAAAAAATAACAAATTTTATCAAATTTTTATGAATTCTATATCTAAAGATAATAATATCTGATTTTTTTTCTTCTAAAAATAATGAATCACATGAAATTATGAATAAAAATACAAAAATAAAATGTTTAAAAATAATTAGAAACATCTATAATAAAAAAGGGGTCAAAATAACCAACAAAAAAAAATTGTCTAAAAAAATTTTCAAAACAAAAAAAATTGGAAACCAGCTCTAGCAACCATGCCAACGACCCCTTAGTGCTGCGAATGGGCGAGGGAATCGAGCCAGCCCACAAATTAAAAATTTAATATTTAATATTTTTATTTATATTTATTTTTTTAATATTTAAAAAAATTCTTTTATTTGTTTTATGTATTTATTCTTTGTAAGCTTGACAATGCTACATCTTCATCATGTCCAATATATCACTCCAATCAGGCAGAGAATTGAACCAGTGACTTCACATCAAGGAGTGCCTTAATAGAGCATCCGATCACCATTTATCCAAGACCCCTTGGAAAAATGGTTGGATTTTTAGGTGTTTTTTATTTATTTTTGACTTAATCCACGTCAGATTTGAACCATGAATCTCTTGCTTTACATAATACTTTATAACACGACTTTTACCAATTGATCTAATGGATTTTTCTTTTTTAATTTTTTTAATTTTGATTTTTTTTTGTTGGATTTTTTTTTATGTTCAATTTTATCTGGGTCGTTTTTTTTTTTCTTTTCTACTTTTTGTTTTAATTTTCATTTTCTTAATTTTTGTTTGTTTGTTTTGTTTTTTTATTTTTATTAATTCATCATTTATTTATGTATTTTTACCTTAAGTACGATGGGTTTCCGCACTACATTATATTAGATTATATTAGATATCATTTTTGGGATTTAACTGCATTAAGTAAGTCATTATCTATGACCATTTCCATGAGGGTTAGTCCATTTCCATGATATAATTTTTGGGATTCAACTGCGTTAAGTAAGTCATTATCTATGACCATTTCCATGAGAGGTAGTCATGACTGACTAATTTCTCATGAGTTTTTAATAGTCCACTTAGCACTCATTATCTATGACCATTACCACTAATTTCTCATGATTTTTTAATAGTCCACTTAGGACGCATTATCTATGACCATTTCCATGAGAGCTAGTCGTAACTGACTAATTTCTCATGATTTTTGAATAGCCTACTTAGCACTCATTGCATCAGGTGTAATTGACTATTTTATCATGATTTTTGAATAGTCTACTTAGCACTCATTGCATTGGGTGATGCTCACACGGGTGAAAAAAAGGGATTGAAACTAGTGAAATGAATCACATAGCCTCAATCATCACTTTCGGGGCTTGCACTCGGTAACCAGGACTTCTCGGGAGGTCACCCACCCCAGAACTCCTCTAGCTCAAGTGCACTTAACAGTCGAGTTTTCCCCACACTCAAGCCCACTTAGCTAGCTACCCCATTTTCAAAACCTTAACAAGTATTGTGCCTCATGAACCATTCAATTAGATCTCCCTTTACTCTTTATATTTTAAGTATGAGGGGTTTACGCAGTGCATTATATTAGATATCATCTTTTGGATTCAACTGCGTTAAGTAAGTCAATATCTATGACCATTTCCATGAGAGGTAATTGTAACTGATTAATTTCTCATGATTTTTGAATAGTCCACTTAACACCGATTTCATTGATTGATGCTTGAACTTAGCTTGCTACCCCATTTGCAAAGCCTTAGCAAGTATTGCGCCTCATGAACCATTCAAGTAGAGCTCCCTTTACTCTTTGTATTTTAAGTATGAGGGGTTTCCACAGTGCATTATATTAGATATCATTTTTGGGATTCAACTGCGTTAAGTAAGTCATTATCCATGACCATTTCCATGAGAGGTAGTCATAACTGACTAATTTCTCATGCTTTTTGAATAGTCCAATTAACACTCATTTCATCGAGTGATGCTCACATGGGTGAAAAAATGGGATTGAAACTAGTGAAATGAATCACATAGCACCAATCATCACTTCCGGGGCTTGCACCCTTTAACTAAGACTTCCCAGGAGGTCACCTGTCCCAGAACTCCTCTGGCTTAAGCGTGCTTAACTATGGATTTTTCCCCATAATCAAGCTCACTTAGCTTTCTATCCCATTTGCAAAACCTTAGAAAGTATTGTGCCTCATGAGCCATTCAAGTAGAGCTCCCTTTACTCTTTTTATTTTAAGTATGAGGGGTTTCCATAGTGCATTGTATTAGATATCATTTTTGGGATTCAATTGCGTTAAGTAAGTCATTATCTATGACCATTTCCATGAGAGGTAGTTGTAACTAACAAATTTCTTATGATTTTTGAATAGTCCACTTAGCACTCATTGCATCGGGTGATGCTCACAGGGGTGAAAAATGGGATTGAAACTAGTGAAATGAATCACATGTTGGAAATATTGTCATTGATGGTAAAGGAGCAGAAAGGAGTAACACTAGAATAACTAGTGATAGAAGAGGCAACAGAGAAGCAGTTAAGGAAGAAAAGGAGCAAAGGCAACAAAAGGAGCTTAGGAGAGATCGGCGAGTGCAACAAGTGAAATAACCAAAAGAACAAGCTCAGGAGAGATTCGCAGAAGCAGTAGAGGCAGCATAGCCAGCAGAGGCAACAGAGAAGCAGCGAAGGCATGCAACAAGTAAAATAATCCGAAATCAGAGTGAAAAGCTCAAGAGGAGTAACATTATGCAGAAAAGAGGCAAGCAACATCAATGTGCAGCAAATAGGTAGAATAGTACAGCGACAGTTGAACAAATAGGCGAAACAGGTGTAAGTACAGTGGTAGTTGAACAAACAGGCGAAACAGGTGAAGTGGACTCGTGTCGGGCGGAAAGAATTTACATTCCGGGAGGTAGCATGCATGGGAAGCAAAGGAGGAAGATGACCCGACGGAATATGAGTTAAACCTTGTGCATATCTTATGACCGCAGTTAACGTTGCTCTGGGATCAACGGTACCGCAAGGGCATAAACAACCCGATGGTTAACCCAAGGGGGTGCCTCCGTAGTTGACCCACCCATCGGGCGTTAACCGCAAATCGACGGTTGTCATTCACTGCGGTAGCACAAGCCCAATGATCATTCCAACCAAGGAGTGGCTCCATAGTGCCGTGAACTGGGACCCGCTTTCATAAAGCCCTAAAGTACAATTGTTGGACCGCAAGGTAATTGCTTTAATATGCGATGCGATGCGATGAGAAGATGCAATGCGATGCGAAGATGCGATGCGATGCGAATTGGCGATGCGAAGTTCATCGCATATCGCAGATCGCAAAGCTCAGAAGAGATAGCACTCATAAACGCCGAAGTGCGAAGTGTGATAAAAAGAGCGGACGCAATGCAAGACAACACTGAAACCTAAAGCATTTCAAGTCCAGGAGTATGGGATTTCCCGCTGTTAAATCACATCGGAGAACAAAGGAGCATTAGAACATGAAACGTTAAAACCTGCGGGCAAGCGAAATGCGATGCACTATGATTGGTCACTGCGTTGTGGGATCCTTCAACCAAAGTTAAGTCCGAGGCTAAGTGTTTTATGAAGAAAACCATGGAAGTGAAGGTCGACTTGGGTTACAAAGGAAAGACCTGAAAACATGAAAAAGGACTCGAAGCATGTGCAGAACAGTGTGATGAAGGATTGACCGTAGATATTTGAGCGCTGAGTTAGCATCGAGATACGTGCAAGGCATGTAAATCATTGGCAATGGTCAAACGATACTTGGAACCAGAAATGGCAAATAAGTAGAACAGTGAAGGCAGGATTAGAAAACCAGTAAGTGTTTTATCGCACTGCTTTTGGAGGATAAGTGGTAAAAGGTGAAACGAACGCGATAGCATTAAGAGGGCGATGAGTGGCATTCTAAAACCACCTATTTCGCATAGGTTGGGAACAGTTAAATAAAATGTAACTTTATGTGCGATTTCTATCGGATTGGAAAGTTAAGAAAACGCAAAGTGTGATGACCGTCCGATTGATGAAAGGTTGATATGTATGTGAACGCAGCACAAAAGACACAGGTAACGGAAGAAACATCCCAGTTATGCAGCAGAGCTAGAATATAACAGCATCAGAAAAGACAAATATACGGTGAACCAAGAGCTGAAAGGGTTGAGTGAGATTTATCTGTTGCAACTGTAAATGTGAATGATTTGAATAGTTTATATTGTTTGTGATGCAAAGGCAAGTCTCTGTAGGCAAAGAAAAACTCCAAGTTAATTCTGAAATGAGTAGACAGTGTTGTAACCTCTTGAAATGATGAGTGAGAAAATGAGATGGTGGAAGGCAAAGAGTCATGCCTGTTCATTTCATATTCCCATGTGGAATGCAAACAACGAGAGGGTGATCTCTATAAATGATGTTACTGTCATACGCATTAAGGGCATTAGAGAGTGTAAGAAGAAGAAGGAGCAAACAGAGAAGCTGTGAAGATCCAGAGATAATATAAGGTATATATGAAGGATGGAGGACAACAGTGAAGAAGGAATATAACGAGGCTGATATCCAGGTAAATCAACATGTTGTTTCAGTATTGTGTGAGGAATTTGGTGCTTCCATATCAAGTTGTAGCATGATAGATGTCCAGTTGTAGCTGGCTGAGGTAGGAGCCTCTTGTAGGTTGCAGTCTGCAGAAAATAGATGGGAGTTGGAGCTTCCTTGCAAGTTGTAGCTTGCAAAATTGAGGTATTAGCCTCCTGTAGGTTGGAGCCTACAAAAAATCAGTGGTGAGAGGGAGTTGGAGCTTGCCTTTGCATCACAACAATAATAATATGTGGTTTTCTCCCTTATGGGTTTCCACTTATATCTGTTGTCTATGTGCATAATGATTATGTTTTGATATTCTGTATTTAATTTGCTTAATACATGTTGCTCACTTATTAAGATTGTTGTTCCATTGTACATTAAGTTGATCACAAAATGAAGATGTAAATAAGTGTAAAAGAAAGTTTCACAATACCCTTAATACACTAAACTGATTCACCCCCCCCTTCTTAGTTTAACTAAGGATTCAACATCACATAGCATCAATCATCACTTCTAGGGCTTGCACCCGGTAACCAAGACTTCCCGGAAGGTCACCAATCCCAGAACTCCTCTGGCTCAAGCGCACTTAACTGTGTAATTTTCCCAACAATCAAGCCCACTTAACTTTCTACCCAATTTGCAAAACCTTAGCAAGTATTGTGCCTCATGAACCATTCAAGTAGAGCTCCCTTTACTCTTTTTATTTTAAGTATGAGGGGTTTGCATTATATTAGATATAATTTTTGGGATTCAACTTCGTTAATTAAGTCATTATCTATGACCATTTCAATGAGAGGTAGTCGTAATTGACTAATTTCTCATGATTTTTGAATAGTCCACTTAGCACTCATTGCATCAGGTGATGCTCACAAGGGTGAAAAAGTGGGATTGAAACTAATGAATTGAATCATAGAGCATAAATCATCACTTCCAGGGCTTGCACTTCCTGGGATGTCAGCCATCCCAGAACTCCTCTTGCTCAAGCGTGCTTAACTATGGAGTTTTCCCCACAATCAAGCCCACTTAAATTACTACCCCATTTGCAAAACCTTAGCAAGTATTGTGCCTCATGAACCATTCAAGTTGAGCTCCCTTTACTCTTTGCATTTTAAGTATGAGGGGTTTCCGTAGTGCATTATATTAGATATCATTTTTGGGATTCAACTGCATTAAAGTAAGTCATTATCCTATGACCATTTCCATGAGAGGTAGTCATAACTGACTAATTTCTCATGATTTTTGAATATTCCACTTAGCACTCATTGCATCGGGTGATGCTCATAAGGATAAAAATGTGGGATTGAAACTAGTGAAATGAATCACCTAGTGTCAATCATCACTTTCGGGGCTTGCACTCGATAACTAGGACTTCCTGGGAGGTCACCCATCCTAGAAATCCTCTGGCTCAAGTGTGCTTAACTGTGGAGTTTTCCCCACAATCAAGCCCAGTTAGGTTGCTACCCCATTTGCAAATCCTTATCTAGTATTGTGCCTCATGAACCATTCAAGTGGAGCTCCCTTTACTCTTTTTATTGTAAGTATGAGGGGTTTGGATTATATTAGATATCATTTTTGGGATTCAACTGCATTAAGTAAGTCATTATCTATGACCATTTCCATGAGTTTTGAATAATCCACTTAACACTCATTGCATCGGGTGATGCTCACAAGGGTGAAAAAGTGGGATTGAAACTAGTGAATTGAATCACTTAGAGTCAATCATCATTCCCAAGGCTTGCACCCGGTAACTAGGAATTCTTGGGAGGTCACCCATCCTAGAACTCCTCTTTCTCAAGCACGCTTAACCATGAATTTCTCCCCACAAACAAGCCCACTTAGCTTGCTACCACATTTGCAAAACCTTAGCAAGTATTGTGCCTCATGAACCATTCAAGTAGATCTCCATTTACTCTTTGTGTTTTAATTATGATGGGTTTTGAAACTAGTGAAATGAATCAAATAGCGTCAATCATCACTTCTGGGGCTTGCACCCGATAACTAGGACTTCCCGGGAGGTCACCCATCCTGGAACTTCTCTGGCTCAAGCACGCTTAACTCTGAAGTTTTCCCCACAATCAAGCCCACTTAGCTTGCTACCCCATTCGCAACACTTAGCAAGTATTGTGCCTCATGAACCATTCAAATAGAGCTCCCTTTACTCTTTGTATTTTAAGTATGAGGGGTTTCCGCAGTGCATTATATTGGATATCATTTTTTGGATTTAACTGTGTTAAGTAAGTCATTATCTATTACCATTTCCATGAGAGATAGTCGTAACTGAATAATTTCTCATGATTTTTTCAATAGCCCACTTAGCATTCATTGCATCAGGTGGGTGATGCTCACAAGGGTGAAAAAGTGGGATTGAAACTAGTGAAATGAATCACATAGCGTCAATCATCACTTTCGGGGCTTGCACCTGGTAACCAAGACTTCCCGAGAGGTCACCCATCCTCGAAATCCTCTGGGTCAAGCATGCTTAAATGAGTAGTTTTCTGCACAATCAAGCTCACTTAGGTTGCTACCTCATTTGAAAAACCTTAGCAAGTATTGTGCCTCATGAACCATTCAATTAGAGCTCCCTTTACTCTTTGTATTTTAAGTATTAGGGGTTTCCACAGTGCATTATATTAGATATCATTTTTGGGATTCAACTGCGTTAAGTAAGTCATTATCTATGACCATTTCCATGAGAGGTAGTCATAACTGACTAATTTCTCATGATTTTTGAATAGTCCACTTAGCACTCATTGCATCGGGTGATGCTCATAGGGGTGAAAAAGTGGGATTGAAACTAGTGAAATGAATCACATAGCGTCAATCATCACTTCTGAGGCTATGTTGATGCTCGAGTAGCAACTTCCCCATTATGTGTTAATATGACAATTGATTTTTAAGTTTTTGTTACGATGAATCAAGTTTGCTCCCACTGTGTGTCAATTTGATAGTCAATTTTTAAGTTTTCATTGCAATCGATCATGCTTTCCCCCACTATGTGTCAATTTGATGGTTGATTTTTAGGTTTTTGTTGCAATGTGTCAAGTTGTCTTAGCCTAATATTTTAAAAGCGCTATACTTTTAGTATTAAAAAAATTACCCTTCCTATAATGACTCTTTGATTTAGGTATTCATTTTTAAGGTTTTTTAAAGTAAGGATATTTTCTCTTGAAATATCTTGAAATTTAAGATTTTTTATAGTTATGATATTTGGTTTTAATTCCATGGTTGAAAAAGGTTGAAATTTTAAAGTTTTTCAGAGTCGTGATATTTTATATTTAACGCCATGGTTGAAAATGCCAAAATTTTAAGCTTTTTCAGAGTCGTGATGTTTTTCTTTAACAACAAGGTTGAAAATTGTTTTAATTTTTAGATTTTTTGGAATCACGATATTTTAACAAAAAATAAAATGTAGATGCATCACATCATCCACATTTTTCGATTTTGGGGGTTTTTTTTCATGTTTATTGCTCAAATTTTTTATTTTTTAATGCTATTGTTAAATTTTCTTTTAACCCCAAAATGGCAACATCAACACTTTTCATTTGCATGTTATTACACAAATTTTGACTTTCAATGTTGTTTATTAAAAAAAAAAAACATTGATGCAACATCAACACTTTTCCGGTGTTTTTTCATGTATGCAACATCAATATTTTTTCTTTTCAAGGTGTTTTTTCATGTTTCTGACCTAAAATAGAGATTTTTGGGCTAGAGTTCTTGTTAGGTTGGTAATTTTGTTACTCTTTGTTCTCATCCAATCTATTAAGCACCACTAGAACATATTCAAACTTATCTCTTTTGCTTCGTCACTGATAAATGTAACAAAGTCATTTTACATGGAACACGTTCTCTTTTTAACATTTTGCTGAACAATGTTTGTGCTTCATTTACCTTGTTCTCTTTGCAAAATCCATCTATGAAAACATTTCACAAAATTGGGAACTCAACCTTCCTCCCACATGAGGTATCATAAGTATCAATTGCAAATGGAGTATATATATATATATTATTTTGTCTTAAAACTTTCCTTTCAAAACTTATTTCTTCCTTTTCAAGAGTTTCAATGCCTGGATCGAAGCTGAAACCCAAAATAAAATTATCTAAATGCCAGATGCCATGGATTCTATAGGTTTATTCAAAACTAAGATTTTTTATTTTTTATTTTTTTAGAAGAAAAAAATTGTCTGGTATATATTATTTACCAGCGCATATATCATTGAGCCATTCTCAAAAAAATTACATAAATACTATATTCTTCGTACTTACATTCATCCATCCCTCCGAGCAAAAACATGTATCCAAAAATTCCAAAAAGTTGGCAAAAAACTTACGTCATATTGTAGAGGAACAAACATACCGAGTGTTGTACACAACATCTATATTCCAGTAGTCAGTCATAGAGGAAAAACATAAAACAAAAACAGTGTGTATGAAGAGAGTCCCTCAGAAACTCCCCTCTGTCCATAGAAAAAACTGCATCATATGTTTCAGTGAATTGGAAAAGTGCCCCTTGCAGATGCTCCTACAACATCATATAATACATAATGCATTTGTCTATAGATTCCATTCAACCCCTTTTTGGACAGTCGACCTGCTTCCTTGTTCTTTTCTTGATACACATGGTGAAAAAGTGATATGGTCGAAAGTATGCCAGAGGTCATAAATTTTGTCCATCCAATGTGTAAGTTGTGGCGGAGAGAAAGCACTATTGTGCTTCATGTTCTCAATAATAACCTTTGAGTCTCCATATACTGACAAACTTTCAATATATAATTGTTTTTCAAACCACAACAGCCCGGCAACAAATTTTCTTGGGTGTTTGTGCCCTGTCCCCCATTCCAAAAAATCTTATAATCACAATTTGGGTCCATCATCAACCAAACACCACACCCACAATAATTTTTTTGTGCCACACCATCAAAGAAACCAGTACGGTATGTAATCTTATGTGGGATCACGCGTTTTGATAAATCCCTAGGAGGTGGGCATCAAGCATGCATGCCAACAATCTGAGTTTCCATAAGTTTTGCGCAAATGAAACCCCAGGCAAGTAAAGCCATCTTTTAAGGGACCGTTTTTGAAATTAGAAGCGTCACATACTTGTGTGATGATGTGTCGATCTCCCGCCAAGTGTAGCACAATGGAAGTAGTCCCATTCGCATAGATATATATGAATTTGATCTCTGCATAAATTAGTTATCACATATCTCCAAATAATTTATTTAAATCATGTGTTCAAATAGATTTGGAGCTGTAATTGGTCTGAAGAATATTTAACAAGGTTCAATTATCGATAAATCAATTTTTCGGATTCTAAATTTGGGCGTTTTAGCCCACAAGATGAGAAAAGAACGGGAATGCCTTTAGAAGGGCGAGTTGCCATTGTGGCAGGTGCGTCCGGAGGGGTGAGCAAGGAGATCGCCATCCATTTGGCAGAGAAGGGAGTCAAAGCAGTCGTCCATTAATCCTCTAATAAAGGGAGGAATGGGACTGGACTTTCCAAGTGAACGGCAAGAGAGCGTTTCTTTGCCTTTCTATATAGAGACATAGAGACATCTAAGTGATATTTGTTTTTACTCAAACTATTTTATCTATTTTATCAATATGATGCATGTTAATTTTAGATTTATGAAATATTTAGTTCAGGATTTTTTTACTAAATAAAATGTATATTCAGTAAAGATAATAATTACAAAATTAATAGTATGTTTATGTTTTTTTATTATTATTAAATTTAAAGAAAAAATATTTAAAAAATAATAAAATAACAAATTCCTATAAATTATCATATCAGATATGAATTTGTAATAGTAACTTGTTTGTTGATGATTAAATGGTTTATTTTCTGTCTTTTTTCATCATAATTTAGAGGAACAAATTTTAATAAAATAACATTCTTAATTATTTAAATTATAGATTAATGAAATTTAAAATATAAAGTTTTGAATTTGAGGTTTTTTATATTTGATAATTGAAACTTTACAAATATGAAATTTACAACAAATTGCTTATAACCATGGAAGAAATACAATGATCTATAGAGGAATAGGAATATAAGCATGGAAGAAATAGAGGAATATAACTATGGAAGAAATACCAGATGTTACAATTTTATCAACAAGTTGAAATCTACAAAAAAGTGCTTATTTGGAACAAGTATGCTTTTTAAACAATGAAGAAATAGAGGAATATAAGCATGGAAGAAATAGAGGAATATAACCATGGAAGAAATACCAAATATGTGTATTTTTATTCAAGGGTAGATCTTAATTCACATGTCCTTTGTAGACACATGTTTCAAACTACAAAAGTACTCATTAAGGTTGTCGATGAAGTGATCAAGAAGAAATATGGAGTATGGAGGAATTGAACCAAAATGATGTATGATAAAAATTCACAATAAAATTCAGAACGACTCTTTCATGTTTTTACTCGATAGATGAGCAATAAAATTCAGAACAACTCTTTCATGTTTTTACCCGATAGACGAGTAGGTTATATAAATTTTGGGGCCAGGATTTTAAAACAAGGTGTGCTCTTTTGATGTGACATGCTTATGAACCACAATTGCTTGTTAATGTGTCTTTTAAATAGTTTCAAGGATCATGAAGGAAACAATATAGAGGTGAGTTCAATTTCCACATTGGAGATATGTGCATTACCAAAATGTCATCTGATAAAAATTCACAATAAATATTTCATTCATGTTTTTACTGGGGCCATGATTTTAAAATAAGGTGTGGCCTTTTGATGTGACATGCTTATGGACCACACTTGCTTGATTTTCAAGATAAATTATTTTAAATGTTGTTGAATGACCTCTACATTATTTTTAACTACATGACATGAGTTACATTTACTTAAGCAATGTAATATCCCAAAATAGGGAAATTCTACAACAATGAGAATATCCTAAGATATTCTAGAGTTGGAGACCCAGTAATACTTGAACAAAATAATGAAAGTTGTGTCAATTTACTTATTAGATCAGATTAGGAGCATAAGAGCATATCAACAAAACATCGCCTCTATATGTCATCTCCAAGTGGGGAAAAGCAGTGATCTGGACCATGAAAACACTATTTCCAGAAAAAATGGGACTTGGATCCCTTAGTTCATGCAATATACATCTCACATATAGAATGAGAGCTGAAAAAAATCATTCTAGCTAAGTTAAACAGATCTCCCGGTTCTTGTATGGCTCAAAAACACTAAAAACCCATGACTTAATTCATATAGAAAACTCTGAAGCAAGAACAACGTAATTACAAGAGGGTTTCTATAGCAATATGTTGTAGACAATAGATCTGGAGTTTATTTAGCCAAAGCATAGAGAAAACATAGATCTAGTCTCTTTTATACATTGTAAAGATAACTCGGCAAGGGTTTCTTGGAAGCACAAGTACAAGAAGAGCAGATTTGAATATTCAGCTGCAAAATTACGCAGTCCCCTGCAAAATTACATGAATAGAGATGAATAAAATAAAATAGGGATGAGAATCCATTTTTATAGCTTTACAGGAGAAGGGTTGGCCCTTTCTTTAGGAAACTAGCCCAAAATCAATGTATTAAACCTTGCTGCAACTGCTCTCTAAAAAATGACACAGTTCCTCTAGGGGATTGCACTGTAGAAGTGCAGAGATGCTCTAGCCAAGTGCCAAGATGTGAAAATATGCCCGGGAGTCCTTCTTGATGATCCTCCAATGGATAGACAATCTCTCCACTGAAAAACAAGCCCGTAAATGACTTAAAGAGATCCTCCTTTGCTGCACCCTGCAACACAACCCAGCTCTAAACAGAAACTGCACTGTAGCTGAAGGAGGTAGCTTGGCAAAAATTTTGGAATGAGGAAATGTAGCCCAAAGAACCTCTCCTTCTCTGAGGATGAGGTAGGGATTCCTGACCGAGAACACCCTTGTGCTAAACAACACTGCAACCCTGCTAAACAACAAGAGGAAGCAAAGTCTTAACAGACCTAAGCAAATAATAATCCAAGCATGAATACAATGGCTATCCTCCTCTCCATATATATCAAGTGCTCCTCTCCTCAATGAGTCCCATCCACATGTGCCACCTAGCCCATGCAAGTTGTCCTCCATTAGAACTGCGCAGTCCATCATGGAGATACAATGTATCTAGACAATGCATGTGGACTTGGTCAAATATGACTGGATCAACATGATCCAATCATGTTCACACCTGTAGGTGCTCAATCCAGCTGCTTATTCTACCCCTTTTCACATGAGGGATGTTATTTTTCCTTCTAAAGAGGCTAATGGGCCTCCCTACCCATTTTATTCATCGGCTACAAACTATAATGTTCCTTTTAGCTTGAGGCTAAGAATTGGGAACATTACAGTCCTCCACTCCAAAATGTTGCTTGTCCTCAAGAAACTGTATAGAGAGAGCAAAATTCCTCCCCTTCTCCTCTTGTGGCCTCCTCATCAATAGTCCCCACCACTGCTCAAGATAATCTGCAAAAAATCTGCCCTCCAGTATCTCCTCCCAAAGATGCATGACCAAATGTCTCACATCATGAAAAGGTGGAAGGTGTAAGTGGAAACCTTCTTGCTGTTTCATGGCCTCCTCAAGTTAGGATTGATGATACACATGGGAAATATTATTACCAATGAGTGACCCATTCACCTATGCTATCATCCAAATGAAATGAGCCATCCTAGGTAGCTCATCAAAGAAATCTGCAACCCCGCTTTTATGCAATGTGTTGGGGCTGAATGGAGAGTTTATATTTGCCATCCAAGTAGTTTCTCTCTCCATTTATGGTAAGTATGGGGGGGGGGTTGCTGATATTGGGCTGCAATGTCATGGCCTTCAAAAATGGCCCAAGCTACCCCACAAGATAAGTCAACCATGAAGTGCCTCCTCCAAGAATGTAAGTTCTCCCAATGGCTCCTCCTACATGAAGGAAAGAGGTGTGTTGTGGCAATCATGGTGTGCCCATTGTTTCTCATGAAACATACAACATGTAAAATAGGGAGAATCATACTCCCAATGGGCATCTCCATATCAAATTCCACTCTTCAAACAAAGCTTCCCATGAGTAAAAACATATAAGCAATATATGGAAGCAAAATACCATGAAAAAAAGCTACCAAATGACAACCGAAGAGTGAATCATAGTTCCACACAAGGAACCAATGCAGTGCATTCCATGCCTGCCTCAAAACAAAAAATAACAAGTGCTTCACTAGCCACTTGTTTTCCGCCACAGTCATCTCATAAGATGGAAACATGAAGATACAATGTGGTGTTAATGGTGCACACTAATAATCATGTGGCTTCCCCCACAAACCACCAATAAGGTAGCCAATATCAATGCTACAAGTAGCTACAAGTACATCATCATACAAAATGCAAGAAGAGATGATCCTTCTTGGTACAACATGCTGCTCCTATAAAGTAAATAATTACAAAACATAATGTGAAATTATACCCCCTCTACCATGTACTTGAGACCTTGACCTAAAATGGCTCAACTGGAAATTCTCCCTCACCTCCAAAGAGTAGGGAAGTGGCTGTGACCTCTATCTATCATCATCCGGGCTATGCATCTCTCCATATGCTGAAATATGTCCTGCTGGATGCCCTCCCAAGTGAACTCCTCTGCCAAGGAAAGATATGCATCATAATGCATGGAAATGAAGTCCTCATGTGCTGCATGAAGCAACTTCTCCTTGAGCTTAGAAGCTCCAGTCAAGAAGAATCTGCCATAAGAATAGATTACCATATCATCCACCATATACTCATCATCTCTATTCGTGTCATCAAGAATCATACATGCACCTAGATCCTTGGAGTACTCTACCAAGAGTTGAGATCTCCAATATGGATCAATCCTCCCAAGAGACAGCGCTAGTGATCTGGCATGTGAAGCTCCCCTCATGCTGCTGCCTGCTACTTTGACATCCCCCATGCCAAAGTCTTTCTCCAAACTCTTCACCTCTCCAACATCCAAGAGTGGTGAACCCAAAGACAAGATGTCTCTCATCAACCCTGGATCTGGTGGCCTCCCAGGTGGAATGCCTCCATGTAGTGAGACATCAAAATCTGAAGTGGACTGTATGTATGAGTGGACTAAGTTGTCCCTCTCTTCAATGAACAGTGCAGTCCTCTCCTTATGTGCAGAAACCTCCTGAAATAGATAAGGGTGAATGCTCATCATCCCTTGATGTTGATCCTCCTCCTCTTCTCCCATGTATGAGAATGCCTCATCCTCAATGAGAGACCCTTGATCTCGGTCATCCCTTGAAGGAGAAGACTCCATGTCTTCACAAATAGAAGAGGGCTCTTCAAGAAATGGGGATCTTACCCTTGGAAAACTATCATACATGTTTTTATCCCCTTTAAAAATATGGAGTGGAGTTGGTTCAATAGGTCTCTCCAACTCATGCAAAGTTTTTGAGTCTTTGCTTTTAACAAATGATGGTTCACAATGTTCTTTATCAAATCTCCTCATCAATTCTTTAGTGAACTCAACATAAGTTTTTACATTTGCATGACAAAATGAAGTAGAATCATTAAACCACCAATCATGGGCAATACCTTTGAGGTGCAGCGCTGCTACTCTGATGGCCTCCTTCTCTGAAACTTGGTGTAGCTGAAAATAGGAATCTAGCTCTTCCAACCAAGCTTTTGTTGTGCACTCTGCTGATCCATCAAAGTGAGATAGGAAGATTCTACCTCTCTTGCTTCTTTTGTGGCTACTGGATATTTCCTCCTTGAGTTTGCAAAACCCTTGGAAGTTTAAGTGCTCTTTGAATCTCCATGATTGAGATTCATACTCTTGAAGATATTCACTCAAGGTCTCCTCCCTTGGTGCACCTTCTTCCTCCATCCTTCTTGCAGTCAATGTGGGCAATAGACTGCGCCGTGGATTTGTATGTGTGGCTGAATGCTCACACCCATCATGTGAATAACTAGGGCTTGCTTCAAACCCTATCAGAAATCTTCTACACTCCTCCCCTTTCATCTCCTTGAGATCTTCTTTGATATTTTTCATAGCTTAGAAAAGAAGCAGGGAGATCCTCTCTTCCTTCATTCCTCCAAATAATGGAGTCATTATTGTGTTCCTTCTGTACAACTTCTATTTATGAGAAGCTTCTCCTCCTAATGGCATAATGTCTTGGATGTACAATTTGAGCCAAGATTGATGCTTTGATACCATTGTAATATCCCAAAATAGGAAAATTCTACAACAATGGGAATATCCTAAGATATTCTAGAGTTGGAGATCCAGTAATACTTGAACACAATAATGAAAGTTGTGTAAATTTACTTATTGGATTATATTAGGAGCATATCAGCAAAACAATGCCTCCATATGTCATCTCCAAGTGGGGAAAAGCAGTGATCTGGACCATGAAAATGCCATTTCCAGAAAATAACGCTGTAACTGTGAGAAATGGGACTTGGATCCATTATTTCATGCAATATACATCTCACATACAGAATGGGAGCTGAGACAAATCATTCTAGCTAAGTTAAACAGATCTCATCGTTCTTATATGGCTCAAAAACACTAAAAACCCATGACTTAATTCATACAAAAAAATATAAAGCAAGAACAGTGTAATTACAAGAGGGTTTCTATAGCAATATGTTGCAGACAACATATCTAGAGTTTATTTAGCCAAAGCACAGAGAAAAACAGAGATCTAGCCTCTTTTATACATTGTAAAGATAACCCTGCAAGGGTTTCTTGGAAGCACAAGTACAAGAAGAGCATATCTGAATATTCAGCTGCAAAATTATGCAGTACCCTGCAAAATTACATGAATAGATTTGAATAAAATACAATATGGATGAGAGTCCATTTTTCTAGCTCTCCGGGAGAAGGGTTGGCCCTTTCTCTAGGAAACTAGCCCAAAATCAAGGTATTAAACCTTGCTGCAACTGCTCTCTGAAAAATGACGCAATTCCTCTAGGGGACTGCACTGTAGAAGTGTAGAGATGCTCTGGTTAAGTGCCAAGATGTGAAAATATGCCCGAGAGTCCTTCTTTCTGATCCTCCAACGGATAGACAAGCTTTCCACTGAAAAAATGACTCAAAGAGATCCTCCTTTGCTGCACCTTGCAACACAACCCAGCTCTAAATAGAAACTGCGCTGTAGCTAAAGGAGGTAGCTTGGCCAAAATGCCGGAATGAGGAAATGTAGCCCAAAGAACCTCTCCTTCCTTGAGGATGAAGTAGGGATTCTCGACCGGGAACACCCTTGTGCTAAACAACAAGAGGAAGAAAAGTCTCAACAGACCCAAGAGAATAATAATCCAAGCATGAATACAATGGCTGTCCTCCTCTCCATATATAGCAAGTGCTCCTCTCCTCAATGGGTCCCATCCATATGTGCCACCTAGCCCATGCAAGTTGTCCTCCATTAGAACTGCTCAATCCATCATGGAGATACAATGTATCTAGACAGTGCATGTGGACTTGGTCAAATATGACTGGATCAACATGATGCAATCCTGTTCACACCTGTAGGTGCTCAATCTAGCTGCTTATTCTTCCCATTTTCACATGAGGGATGTTATTTTTCCTTCTAAAGAGGTTAATGGGCCTCCCTACCCATTTTATCCATTGGCTGCTAACTATAATGTTCCTTTTAGCTTGAGGCTAAAAATTGGGAACATTACAAGCAAACTCTGGTGGATTAAAAAAAGAACATGACAGTTGATACAAAGGTGAGTTAACCTTTTAAGGAGATTTGTGGTAAAGAGAAATGTGATATTTTGAATAGTTTCAAGGATCATGAAGGAAATAATACAAAGGTGAGTCAACCTTCAAAAGAGAAACACAAGAAATTTTCCCAAGACTATAGTTGATGTTATTCTTGGGTTCAATTTCTAGATTGGAGATATGTTTATTTTTATTCAAGGGTAGATCTTAATTCACATAGAAATTCAAAATGTATTTAAAATTTTTTTATAGTCCTTTGTAGAAACGTTTTTCAAACTATACAAAATTTACTTTGTATTGATTAAGGTTTTGTTGTTTTTCTACAACAAGAGGAAGTGATCAAGAAGAAATATGGAGGAATTGTCCCAAAACGAATTCTCATTTTGGAGGTAGAAAATCACGATATATTTCTTTATTTACAAGGAATTCATATTGTCTATTATCCTATTTTAGGTTATTTCATATTCCTTGTTTTTGTTAGTCAGTTTAAGTATGTTTTTACTTTTTTATTAATTGATTTGGGTACATAAATGGCTTTAGAGTTTGTTTATTGTTAGGAAGAGTTTTCATTTTCGATGTTTCCATACAAAATGTCGTGATGTTCTAGATTTCATTGTTTTATCTGCCATATCTTTGTGAATTGCGTGCCTTGAAATTTTGGTTCTTGTTATTTGAATTTGACCTTTACACTCATGCCATAAAATTTGACTTATTTGAGAATTCATGATCTTTCTGCCTTTACTTTATTTGAGGATTACATCACTGTTCCAGTGAGATTATACAACATAAGTGTCATTACCCTGTCTCTTGCCATCAATGGCTAACAGATTGTCATTAAACAGAAGCATTGCTCCTACATTAATCCATTCCCCTGTCTCTTGCCATTAATGGCTAATAGATTGTCATTAAACAAAAGCATTGTTCCTACATTAATCCCTATAGTAATTAAGTTATCGAGTTCTGCATTTGTTCTGAACTTTGGCAACCAACAAACCTGAATCATCTTGTTTCAAAAACAAAAAACATACTTAGGATTATTATTTATGCCTTTTTGTGCATGAAAAATTATTTTATTTTATTTTACAACTTTCTTTTGATATTTGTGATTTTTCTAGAAAATTCATAAATATCATGAAATCTCAAATAAGTCAAATTTATATCAAATCTCAACAATGGTCCTTCTTTCTTGTTTGTTGTGTAGTTATGTTGCACAAATACCTTGAGTCTTGCAATACTTGTAGAATTAATTAGAGTTTATTTTCCCAAACTCTAATTTCTGAAAACCTTAGTATTCTTATCAATGAGCGGGAAGGGTGATGCTATTATTATATGTTAGCAAAATTTCACAAATTCACATTTTATACCTTATGCTTATATCGATTTACTCTGGCGAGAAGTCTCTTTCCTTCCCAGTTAATCAACAATTTTAGGCAAGGACCACCGATCATCAAACTGGAGACCATCTATCACTTAGGTAATAACCTTATACTGCTCTTACGTGGCATATCGCGGATCCTTCCCCAGTCCAAGAAATCTCCCTCCTTGGTATAAAAAAAATGTATACAAAGAAGGAACCAATCCAACCTACCTGAACTAGATTTCCTCTGTACTTGGTTGGTCTTACGTGACTGAGCATAGCCAAGGGTTGGTTAGGATTAACTGTCTTAATAGTAATCATAAGGAAATAAAAAGGAAAGAACATTTTGAAACTTAATGAGTGATTAATCGATTGGTAGTACATGAGTGAGTTCGAGGTTTAGTAGTACACAAAGGATTTACACCTTTCCTTGTTATATAGGAGTAAACCCCTTGATTCAATATGGTAGTACCAGGAGGGTTTAATATTTTCCCTATTAAACAGAGGGTTTGGTAGTGATGTTTCAAAAAAGGATTTCATTTGGTATCACCCACATCCGGTGCAATTTCTAGTTTATTTTAATTTTAAGAGGGACAAGTGTCAACTCCAAGTTGAGCACGAACATACTTACACATCGCCTTCACATTGGGTTGTAGAATGAACCTCTCAGCTCAATAAGGTGTCAAAAACCTTGGTGGGTAAACATAGGAGAACATGGTTTGTTTATTGCAACTAAGAGGCAAAAAAAAATATTATTTCAATAGATACAGTTCAAAACTAACAGTTTTAGAAATACTTGCCTCAATTGTCATTATGCATTTCTGTAATATCCTTCCAATACTTGTCCTAATTTTTATTTCTGTAATATCCTTCCAGTTAGAAAAACTCTATGTCAACCAGATAACCACTACCAAAATATTAATATGAGACTTGCCTTATCATGATGGCCCTTTTATCAAAGTATTTGCTTACTTGTCTCCTTTGAGATCAACATCCTTTCTAGTCAATTTTTTCCATAACGGGCTTATACAACTCTCAACTCAACTCTAAGCAAGCCACAATGGTGTCATACTACCTCCAAAATCCCTGGCATGTCAAAGCATTTCTTGTGATATAGGAGGAGGTGTTTCAAGAGCATCGGAGGATTCCAAAGCTTGATTCCAAGTAGACCTTTGACCCTGTAGCTAGCTTTCCTGAGTACACCCTTTTGTATATTTAGGAGGAGATTTGGTTGGTTGAGGAAATTTAGTGGGAAAAGTAGAAGATTTTGGACTCAAATTTCATGGTAAATATTTCTCCTTGGGTTCTCCATACAAGCGTTTCACAGGGAAAATATAAACATTACTTTCATGTAATGAACCTTTACTATTATACCAAGCTACTATTGGACATAATTTTTGTGGATGAAAGGTAGACTTAAGTAACCTTCATGCATCTTCTAGATGAGCTTAGGGACCTCATGTTAGAGGTTGAAGGATGGTTGGCTAGACTAGAGATGGGGTCTCCTCCCAATTCACCAATTCCTTGGCCATGCAAAGTGGAGGAACAACCCATAAAGCTCAACACCTCATTATCCTCCTAAAGCTCATGTTTCTTCTTTCAAGGTATTATTCCTTAGGTCTCTATGTTTACCCACCAAGGTTGTTGAAATCTTATTGAGCTGAGAGGCTCATTCTACAACCCAGTGTGAAGGCGATGTGTAAGTATGTTCATGCTCAACTTGGAGTTGACATGTGTCCCTCTTAAAATAAAAATAAAATATTCTCTAAATAGAAAAGAAATGTCAACAATAATAAAAATAAAAATATATATGATATGCATGTTTAATTAGATGTCCAAGTCAGGTGATATAATTTCATGTAAATTAATTAGAAATAAAAAAGACATGTAAGTAAGATGTTTAAACCTTCTAGTTTCAAAACTATTTGAACACTTGATTTAAATAAATTATTTGAAGATCTGTGTTAACTAATTTATGTAGATATCAAATTCATATATATATATATATATATGTTAAAAGAAAATATTTTAATTTTTTTTGGACTAACATGTTTAAATTATGTAATCTCTATAGCATTCAAAAGTACAATTTAAACAATGAAAAATTACACATTGTTTTTTTGAACTCTAAAATAAGTTTGCATCTAAAGAAATTTGATCCTTCTAGGCTCATGTTAAATCTTTGCTTAAGATAGATCTATGTTGGTTTTTGAAGTTTTTGTTTAGACTTATTAGCTTGTTTCTATTTTGAGGAAATAAAATGTTGTTTTTCTTTTTGTTGTTAATTTCCCCCACTTTGAAGCATCAATTTTATAGTGAATTTTCAAATCTCATATTGTCGTCTATATTGTTTTAAACTCTATTCTACTTTTTATTTAATTTTCTATGTAAAAGGAATTAAGAAAAAACATCTCAAATATAATTATTTAACATTTTTAAATAAAAATTATGGTTCAAAATATAAATTATTATTATTATAAAAACATAATAATTATTATCATTATAAAATAATGAGATTAAAAAAATATTATTACGTTGCAAATAGATAGTACGATTTAAACATATACCAATTACAAATATTGTTTTGTAATGAAATTTAAAAATTTGTTAGGTAAATACATGAGAGTGTTTCCTTACATGTGCCAGTGCAATTGAATCACATTGGAATCTGACTTCAGGATAAAATGTACAACTCAATGAAAAAATGAAAAGCCATAATAAAAGCCACAAAGAGAGCCAACATCGGTGATAAAAACTGGAAAGAAAAAAAATGAATTGAATAACAACCAGCGCACAGGTGAGCAATGCACCAGGAGACTGCAGAAAGCACCAGGAAATTGCAGAAACTGGAGTGTACACTCTACATTCAATCAATCAATGATACAACCATAAATACATCACAAAAGAATAGAGAGTTGGGAACAAACACCTACAACCTAGGAACTACTCATAACCTAAAAAGTTAAGTTACAACCATCTAACCATTTCTCTATTAATACAATATAATATTAATTATTTTCAACTATCTAAAAAAAGAGTACAACAAAAATATGGCATCAAACTCTTTTGCATACATTATAGGCTAAGAAATAAGACTTAGCCCCCAAATCTCACTAGCCCTAATCCCCATTTGAGATATATGTTGGTACCGGGGCAAATCTCGCCAACCCGAATCCCTATTTGAGATATATGTTGGTACCACCACATTAATATAGAAAGAATTTAAATTCTCCGACGTAAGTTGTCCGCCAAGTGTGTCTAGGCAGCCAGTTGCCGCTGGATTTCGCCGGATAATTGATGTAATCATTCAATAGTAATATCTCGCTGGCTCCACCATTTCATCAACAAAACCCTGTCATTATTAAAACCGATAAAAAGTCACTCTTAAAAACAACTCCCTTTAATTACATATGTCTCTATTTACACAATATAATTATCTTACTAAATTTTGATAATGTCTTAGACTTTTAACTTCTTATTCCAAATTCCACTCATCAAAAAAGACTTGATGCTTCCCTTGTTAGAACTTATAGTTTCAATAACTCTATATATTTAACAATTGATTTACCGTTGAAAAAAACCATACTCCTAGTGAACTAGACTATTGCTTGTATTTTTTTTAAGAATGACATAAACATCATACAATTCAAAATAAGCTTGGTTGTATATTCAAACTTGGAATGTGTAATATCATTCATACAACTCAAATTAAGCATGGTTGTAAATTCAAACTTGGAATGTGCAATATCATTCATCCACTAAAAGAAGCATGGATAATTTCAATTTCTTTGTGTGTATATACCTGTCCATTCAACAACTTTTTATGTCTTCATTTTAATGATAGTTAAGCTCGGTATAAAATTCTTCTAAATTATTAAATAGAAAGAAATATTTCTACCAAATAAATGAAATCTATATAAATAAAATTCTTTTAAATCATCATATATATATATATATATATATATATATATATATATATATATATATATATATATATATATATATATAATTCTTCTAAATCAATGTAAATAGGAAATAAATGTCAAAATAAATAAATGAAATATATATATATATATATATATATATATATATATATATATATATATATATATATATATATATATATAATTTTTATTTTTTAAAAATAAATTATTTTATTTTATTTTTAATATAATATTTTGGATAGTAAATTATAAAATACATCTATATAATAATTTAATTCACATAAATTTTATATTTAATAATGTCAAACCAAACAGATTTGGATAGATACTCTTTGATGTGAAGTGTTCAATTCTCTCCCAGATCAAAGTGTTATATTGGAGATGATAAAGATATAATCCTACCAAACTTACAAAAAATAAAATAAATGCCAAATAAATTTACTTTAAAAAAATATAAAACTAAATAAAAATCTTAAAAAACATCCACCCATAAAATTTTAAATAAATAATAAACAATAAACACCAAATTATATCTAAAACTAATCTCACATAAACAATAAACACTCAATTATATCTAAAACTAATCTCACATAAACAATAAACACCCAATTATATTTCTAAATAATCTTACTCATATCTACAAATAAAACATCCCATACTTAAAAGCTTTCCTTATTAACATTATTACTCCTTAAAAAACTGCTTAACATTATTATAATGCCCCAAAAAAAAAAAAAAAAACACAAACTTGCACCAGACAATGACATATGAGTAATTATATGACAGAATGTCTATATTCACATCCAGCATATCTGCACACACTGCCCTCAGTGCACTTTGAAGGAGGATGTGTCTAGACCACAAATGGTAAACAGGTCAAAATATATACACATAGACTGCCAGTACCACAAATGGTAAACATGTCAAAATATTTAATATATACACATAGACTGCCAGTAATGCATGCAGGGATGTATGTAGACTGCATATGGTAAACAGATCAGCAAATATGCATACACTTGGTAGTAGTAATACATTAGAGGGAGGATGTATCTAGATCACAAATGGTAAACAGTTTTTTTGAGAAATACATAGTCTTGTTTTGGATTGGATGGGACTAAATCGTGAAATTATAATTTTGGGATTTGTATATTAGAAAAAAAAAAGGTTTTTTAATAACTTTTACTCACATTATTTAATTTCTACTAATACAAATCATATTATTTAACCCCTATGATACATCTTCCTAATTTAAACTTCTTCCTAATTTATCATTTATATTTTACAATGTTATTTAACCAGCCAATTTGGGATTGAAATGTATTCAGGTCTATTAGTCCAGGCTTCATGTTGTCACAGTGTTGTCTATATATGATATTTTAATGATAATGTATGTTTAAAAAACATATCACAAATCCATCTTTAACTGCACTGAAAGGTATAAAAAACTGTGTGGGTCACTTTGTCAAACTTGAGATGTCAGTTTGGTATTGACATTTGCCTGTAACAGATAACTGTTAACCTTTGAGGTATCCATTTCCAAGTTGGTTGGCGTTAGAGATTTTTCTATTTGGCTGGTGTCGAGATTTTTCAGTTTAGTTTTATTGCGATGGATGTATGTTAGTTTATTTTATTAAGTTTAATATAGAAATATTTTATTTTATTCAATTCATTATTAGTTTATATTTATTGAGTTTTTTTAAAGATTATTGTTAGTTGTTATTCTGGAATTGATTCTGATGGTTATCACTGTAATTCTTAATTGCTTAGGTATGCTATATCCACATTTACAAACATGAGTATGTTGAGACATTTGACTCTCTTTCTAAGTATGTGTTATTGTGTTTGTCAATTAAAATTCTAAGTATGTGTTATTGTGTTTGTCAATTAAACTAATCCCAAAACTTAAGTTAATTTATATAAATTATAAAGTAAAATAATATATCTTTTAAATTACCTAACATAGACTAAGTAATTACTTTCACAATTATATAGAATTTAAATGGTAAAACCATTCAATTAACATTCTTTTTCAAAACTATTTGGTATAAAAATTATATAAATTATCAACTATAAAAACAAAATTATAAAACAAATCAAAATTATATAAATTATCAAGCATAAAAACAAAATTATAAAACAATTCAGGAAATATTTGGAAATTTTTTATTATAAAAATAAAATTATTATACATGTCAAGGTCCAATATATATTAATATTGGTTTGAGTTCACATTAACAATGATCATCATTAATTAACAATCTCTAAGGCTATCTATTTTGTTGTCCATCAATATTGGTTTGAGTGAACACATTAACAATGATCATCATTAATTAACAATCTCTAAGGTTATTTGTTTTGTTATCATAGCTGAATTCCTTGTAGAACTTTATTTGATGTATTGAAGTTTTATATACACTAGATGTATTTTTAAAGGCAATCACCTTGGTCTTGTGTGTTGGGCAAATGAATTTGGGTTTATATAAATTTTGGTCACATATAGAGTCCATGCAAAATCTGCATTGATATTTTTAAAAGTGATTTGCAAACTATGTGATAAAATATGACAAAATCAAATTATTGAAAGCTATATTGGTTAACTCTACTCTGAGAGACTACACCAGGAGGGGGTTGCATGCGCATGTTGCTCTGCATTCTCATTAGAAATCAAACAATATATAGGTTACATGCAAATAGGGAAGTTAGAACCAAAACCTAAGAAATAAAAACAAACTCCTGATCTAAGGTTTAGGTGAACTGACTCTCTCTAATATAGTTTCTCCATTATCTTCAACACTCCCCCTTAATGGCGAAAGGGTTCACAAATATTCCTAACATTTCCCTAAACATCTCAAATTTAATTCTACCAAGAGGCTTAGTAAAAATATCGACAACATTATCACAAGTATTACAATATCAACATGAATTTCTTTAGACTGAACTTTCTCCCTGACGAAGTAGAACTGTGTATCAATGTGCTTAGTGTTTTTATGAAACACAAGATTATTTGAAAGTTTGATGGAGCTTTGGTTATCACATCTGATAATTGTTTCAACTTTTTGTTCTTCTCTTGCATCTTGGAGAAGTCGCCTCAACCAAACTGCCTCACAAGTCGCTGCACACATCGCTTGGTACTCTACTTCCGCTGAAGACAAAGAAATTGTGTTCTGATTTTTACTAATCCATGCAATTACCCCGGACCCAATGCTAAATGCATAGCCTATAATGGATCTCATGTCATCTACATTTCCAACCGAGTCGGAGTCTCAAAAACCTGTCAATTTCACATAACAGGAATCAGTATACAAAATTCCATAGTCTAAGGTTCCTTGTAGATACCTTCAGACGCCTTTAGCTGCAATCCAATGGTTCTCAAGTGGTTTGGACATAAACTGTCAATTTTTGCAAAAAAAAAAACGATGCACAAAAAATTAGTTAGATACAGATTTAATATATGTTTTTTTTTTTTTAAATAAAAAAAATAAAAATAAAAATTATGAAAATAATCCGTATAAATTTTTAATAAATTAGTATGTCTTTTTAATAGGGAAATGAAAATGTTAACTAAATATAGGTATACACACATTAAGATGAGGGAAAACCTATGATATTATATATTTTTTAGTTTAAAGTTGTACATTGAAAAGAAGACATTGTTGTTACTCTATGGTTTGAAGAAAAATGCTAATTCATGTTTAATTTTTTCCTTTTCATGTTATTGAATTTGAAAGTTTCAATTAATATATATATATTTTTGTGACAAATAACTAGTATGTCTTTTTAATTGGGAATGGGATGGAAACATTGAGATGAGGCAAAAACATGTGGTGTTATTTTTTATTTAAGTTTGTCAGTTGGGTACTCACATTAAATGAGTTAGGTATTTTTAAACAAAGATTTTATCCTTAATAGTTTTTAATTAAGTTAGACTTAAATTAGATATACAAATTGTAAATGTAACTTAATTATTACAAGTATTTTAATACATGATTTTCAATATACCATGTATTTCTAGTTCTTGAATTTTGTTGGCTTTAAAAGCATTATTAATCAATCAAGAATCTAAAGAAAATATAAAACCATAGAGAAAGAAGAAAGAACTAGCCATTTATGTTAAAGACTAAAGCAATAATATAAATTAAACACTAATAAGTATAAAAAACACTTACATCATGATACATCTCATGCTTTTCCAAGTTTAATTTTTTTAATAAAAAATAACTAAATTATAAATTTATTTTAAATTATTCTTATATATATATATATATGAAGATAATTTATAATTCCAAACATGGAGATCATTTCACTTTATTTGTGGTTCCGATAAAGAGATCAATGGCAGTTGAAATTTCACTTTAAAAAATATGAAATATCACCTTAAAAAAGTAAAATTTAATGGAGTTGTTTTAGTGCGACTTTTTGAAGTTATCAATGGCAGTTGAAATTTCACTGTAAAAAATATGAAATATCACCTTTAAAAAGTAAAATTTAATGGAGTTGTTTTAGTGCGACTTTTTGAAGTTTTGGGTACTAGCGAAACATTTGAAGTTGAATCATGATTTCTATTATTATGGATTCAACACCTTAGAAAAACCCTAAGACACTTGGATTGTGCAAGATTAACCATCAAACTTCTATTCTCAATGAATTCCAATCAGATTTTAGAGAAATCAGACGAGAAAAATGCACCAAAAAATCTTCAAAAAATCGCACTAATAACAACTCGAAATTTAAGTTGTAAGAGAGAATCAATACCAATACTTGGACATTTGAACTTGACCACTACTTGAACTTGAGTGAACATTAAACACTGAGTTGGCAGACATGGACCAATGAAAGGTGCCGGAGAGGGACTTGGAATGGATAGTTTAGCAGGAAATTGTGGAGTTCCGCACCAATTACAAATGAGTTGTTGGATGTATAGTAATTCCAACTAACCTAGCTGACAACATTTAATGCAGGAGATGTCTCGGTGTTTCTAAAGAGATTGTCTAGCTTTCTCAAGAAGGTATCTCCACCGACAACAAGCCTCCAGAAGCTTCTTCTTTGTGTATATATATCTGTTTCTTGTAATACAAAATCAGTAAGTTATTGTGTTCTACTGCATTCTTTATTATGGTATCAGAGCTCCTCTTTGAAGTCTTCTGATTCTTTCATGGTATCAGAGCCGATGGTTTCGACTTAGTGTTTGCAGAGATGAGTGCTTGTAGTGATGTTCGTGTTGTGAGAGAGCTATGTGCTCGGTTTGAGCTGTGAGTGCTCCGTGGGGAGCTGTGTGCTCAGTGGTGTTGTAGAGCGTTGGAGTTCAGTGGAGTTGAAAGCGTGTGTTCAATATTTGCTAATTGTTTTGAGGAGGCGTTGAGACTTGTGCTGTTGTAAAGTTGTTTACACACGGAGGTGTGAAAAGGGTGTGAACGTTTCATCGCTGCTCCTATGAACTTGAACAAAGGAGCCAACATAGAGTGTGAGAAGAGAGCTAAGTGCATGCGTATTGGCGTGCTTGTTTTGAAGGAGCACGATCGTGAGGATTTTTGTGGAGAGTGTCCTGTTGAACGAGTCACTGTAAATCTATGAAAAGTGATAACGCAGTACTCAACGTGAAGGAGCGTGAAGACCGAGAAGTGCCGAGGAAGAGCACTGAAGAGCATTCTGCAAGGAGTCTTGTGCTGCCACAACGCGTCAGAGGTCGATTTGTGTTGAAGCCGTTCTGGAGCCTGGAGTCGGCGTCGAAGGGTGCAACTTTGTTGAAAGAGGCGTAAAGTTTGGGTTGAGCACTTGTGGCCTATTGAAGAATGGTTTTGGAGCTTTTGGTCGTTATATTTTGTATTGATGGAGTTGAGGGATTACAAACTCATCAATTATAAAGCCACAGTAGTGAGGGATCTCTGTAGCTTCTGAATCGTTGGTGAACGCAGCGTGGAGTTGTAACAGCTGACCGTGGGAGCTGAACTGCTGAGATGTTGTGTGATCGATTGCCATTGAAAGAGGCGTGAAAAGGGGGCAGATCCGTTCAGAGCTGTGGACTCGGTGAAAGCCGACGGAGGAAATTCGATTGCAGTGTGCTGTGTGCTGCGTGTGAAGACCTAGAGTCTTTGTTAGAGCGAGAGATTTGAAATAGCCTCTGCGTGAGGTTGGACAAATCTGAGAGCTGGAAGTTCAATGTGCCGTTGAACTTTTACATTGAGTGCTGGGTGGAGAAGCATGGTAGCTCTGCGGTGTGAAGAGCTGTGAACTCGTTGTGGGGAGAGCCGCTGTGTTGTGTTGAGTATTTTGTTGAGCTCCGTTGAGCTCCATAGAATTTATCTTCAATGAAGATATGAATCAGTCAGAAGATTTTACAGAAACTGATGCAATGTTGAAGAGATTAATGCCAGGCATCAGTCTCAAGTAAAAATTTTGATCTTTGGGCTATTAAAATGGAGGGACTGTTAGGTTCAGTGGATTTATGGGAATTTGTTCAAGATACTTCTATAAATCCCCCAAGTAAGAGTAGAGGTGCAGTAGCATTGTTTCTCATTATATCAGCGCTAGATGAAAACATCTTGTCAAGCATTTTAAATGAATTTGGTGAAGTATTTGATCCAAAAATGTTTTGGCATATTCTTGAAATGAAGTATAGCATGAAGTGGAGTGAGAAAGGCGAAGTAAATGAAGTTGTTAAAAATAGTGATTGTGTTGAAAGCATCATAACTGGGATCAAGACTGAAAATATGTCTGTAGTTGACAATAGAGTAGCATGTGATAGTTAGGAAACTACTTGTGATGCAAAAAATTGTGAAGTCAAATATGATGAGAATTATGTATTTCATGAAGACTGGTTCAATTTGATGCATGAAAAGCATCTTATTGATGAGTTGTTGTTTGATGAGAAGATATGCTTATCTCCACATACAAATCAAATGCAGGATGACATGTTTGTAACAAAAGAATTGATTAAAGAGGTTGGAAACATGAGTCAACCAACTATGAAAGATGAAGATCTACAAACTGATGTATAGCAGATAGAAAAATCGTGGAGGACTCAATAGCAGCTCATGAAGCTGTAAAGGACTCAATAACAGCTGATGAAGTTATGAAAGACTCGATAATAGTTGATGAACTGAAGAAAGTTAATAGCCCCTTTGAAGGAGAGTGTGCAGATATTGACACTAAGGACAAATCAATAAAACTTGAAAAAATTGCAGAGGACAAGTTCCAAGAACGTGCAACAATGTCGAATGCAAAGACTGTAATTCGGCAATCAAGAACAAGCAAGAGCGGATTAAGTGTTCAAGTGTTCCACTATCTTATGGCGAGAAAGGTGAAGATGAAACTGCATCTGCAGATAAACAAGTATGGACCATTTAGAAAGAAGACAAAAATGTAAGCCTTGTTCTCATGTATTATTGTGAGCCTAGCTGAGACTTAGACCAGCAAGCATGTCAATTAAGGGACGTATGATTGTGTCTTATGTATTGTGTCATAATGTATTTTGTGTGTCTATCATATGGTTGGAATTAAGGGGGAGTGTTGGATGTACAATAATTCCAACCAATCTAGCTGGCAACATTTAATGCAAGAGATGTCTCGGTGTTTCTAGAGAGATCGTCTAGCTTTTTGAGGAAGCTATCTCCACCCACAGGAAGCCTCTAGAAGCTTCTTCTCTGTGTATGTATCTGTTTCTTGTAATACAAAATCAATAAGTTATTGTGTTCTACTGCATTCTTTGTTATGGTATCAGATCTCCTCTTAGAGTCTTCTGATTCTTTCATGAGTCACCCATAACCAATTGAGTTAAAGATACACACAACGGAGTTGCGGCTTTCCTTTAATTCTTTACGGTTTCCAACGTCGACACCGAAGGAAAATCGAGGATTTCCTTATGAGTGCAATAAATCATCGAGGATTTCAAATTGCCGGAGTTTAAAAAAATCCACATAATAACTTAGAATAATTCATAAATTTTGGGTGCTTTAAAAGTTTTTGATAATGTTGAATCTATTTCTACCATTAAAAAAAATGCAATTCAAACACTCAAATTACATTTTTTTACCAAATTCTGACTAAAAACTATCGTTCAAACTATTCTATTATGTTCATGAACCACTCTTTTCAAAATACTTGACACAATAAAATTTCAGATTTCTTCATTCATATTGTGCAGGTTTCACTCACTCAAATGGTACATAGTGGTTTTTTTTCGCTTTTATTTTAAAAAGTGGATTGAAATATATTTGAAGTCGCTGAAGACACCGGTTGAAGAATGAGATGAGAAATGGGATTTGAAAAGATGGCACTGAAATTTTTTTAGATTTGTTTTAGTTGATTTTCACAAGGGTTTTGTAATTTGAAATGGATTTTGAAATATCTTTAAAGTTTGGTTGGATTTATAATGTTTTATAATTTATTACGTAGAAATGTGGTAATATTTTGTTAAATAATTATATTTATTAAAATAAAAAGAAAAGAAAAGAAAATAATAAATATATATAATTTTTAATTTATTATTATTATTATTATTATAACATTGTTTGATTTACTAAAATAAGATAATAATTATAATTAATAATTAAATTTAAATATATTTTAATTTTAAATTTATTAAAAATATTAAATTTTTAGATTAAATGCAAATTTATTTTCAAATTAAATCTTTTAAAATACAAACATATTTGATAAATTCACAATTAAAATGGCAGCTAAACTAGGAAGATTAATATTTACCAATTTTGTTTTGTTTTGTTTTTTTTTTTTGAAAATTAAAATCTGTTTAAAGTGATACTGTGATATGCATTTTGAGGGAAATGTTTGGCCAAAATTAAGAATTCCAATGAGTGGAACATGTTTTCACTATAATGGTAAGAATGGCAGCAGTTGAAGCTGAATGTGAGGCTAAAATTAAGAATTCTAATTAGATTAGTGTAACATGTTTTAGGTAAGAATGATAAGTAGTAGTTTAAAAAACCTACGAATAATTAGATAATTTGATAAGATTATGAAAAATTCTGTCAAAGATTTTTGAAAATATGGATTACAGTAGTTAATTTCAGTATTTTGAGTACTTTAAAGATTTTTGATGGTGTCAAGAGTTTTTGATGGTGCTAAATCCATTTCCACCATTAAAAATACAATTCAAACAATCCAATTACTTAATTTTTTGAATTTTTTTTATAGACTTCCAAAAAAAACTACAATCCCAGCTATTTTATTGCTTCTCTTGCTTCTGTAGAGAACTCTGAATGACAATAGTTGAAGCTGAATGTCCATAATAATTCTGATTTGCATGAACTTGTCAAGTTGTATAATTCTGATTTGCTACGACTCTTTATCACGTTGTAGTGGACGAAGCCGTTTTCAGATGGTTTAGTTTTTATTTACAGGCTATTTGTTTGTGTGCGCAGATTGTATTGTTTCCCATTTCGAGTCGAATCGATCAGTCTAGATGATACTCCTCTTTGCCATAGACATTCCTTAGCATCCGGTGTGGTTGAGCAGAGCAGCCCCAGATCTTTTGGTATTAATGTTTCCCAGCAATTATTAATTGGAGCTGGAGTCAATCAGTCTAGTTTCTCTTTGCCATAGACATTCCTTGCATATCTAGTCTGGCTCTGGTTGAGTAGCCCCAGGTCTTTTTGGAGAGTCCATAGTTCAAATGAATTCTGGCTCTGGTTGAGTAGCCCCATGTCTTTTTGCAGAGTCCATAGTTCAAATGGATTCATTACCAAGGAAGCGGAACAGAGGAGCAGCAGCCAATTTAGAAAACACAGCTGATGGTGAGTCTTCCACATCATTAATTTCTTTCCAACCGCAGAGGAAGCGGACAAAGGAAAAGATGAGGGGTCAAGAATCTCCTCCTCCTTCAAGAAGGCGTTGTTTCCCTAATTCACCACAACCAGAAAGAGAAAGAGGATTGAAGAGAAAGGTTGGCTGTGTTCTTGCTTCTACCCGGACTGGTAGGAAGCAAAATATTGAAAAAGATTATGATTTCGGCCTCGAATTAGGACGAGGCAAATTTGGTCTGGTGAGAATATGCAAGAGCAAAGCTACTGGGGAAGAGCTGGCCTGTAAGACTCTCCCAAAAAAGACAGAAGAAAATGTGTACAAGGAGATTGAGATTATGCAACATCTGTCAGGCCATCCTAATATCGTCACACTCCGAGCAGTGTATGAAGATGCGGAATCTTTGCATCTTGTGATGGAGTTATGCACTGGTGGACGCCTCACTGACGAGATGTTTCGGACTGGATGCTACTCTGAGCATCAGGCAGCAAACTTGATCAAGGAATTAATAATGGTTATTAAATACTGTCATGAGTTGGGTGTTGTCCATCGGGATATCAAACCTGAGAATGTTCTCCGAACCAGTTCCAGACAACTGAAGCTAGCTGATTTTGGCTTGTCCATGCAGTTTGCAAAAGGTATTTGTCTGTGTTTTGGTTCTGGTTCTGCTCATCATTATTAAATAATTCAGTTGTTTTCTTTATGTATTTGATTTGACTGAGTACATTTTCACATTCAAACAGGTCAAATGTTATCTGGGGTGGTAGGGAGTCCTTCATATGTTTCCCCTGAAGTTTTGGCAGGGACCACTTCTTCAGAAAAGGTTGATGTTTTGGGGACTGGTGTCCTCCTACATGCCCTTTTGATAGGCATATTACCATTTCGCGGAGGATCTATTCAAGCCATATTTGAGGCAATAAAACTAGTACAGTTAGATTTTCATTCTCAAGTGTGGCAGCCCATATCAGGGCTAGCAAGGGATTTGCTATCAAGGATGCTTTCAAGGGATGTGGAAAACAGACTTTCTCCGCAGGAAGTACCGAGTGAGTAAAATTGTTGCATTGCTGAGCATTAAATATTTTGTGTATCTGATATCTTTATTTTGCTCTTAAAATGTAATTATGAATCTATTGTCTATTGACCATATTTTCTTTTCTTCTGTGCCTGCAGGCTACCCTTTGATCAAGTTTTACACACAGTCTAATGTAAAGATTCCTGCAGCCAGAATTCCTTACACGGAGTCCAGCCAGCATTCCAAAAGGGCAAAACTGTTTCCTTGCTGTCAAGGGTCAATGTTTAGAAGAAACCCCACTTCTAAGTTCTATTGTCTTCATATAAAAGGGAGAAAAGAGCACAGTTTGCAAATTCAATTCCAACGGAATGTGGAGAAGATGAATCTTTCATCGGGCCTTTGCAGGGTTTCTCACGTCTAAGACAACCAGAGATTGATATCCAAGCAGCAGAGACATGTGAAATTGTAGATGCTCTTGCAGCTGCTATTTCACAGATGAGATTATGTAAGCCAAAAAGGAGCAGATTGTGTGTTCCTGCATGCCCTGTTCCACTGCAGTGCTCATCTCACTTAAAACGCAGCCTGTGTACAGCATTTGGAAAGCATGCCATTGCTGACTGTCGCTGACTTACAGTAAGTAAAATTGTTGAATTGCTGGGCATTAAACATTCTGTATATATGGTATCTTTATTTTCTCTTAATTGCAATTATAAATATACCACTCATTCTGACAATATTTTCCTCTACTGCTGCAAGCCACCCTTGGATCAAGTTTTACAGAGAATCTAATGTATAGATTCCAGCGAGCATGTCAAAAAGAAAAAAAGCTTATCCTTGTTGTTAAGGGTGAATGTTTGGAATACTCTCTACTTCCAGTACCTCCATTTAAAAGGGAGAGAGCATACGGAACATGAATCTTTCTTCTGGCCTTTGCAGAGTTTCCCACATCCAAAACACCTAGCGCTTGATGTCCAGTCAGCAGGGAAATATGATCTGGTAGAGGCTCTTGCATCTGCCATTTTACATATAGGATTATTTGAGCCCAAAAGGGAGTAGACCTTGAGTTCCTGCATGCCCTGTTCCACGCCTGTGCTCGTGTAACTTAAGAAGCAGCTTGTGTACAGCATTTTGAAAGGGTGCCATTGCTGACTGTTACTGACAGGTACTGATAATTATAAATTGATCGCTCGGCTTAAGATGTTTATAATGGAGGTGTGACTAATATCATGTTTTGATTGATCCATTCACTGATTAACAGAAGGTGAAAACTAAAATTTATCTTAACATGAATGACTGCATTGTTTGTGCCAGCTTAAGGTGTGCCCTGCTATTGAGCCCACCGAACATTGATAAATACTGATATCAATATATGTACAGGAATTGAATGGTTTGTTTTGTCATTTATTCCTATCTCTCCCTTAAATAAAGTTGGAAAGCAGCTGGAACTGCATTCAAAATATTTATATTGCATTTAGTCTTTTACTTGACATAATTATGCTTTACTGATTAACAATTCATTATGCTTATTGTTGCTATAATTCATGATAGGTTTTTTTATTCGAATTAGATATGTTAATTGTGCTTATTGTTGCTATAGTTGATCCTAGATTTATTCTTTTTTTGTGTTCAAGATATTATTTGAGTTAGATGTTGTTACTCCATGGATTTTTCCATGTTGGAGCTGTCAGGATTTTCGCAGGGAGGAAAATGAATTGGTTAGAGTGATATAACCCAATCTAAATCTTTATTGGACATTTGAGAATGTCATTGATATATTTTCTCTAAGATTTGGCATTTATGTGTTGTATAGTTTTGGCAAATGTTCGCAAACACTTTAATACCAATGTTTATTAATGACTCAATGAACAGATAACTTCCAGAAATTAGTCTTCGGTTGGTGGGTTTGATGCCTGGTTTTAATATGTGTTGAGTTTGTTGGGAAGGGAACAACGAAAAAACCCTTATATTTATCAAATGTCTCTTAAGAATCTTTCATTAAATCTCAGAATTGCTTAGCTTGGACCAATTGGTCATGTATCATAGTTAAATGGAATTGTTTGAACCCACCATTTTTTTGTTAGTATTAACTCGAGCTTTACTTTTATATGAATGCAGCTCAATTTTTCCATTTTTCATAAGAAAAGGTCAACCTTCCATTTTCTGGACATGAAAGTGCCTTCTCTTCGCTATACAAATAAAGCAATAAATGACCATTTGTTCTGGCAGGAACATGATAATCTTCCCTTCTCTTGCATGATACCTACCCACTTTGTGAAGGGGGCTTTTCTTAGTAGTCGTATGGGTCTGTATGTTTTCTATAGTTAGGCTGTCCACCTGGGGTGACATTATTGAATTGGGCAGAATGTTCTAACTTCTACCATGCTGAAGAGGTTTCCATTGGGTGTCCCCATCACTTCAAAATATAGCCTTAAGTATTGTGTTGTTGGCAAGAAAGTGTAACAGTCGATGTAGAACATATCACTTTGTTCACTTTGAAATACATAAATACTATTGGATTTAGAGGATAGAAATAAAATTGCTTCTGAGTTGTTGTAGTAGATAAGACAAGATAATAAGAACCACTATTTCTTGATGAGTTTTGGTAGCTGGCAAACATCCATCCCTCTAGTATTGAGAGCTTCAAAACCCTTCAGCCATTCTAGTTCTTTGACCCTTGTCCCTGCAAATTGCAATTACTGAATGTGAAATTCAGATTTAGCAATGGTAATGTGCAGAAAACATAAAAATCTTTGAAGGAGGTAAAGAGGTTTCAAAGTTTTTAGATACCAGAAAGGCCTATTGGGAGCATAGTTTTGGCAAGTCTAAGAGTAGTATCTATCACTCTAATTTCCACTTGAGTATATGTAACAAACTCGGAATTTTCCATTCCATTGAGCGTTGGTCGTCTAAGAATATATTTATCACTCTAATTTCCACTTTACGATATGTCACATACTTGTAATTTTCCATTCCATTGAGCGCTGGTCATCCATAGACGTTAATTCCTTGGTCTCTGTACTGTGAAGAGGTTTTGATGTATTTCCATATGAGGTTCAAAGTTTTCAGTTTCCCTTACAGTCCAAATGAGAAGTTTGGTCTCAACTCTTATAATATAATGAATGCAAACTTTTGTGTACCTGATTTTTACTTAACCTATGACAAATTTGAACTGTAGGTGCCTCAGAAATATGACACTTTCTCTGCTTTTCTTACCTTATTAACTTTTTCAAGGATGAGGTTTGTTCTCTAAATTTAGAACCCAAATCTCTGTTCACGTTTTCTTGTGAATCCTAATATGAGATGACTTTGAAACTTGCATGATGCATGATGTTTCTTGTGATTTTTTCTGATTTTGAATCTAAAATATGCTTGTTTTCTTTGAGATATTTTTTTTTTTTTTTTTAAATATGGCTCAGTGAATTTGCTGGTATGTATTAGAGGGAGCAATCACTACTTTGCTAAAGTTTTCAAAGCCTTGTTTTGGAGTTGGTTTTCGAAATCACCTCTTGTCTACATAGATACTTTTGAATTGCTCAACACTGATGAGCCTTAAACAAGAGGAAGCCATTGCTTAACATTGAAGAGACTTTATGATTGGGAGAAGATGTTTTATGAGGAAGTTAAGGTGTTTATCTTCAAACTTGAATTTTTTTCTTTATTAGATTTAATACTTTTGTGATTCATAAGTAGATAAATGTCTTTCAAATTAATCACATCATCTTCACTTTTCGAACCAACTAATATGGTTCATCACTTAAACAAATTTCATATATTAAAAAACTTTTTAAATATAATTTCACACTTTACTGGTATGCTCTGTTACCAGAAATGGGACGGTGCACAACATTTCTGGGAAAAATGGTTTTAGAAACGAGACGAGAACCGTTTCTCGATTTCCTTTCCCAACTCAGGTTAACTCCCATTCCAAAACAACAATTTCTTTTTCAAGCTATACAGCTAGATTAGTTTCCTATTCTAGCTGTGTTTCCGCGCATGCAAAGTTGCAAACTAGTGTTGTGAGCCTATGATTCCTGTAAGGTGAGTCTTTTCACAAATTTAAGGAAAAAAGGGGAGCAGATTCATTATTCAAGAGCCGAGTCGAGCAGCATCACGCGCCCAGATCAGAGCCAAGCCGAGCAACATCACGCCCCCAGATCAGATCCGAGCCGAGCCGAGCCAAGCAAATTCACACCCCAACTGTACACTTCATGTGAACATAGATATTAGGTACAACCAAACTGTGCGATCTTACTTTATATTTCTGAGATTCGATCATGTAGCTCTAAAGTTTACATTTTGTTTTTGCCAATTATTCTGTGAAAGCCTATAAATCTTAATGTTCCCAATTTTGCATCAGGATTTTGATGTCTTCAATGGTCAAGTAGGAAATTTCCAACGAATTGTTTTAATATGCCCTTCACCTGAAGTCTAGACATAATGTTATTAGAATCCATCAAATAACTAGAGCTTACAAGAAAGGAATTTTTTGAAATGTTTCTTTGAATCTTTTCATGTTTCCCTGCCGATTCTGTAATGTAGTAGCTCTCAAGAAAGCTTCTGCTAGACGCAAATTGTCTACCAATGATTCTGGAGTTGACTTCAATCTGGATGCTTTATCCAGCTATCAACCAACATGTCCGTTGAGGTTGTGAGGGGATCCGGTAATAATCACATTTAAATGAGCATGGTCTATTAGTTTTGAACCAACTACTGTGGTTTATCATTAAAATTAGGTGATTCATCACATTTATAGTGGTACCATAATAATAATTTGTCTGAATTTTTAAGTTTATAAAATTATCAAAATTGTCATTTTCTTGATGTTGATAACTTTGGATTCTCTTTAACTAAAACTGCCACATTGTAATCATGCTTTTAGGATCTAAATACTTACTAGTAGTTTATAGTGCAACTTTTTGAAGGCTTTTAAGGTAGTTTTTTCCTGTTTAATTTTTCTAAATTCCCACAGAAATTTATTGAAAATAGAAGTTTGATGGGTAACCTTGCACAATCGAAGTGCCCTAGGGGTCTTTTTAGAGTGCTGAATCCATATATACAGTCAAAAAACTAGTTTAAATAACAGAAATCAAGATTTTACCTCAGTTTTTTCACCGAATTCCAACACTTGAAACTCCAAAAAATCACACTAAAAACAACTCCAAATACTTATGTTCATTTTACCAAAATCAAAACCTCTCATTCTTAAATTAAAAATAAATTTTCTTCCGAATGCAATTATCGAATCTGATATATCCATCATCAATAATGGCATAATCGTGAGAGCACTGGAAAGCATCAAAATCACAATACCACCCTCAACTAATGCTAGCCTGTTTCCATGCTAGCTGACTTTCGTGGTTGTAGAACTTTAGTTATGCTGATATAGATCCCTCCAGTGCCATGCTAGCCAACTTTAGTGCTTGTAGAACTTTAGTTACAAACATAGAAGGCTTATGCGTTGTTGATGCAGTGGTCGAGTGCAAATTCCCCGTAGCAGGTGGTACCGTGGTAGTGATTCATTAAGTTTATAGTGGTACCGTGGCAATAATTTGTCTAAATTGTTGGATTTATAAAATTATCATTTTTTTCTTAGAACCAAATCACTATTTATAAATATTTCTTTACAATTTTACAGGTAGAAACATGGCATGTTTATGATTAATGTTTTATTTTATATTTTTTCTTCTCTTTGTTTTTTATATCCGAAACTTTCAGACTTTGTTTCTTGTATCGTACTCCTTTCTTGTTTATTTCTGGTAACATAGCTTGTACGTAGTAAATAAAATCATTTCTTTTATTTGTAGTGATCCAAAGTGCAAATTCACTTTCTAGGAAATCAAATTACATGTAAGATTTTGAGAACATTCAAATGTTTTTGAAATCAGTGAGGTGTATTGATATTTTGGGTTTTTAGATTCACTGTGTTTGAGAAATTGTCGTCGACATTTCGAACCTGTGACACAAAGTCTATCTTGAACATAAAGAGATCAAGTCAGAACGAACAAGAAGGATGCAGATCTTCATATTTCTTCAGTTTTTTTTGGTTAGGCTTAACTTTGTATGACTATATGTAACTATGGTATTTTCATCTATTTTCTTGATGGCTTTACAAAGTGGAGAATCTGCAAAGATAATCTAGCCTTATATCCAAAGATAATAAGCTTGCAATTTGTCCTTTACTTAGCCTCATATCTACTAAATTGACCAATTATGTGGCTAATGATATACTCTTGCCTATTCATAGTTTGAAATGGTTTATTTTGGCTGCATTTTGTAAGACTATTGTGAGAATGCTCTTTTTTTCTGTTAGTGACATTGACTGCATTTTGTAAGACTATTTTGTGAGAATTCTTTTTGGTAAGACTGTTAGATGTGCTTGCTAATGATTTACTTTCTATAGCCCTATTCCTTATGGTTGTGGAAAAAGTTATTTTGTTTGTTTTTTAAGCACTAGTTCTGATTTTGACACCTATCTTAGCAACAACCAAGAGAGAGGATGAGAAATAATTGTTTTCGTCCAAGTCTGCAATTAGTATGCACCAATCAATGTGATGAGGAAGAAATATTTTTATTGACGGAAAATTAGGGCATCCATTCGCTTTCTTTAACAACTTAAATGAGGAATTTAAAAGTATGGGTTGCAAAGGTGTAATCCATAATTTTCCATACCCAGAAGAATATAGATGGCCACGCACTCTACAATAACTCATTTAAAGCAATCTCTACAATAACTCATTTAAAGCAATAGTAAATCAATAGATAAGACAAAGAGCGGTACCATCGACCCTTGAGCAAACCATTAGTTCCTCTTAAGTAGAAGGAGGAAGATAGTTTTACAGTCTCTGATAGCCATATAAAGTAGTAGACCAAGAGAAAGAGTGATGCCATGTACTCTCCAATTAGTTTTTTCAACTCCAAAGAAGGATTGTGCACCCTCTCATCCCATTCCTCAAAAAACCATTTATCTAATTTAATCTTCAAGTGTCGATATGAGATGGTAAATGAAAATAATGAAGCCTGCAAGTTTGTTCAGCATTTATGATCTTGATCATCCACAAGGGCAGGTTAATAATACTGTCATCTTTTTTATTTAAAGTAATGTTCCTGGTTCACATTGCCCCAAAACTAGGGACCATGTCTAAGATTTTTCTGATAACTAGTAGAAATATCAGATTGTATAGAAAAATACCCTTTGGAGCACAATAAATTTCACAATGCTAATTCCAATTGGAATGAATCCACTATTGCAAATCATTTGATTGAGGTTGATAGAGGCCAAAGCTCATTAAATCTACACATCATTGCTTTAGCTTTAAGGGATATGAAGAGTTCGTTTAATTCGAAATGCTTTATTTCCAATTTTAGCAATTCAAGTAGCTTCTCAACAACATATGGACTAAGAAAAATTAAACATTGAGTTGATGAAGATGTAACCTTAAGATGAGTTGTTTGTTTTTAAGACTTAGGTTTGGAAGAAGACAATGCTCTAAACTTAATAGCTCCTCCTCACACACACAACGGTAGAAAAATTATAGTATCCTTGTATATTTTGTAATCTAACTGTTGGGAATAATCTCACCATTGTTTCCCCCTATAGACTAGGCACTGCAAAAAGGAAATAATCCACAACTCTATTCCAATCCATCTTTAAGGACTACCACCAAATTAGATCTAGTCACCTACAAAGAAATTGGCCACCCATCAAGTCCTTTAAGAAAAATTCAAAAATTATGGGAGGATCCCAAGTTGTTTTTGGATGGCTCTTCCTTTGACATCATCTTTAAGAAAATAATAGTCCCCTTCAACGTTGTAATTAGTCGCCATTGCCAAAATAGGGTTGTAACCCTTGCCCACTTCTTAGACAACACAAGTGCATTAAAGAATACTACTAAAACCGGAGTTTTTCTCAAGCTACCATAATACAAATATCGTATTAACAAATGGCCCCACCACTTGATAGTATCCTATGAAACTTCTCTAAATTCCTAGCATTGGTGACCAATGAGCCCCCAACTGCAAGTGATAATAGGTGGAAAAAGGCATGAGAGTTTTCCAAAAGAATCAACAAAACATTCTCAAACTCCAATCCTATGTGCCTTCTTATATTAAAATTCTGGAATCTTTTAGATAAATTATAAAATCTCAACCATAAGACCCTCTGTACTGAAGTGATGGCCATTATCACTCACGCGATAAGTAAGAATACTCATGACTATGAGTACATAGGCTCTTGCACTTAATGAATTGGGATTTATCTTGAGAACATGTTTAAACTATATGGAGAAGATCCATCCACCCACAATAACCAACTTGTGATGGATCTTTGTTTTTTGTAAAAACCCACTATAAAAACCATTTCCACAAACCCTAGTATCAATTTTGTCCATAATCTTGGTATACTAATTTCTATTTTTATTATAGTGATTATTCCATCCCTTAATATAATATAACATAATTTTTTATAGAATTTTGGCTTCTGTGATCCATCGTAAAATTATGAAGAATTTTTCGGTAATAATCACATTAAAATGAACATTGTCGACGTGTTTCGAACCAACTAGTGTAGTTCATCATCAGGACTAGGTGAGAGATCAGATCCGAACGTTGAGTTTAAATAGATGCAGAAATGGCTAAACTAGCCGTTAGGATAACGACTAGTTTGACTTTGAGAGTTCTGTGACTAAAATCTATTTTGATGTGATTTTCTCTGAAAGATTTTAGTCACAATCTATGGATCACAGAAGCAAAATTCCTAATATTGCTAGTTCTATTTTAATTAAATTAATTATTTACTTAATTATTAAATAAAATTATAACAACTAGTTCTATTTAATTAATTAAAAGTTTAATTATTTAATATATATTTATAAACCTTTATATTTTAGTTAATTAATTATTAATATTATTGTTATTTATTTCTTTATTGATCCCTTATTATTTAATTATTTATTACTTTTTATATTATAATATGTTATGTATGTAAATATATAATCATATTATTCTCCTTTTTCAATAAATAAAAAATAAAATATTAATTAATTAATTAATTAAATAAAATAAAATTAATAAATAAATAAAAATAAAATTAAAATTAATATAAATAAATAAATAAATAAAATAAAATAAAATAATAAAAAAAAACTAAAATTAAAAAATAAACAAATAAACAAATAAATAAATTTTTTTTTCATTGACCACTAAGAATATAGGGTAGGGATCCAACACCTGCTTATATTCCACCCATCATCTCTATTGAGATTTATGGGTCGTTTTTCGATTTCTAAAGCCTCTCTTAACTTCCGATGATGGAAATGGTCAATCCTAGCTATGACCTTGGCCTCTTCAATGCAGATATGATGGTTAGTCTTTTCTGCATGTTCAGCTAGGGCAGAGGTGCATGATCTTCCATGCTTAATGTCAGCAGCATGTTCACTGATCCTTTGGTTAATAGATCGACCAATTTCACCAATGTAAGGAGTCCCACAAGAACAAGGAATAATATAGACACCTTTTCCATCTCTAGGGTTTACCGAATCCTTAACCAATTTAAGAGAGCTGTGAATCGTGTTAAGAGGCTTGAAGGAAGAAGAAACCTTGTGTTTCTTAAGGATCCTAGCAATCCTATCGGTGGTTCCCTGAATAAAAGGAAGCCTTACCCTGCCGGCCCACTGATTAGGTTCATTTAAATTTTTATTTCTAACTAAGGGACCTCTTTCTATTTTAAGAAAAGCCTTAAGGCCTTGAGACTCACTATAACCATTATTACGAAAGACACTAAGGAGATGGGTCTTTTCCCCCTCAAGGTGAGATTTATCAGATATTCTCAATGCCCTGGTAGCTAAGGTGTTGAGAACGCCTAATTTTTGAGCAGGGAAATGATGAGAACTAGCATGAAGATATTGCTCAGTATTGGTTTTCTTTCGGAAAACTTGATGGGAGAAAGAACCATCATCCTTTCTAGAGATAAGAACGTCAAGGAAGGGAAGACTACCATCCACCTCAAAATCCATGGTGAATTTTATGGAGTAAGATTGACTATTAAGATGAACAAAAAAACAGTCTAGTTCTTCCTTACCATGAGGCCAAACGACACAAGTATCATCTACAAACCTTTTCCACAGCTTTGGTTGGAACAGAGCAGAGGAAAGGGGAGAGCCCATGGCAACACCACAAGTTTGCTCATAGAACTGAATTTGAATCCAAGGCTATTTCCTCTGCTCTGTTCCAACCAAAGCTATGGAAAAGGTTTGTAGATGATACTTGTGTCGTCTGGCCTCATGGTAAGGAAGAATTAGACCATTTTTTTGTTCATCTTAATAGTCAATCTTACTCCATAAAATTCACCATGGATTTTGAGGTGGATGGTAGTCTTCCCTTCCTTGACGTTCTTATCTCTAGAAAGGACGATGGTTCTTTCTCCCATCAAGTTTTTCGAAATAAAACCCATACTAAGCAATATCTTCATGCTAGTTCTCATCATTTCCCTGCTCAAAAATTAGGCGTTCTCAACACCTTAGTTACCAGGGCATTGAGAATCTCTGATAAATCTCATCTTGAGGGGGAAAAGACGCATCTCCTTAGTGTCTTTCGTAATAATGGTTATAGTGAGTCTCAAGGCCTTAAGGCTTTTATTAAAACAGAAAGAGGTCCCTTAGTTAGAAAAAAAAATTTAAATGAACCTAATCAGTGGGCCGGCAGGGTAAGGATTCCTTTTATTCAGGGAACCACCGATAGGATTGCTAGGATCCTTAAGAAACATAAGGTTTCTTCTTCCTTCAAGCCTCTTAACATGATTCGCAGCTCTCTTAAATCGGTTAAGGATTCGGTAAACCCTAGAGATGGAAAAGGTGTCTATATTATTCCTTATTCTTGTGGGACTCCTTACATTGGTGAAACTGGTCGATCTATTAACCAAAGGATCAGTGAACATGCTGCTAACATTAGGCATGGAATATCACGCACCTCTGCCCTAGCTGAACATGCAAAAAAGACTAACCATCATATCTGCATTGAAGAGGCCAAGTTCATAGCTAGGATTGACCATTTCCATCATCGGAAGTTAAGAGAGGCTTTAGAAATCGAAAAACGACTCGTAAATCTCAATAGAGATGATGGGTGGAATATAAGCAGGTGTTGGATCCCTGCCCTATATTCTTAGTGGTCAATGAAAATTTTATTTATTTATTATTTTTAGTTTATTTTATTTTATTTATTTATTTTATTTATTTATTTTTTTATTGAGAAAGGAGAATAATATGATTACATATTTACATACATAACATATTATAATATAAAAAGTAATAGATAATTAAATAATAAGGGATCAATAAAGAAATAAATAACAATAATATTAATAATTAATTAACTAAAATATAAAGGTCTATAAATATATATTAAATAATTAAACTTTTAATTAATTAAATAGAACTAGTCGTTATAATTTTATTTAATAATTAAGTAAATAATTAATTTAATTAAAATAGAACTAGCAATCTCAAAGTCAAACTAGCTGTTATCCTAACGGCTAGTTTAGCCATTTCTGCATCTATTTAAACTCAACGTTCGGATCTGATCTCTCACCTAGTCTTGATGATGAACCACACTGGTTGGTTCGAAACGCGTCGACAATGTTCATTTTAATGTGATTATTACCGAAAAATTCTTCATAAATATAATTTTTATTCTTGGGGCTCTCTAGCCTAGTAAAAGTAGTAGACCAAGAGAAAGAGTGATGCCATGTACTCTCCAACAGTTTAGTTTTTTCAACTCCAGAGAAGGCTTATGCACCCTCACATCCCATTCCTCAATAAAACATTTATCTAATTTAATCCTCAAGTGTCGATATGAGATGGTAAATGGAAATAATGAAGCCTGCAAGTTTGTTCAGCATTTATGATCTTGATCATACACAAGGGGAGGTTAATAATACTGCCATCTTTTTTTATTTAAAGTAATGTTCCTTTGTCCTCTTGGGGACCATATGGCTTGAGGACAGGAGTGTTATAAATGTCTTGTATCATGACAAATATGAATATAAAATGTGTATTTTCATAATCGAAAGTTTTACAACTAAACTTGCTAAGTTTTAGTACCATTCTATTTAGAAGAACTTTGCTAAGATCAATCTCCACCCAAATTTGAGAATATATGAAGAAGCTTATGCATTCTACTCCATATCATACTTTATTCCACCCAAAATATTTGCGATGTCTTTAAATGTTGAAGAATGCATAAAAGGAAGAGCCATATTTGGGATTCTAACCCAAACTCGCATTTTCAATATAGCTATTGAAGAAGGATAAAAATATGGAAACCAAGGGGTAATAAAGATCTTCACTTTGCCCCAAAACTAGGGACCATGTCTAAGATTTTTTTGATAACTAGTAGAAATATCAAATTGAATAGAAAAATACTCTTTGGAGCACAATAAATTTCACAATGCTAATTCCAATTGGAATCGATCTACTATTGCAGATCATTTGATTGAGGTTGATAGAGGCCAAAGCTCATTAAATCTACACATCATTGCTTTAGCTTTAAGGGATATGAAGATGATGGCAGTGTGGGTGCAAGCGTTAAGGAGAGCTGTTCAAATTTGCTTACAATATTTTCTAACTCCGGAGGAATTAGCTCTTGGTCTTATTTCACACTCTCGGTCATCAAAATTTATAAATCTGATTGATTTATTTAAAAAAATAACATGTGGAAAGAAAAAAGTCTTTTTCTCCTTGGAAAATATAATAAAGCACATTAACAGGTTTTAAAAACTTTCGAAAATGCTTCGAAAGTTATTCACTTAAGAAAGCTCTTGTGAACAATATTATAATCCTCGAAACATTATAAGGCACTTGAACCATATTCAACTCTTCCGTAACATATGTTCGAATTTCAAACATTAATGAAATTCTAATTGAAATAAATTTTCGGAATTGAATGTTAAGGCTTTTGACAAGGTAGGATTATAATGTATTTTAAACAATGTTTAATGACCTTCTGAATGGTTCCGACTTCAGATTTTAAATAAACTCCCTTTCATACCTTTGTTAAACCTCCATGTAGTCATTCATGCGACCACCGTTGGATGCTTCCTTACATCAAATCGACGGATATCGCATTAATTTCCTTCTGGGCTTTATCAAACAAATTTCACGCGAAATTGCTGGTATTGTTGGGATGACGTATCCAATTTTAATTTGCTCGTGTTGTCTTCAATCGAAACCACTTCAAACCCAATCGTAACGCGAAAACGGTGGTATGGTTTTACAAAACCATGCAACCTGCAATTTTCGTTTCTGAATGTGTTGGATGGGATTTCAATTAACTTCGATTTGCTTTGAAACCTTCTTTCCTCCGCTGCATAACCCTGATAACATGAATCGATCTTCGAACATCCAATTTCAACAGGGAAACATAATTGCTCTCAATTTCCTCAATACTTTTACATTGAATTGATATTCATTCAAATCTGCTTCGCACATAACTAATTGATCTTAATTTCTACACAGAATTTATATATATCAAATGGATTTAAGAAGGGTGGAGACCTCCTTCACACAGAGATGAATACATTCTCAATTTTACACAGAAACATGAATCAAATGAACCTTCGAAGGATTTAGCCTCAGGGAAATTTTCCAAGAACACAGATAAACAATAACTCTGCAATTTTTATTAAATCAGAGGGAAAACCCTCTCAAATCCAGTCTTCTACATAAAACTCCCGAATTCTCTCTTTGTTGAGGTTACATTTATATCTTTTCTTTCATAACAATCGACCTCCTCAATTTGGATTGAATACTCTAAATTGAGACAAAATCCTAATTACCTAATATCTCCCTTAAATCTATGAACTGAAGCTAGATATGCTCCACAAATCAAAAGTTGTCCAATTCTCCTAACACCTATTCGAACAACTGTATCTCTAAATATAGTTTCTAATTTATTACAAAAATAAATTAAACAAATTGTTGAGAGATCCAACCCTCTCAGTAAAACCCATCTAGCCACAACATGTGAACAATCTTTCACATTGCTGGCTAAACTCCAATGCCCCTGCATTAGACTCCTAAGGACAAAAATCTTCATGGGCTCCTGTCCATGAGCTCCTCCACAGAATTGCCCAGTTTCTGCAACATAATTTCTGTCATCCAAGTAGCATCCTCAATTGGCTGATCCTTCCACTTGATCAAGTATTGGAAATACTCTTGTCCTCTGGTTTTCTTGAACACTTTCTTGTCTAAGATCCTCTCTGGCTGTAATGTCTTTGCTGTAGGTAACTGTTTTACCCAATCAATTTGTTCTATGTCTTTTGGTCTTTCATCTGTGCCACCATCTTCATACCTGTACAAATCAGCAACATTGAATATTGGAGATATTCCAATGTCAGATGGAAATTCAATTTCATAGGCATTTGCAGAAAACTTTCTCAATATCCTGCATGGTCCTATTTTTTTGAACTTCAATTTGTTATACTACCTCTTTGGAAATATCTATTTCCTCAAGTGTGCCAAAACCAAATCACCAACTTCAAAATTAACTTCTCTTCTGCTCAAATCTGTTTTGTTCTTGTACTTGATGCTGCTGTCTTGTAGCTGTTGCTTTACCTGCTCATGTATTGCTTGAATCGCTGAAGCAAACTCCTCTCCATCAGCACTTCTTATTTCTTCCTTTCCCAAGTTTCTCAATTTAGATACTCCTCTTGGGTGCATCCCATAAACTATATGGAATGGACTTTGCCCCGTACTTCTGTTAGGTGAATCATTGTATGCATATTCTGCCTGTGGTAAAATATGATCCCACTACTTAGGATGTTCTCATGCAAGACTTCTCAAGAGATTACCCAAACTTCTGTTTACTACTTTAGTCTACCCATCAGTCTGAGGGTGATAAGCTGAGCTGAAACTCAGTTTAGTACCAAGCTTCTTCCACAATGTCCTCCAAAAATGACCAACAAACCTGGTATCTCTATCAGAAACAATACTTTTAGGTAACCCATGTAATCTAACAATCTCCTTGAAAAACAAATTGGCAACATGAGTAGCATCACTGGTTTTATAACATGGAATAAAATGTGCCATTTTTGAAAATATGTCAACTACAACAAAAATTGCATCATTCCCTCTCCGTGTATTGGGCAATCCTAAAACAAAATCCATACTTACCATATCTCAAGGTCTATCTGGAATAGGCAATGGAATGTACAAACCTGCATTTTGGCTTCTCCCCTTTGCATATTGAAAAATTTTACAGTTCTTCACAAACTTCTCCACTTCAGATCTCATCTTTGGCCAATAAAAAAAATGACTCAGCTGCTCATAAGTTTTATCAATACCAAAATGTCCAACAAGTCCGCTACTATGCTTTTCTCTGATTAAATTTTCTCTCATGGAAAAATTTGGTATGCACAATTGATTTCTTTTGAACAATAAACCCTCTTGCAAGAAATAATATAACCACTGACTTCTATCTATCAAAACAGGATTACAGCATGCTTAAATTCTTTGAAATCCAAATCTGTTTTATAGAGCTCTTTAAGAGAATAAAAACCTACCACTTCAATTTGACTTTCTTGAACAAGAATGTTTTTCCTACTCAAGGCATCAACTACCTTATTCTCTTGACCACTTATATGCTTAAAAAAAAAGTTAAAACTTTTAAGATATTCAACCCATTTTGCATGTTTTCGATTCAATTTAGGCTGCTGCATAGTATACTGTAAAGCATGATTATCTGAATATAGCACAAATTTTTTAGACATTAAATAATGTCTCCACTTCTTCAATGATTGTACTATTGCATAACATTATTTGTCATAAGAAGAGTACTTTCTTCTTGTCTCACTCAGCTTCTCACTGAAATATCCTACAGGCCTATCTTCTTGACTTAACACAGCCCCAATAGCTTCTCCACTGGCATCACACTTCACTTGAAATGGTTTGTTAAAATCAGGCAAAACTAAGACAGGTTTCTCAGTTATCTTCTGTTTCAAAAACTGAAAATTTCTTTCAACTTCAGCAGTCCATTTAAATGGTTGTTTATCCTTCTTTATGGTTTCAATGATAGGTGCATTAATATTGCTAAAATTCCTTGTGAATTTTCTATAAAAACTAGCAAGTCCATGGAAACTTCTTACCTCAAAAACACTTTTTGGTGAAGGCCACTCCACAATTGCCTTTACCTTCTCCGGATCCATTTTTAATCCTTCAGCATAAACAACAAAACCTAGATATACCAATTCTTCTTTCATGAATAAGCATTTCTTTAAATTTACCAGTAACTTCTCTTGATGTAACTTCCTTAAGACATAATTAAGATGCTTCAGGTGTTCTTCCTTTGTTTTACTATAAATTAATATATCATCTAGATATACTATTTCAAATTTACCAATAAATTCCTTTAATACTTCATTCATGAGCCTCAAAAAAGTACTAGGTGCATTTGATAACCCAAAAGGAATTACCATCCATTCATACAATCCCTCATTTGTTTTAAAGGATGTTTTCCATTCATCACCTTCCCTTATCCTAATCTGATGATACCCACTTTTCAAGTCTAATTTTGAAAAATATCTTGCTCCACTCAAATAGTCCATTAAATCTTCAATTCTAGGTAAAGGAAATCTATACCTGATTGTTATCTTGTTGATTTCTCTTGAATCAGTGCACATTATCCAACCTCCATATTTCTTCGAACTCAACACTGTAGGTACTGCACAAGGACTCAAACTTTCTCTGATCAAACCTTTGTCAACCAATTCCTGCAATTGTTTTCTGATTTCTTCATTTTCTGTAGGAGTCATTCCATAAGCTGCTTTGTTTAGAAGATTTGATCCTGGAATCAAATCTATCTGATGACTAATTATTCTTACATGTGGTAATTCATCAGGCAAATCATCCACAATAATATCACAATAACTCTCCAACATTTCTTGAATTTCAATTGGCAAATCATAAATTTTAGTAGAAGTAAATACCACCTTAGGTTTGCAAACTAAAGCAAAATTTACCTCTTCATCTTCAATCTGCTGCAAGTATTCTTTTCCACTCAACAATAAAGCCTTTGGATCAGAATTTTTGCTTGATGCATCTCCTTCTTCCATAGGTAACAATGTTTGATTCATACCATCCTTGAAAAACTTGTAAGTGTTCCTCTTACCATCATGCACTGCTTCTCTGTCATATTGCCAAGGTCTACCCAGCAGTATGTGACACACATCCATAGGCATCAAATCACACATGATTTTATCCTTGTAGCTGCCCATTTGCAATTCTATTTCACAATCAACTGGTGTCCCTTCTGAAGCCATGACACCTTGTAGGGTGTTGGATGTTCCCTTGTCTTCAATTTCAACTTATCTATCACCTCTATAGAGACCAAATTGTCTGTGCTGGAACTATCAATGACCAATTGACAGCATTTCCCTTGAACTTTGCATATACTTCTGAACAAAGTTTTCCTCTATGCTGGCTTAGCAACTTCCTTTGTTTGTTTCAACAAAACCTTGTTAACCACCAAGGATTCTCCTTCCTCTGGCATAATTTCTTTCTCTGTTTCAGGAAATTTTGCTGCTTCTTCTCTAGTCTGATCAACAATTTCATTTCTCTGACTTGTACCCACATTCTCTTTCTCTGGGCATTCATAGGCTCTATGTCCCAATTTTTTACATCGATAACATCTTACTTCTCTTCCTCTGCTTCTGCCTCCTCTTCCTCTATAGGAATTCCTTCTGCCACTTGCATCACCTTCTGTGTGTGCATGCTGAGGTGAGCTGCTACTAGCTCCAGCTCTTGGTGTTGTAGATCTTCCTCTACCACCTTGACTTCCTTTTCCTCCGAAACTACCTCTTCCTTTGGCAGACTGATTTATCAGGAGTTTTTCTTTAGCTTTTAAGGCCATCTGGTAAGCCTCTTCTACTGTCTTAGGAGACAATATACTTATCTCATCTTGGATCTCTATTCTGAGACCATTTATGTACCTGGAAATCTTCTCTGTTGTGTCCTGGATCTGTCCAGCTCTTATGCTCACTTTGTAAAATTCTTCTTTGTACTCTTTCATTGTCATTAATCTCTGTCTAAGATTCTGCATTTGTCTAAATAATGAAAGCTGATAATCACTAAGCAAAAACTTACCTCTCATCTTTGCCACCATTCTGCTCCAATTTTTGATTGGCTGCTTACCAGCTCTCCTTCTCTTTGCTTACACTCCATCCCACCAAAGTGCTGCATGTCCTTTCAACCTTGTGACTGCAAATTTAACTCTCTTTTCTTCACCCATCTCTTCATAATCAAAGCATTTATTCATCTCATTGATCCAGTCTATCAACTCTTCTAGATTCAATCCTCCTGCAAAAGCTGATACTTCAAGTCTAGGCCTGGATGTAGAGCCTAAAACTGATTTAAAGAATCTCATATCAGGGGTAAGCTCAATATTTTCTTCTTCTTCTTCAGCTTTAGGTTCACTGACATCTTTAGGATCTCTTGGATGTCCTACTTCAATTGCTTCCAATCTGGCTTGGATGTACTGCATAGTCTCCAATACTTTTGCATTAGCAACTGGCCTACCTCTCCTTCTACCAGTAGCACCTCTACCAATTCGGACAACCATGCTGGATTTCTTCTTCTGGCTTTTGGAAACCTGTTCAATATCTGAAAAATGCTCTGATGTCTACTTTGATACGACAAATGATGGAAGTGTGGGTGCAGGCGTTAAGGAGAGTTGTTCAAACTTGCTTACAATATTTTCTAACTCCAGAGGAATTAGCTCTTGGTATTCTTTCACACTCTCGGTCATCAAAATTTATAAATCTGATTGATTTATTTAACAAAATAACATGCGGAAAGCAAAAAGTCCTTTTCTCCTTGGAAAATATAATAAAGCACATTAACAGGTTTTAATAACTTTCGAAAATGTTTCGAAAGTTATTCACTTAAGAAAGCTCTTGTGAACAATATTATAATCCTCGGAACATTATAAGGCACTTGACCCATATTCAACTCTTCCGTAACATATGTTTGAATTTCAAACATTAATGAAATTATGATTGAAATAACTTTTTGGAATTGAATGTTAAGGCTTTTGACAAGGTAGGATTATAATGTATTTTAAACAATGTTTAATGACCTTCCAAATGGTTCAGACTTCAGATTTTAAATAAACTCCCTTTCATCCCTTTGTTAAACCTCCACGTAGTCATTCATGAGACCACCATTGGATGCTTCCTTACATCAAATTGACGGATATTGCATTAATTTCATTCCGGGCTTTATCAAACAAATTTCACATGAAATCACTGGCATTGTTGGGATGACGTGTCCAATTTTAATTTGCTCGCGTTGTCTTCAATCGAAGCTGGTTCAAACCCAATCGTAATGCGAAAACGGTGGTATGGTTTTACAAAACCACGCAACCTACAATTTTTGTTTCTGAATGTGTTGGCTGGGATTTCAATTAACTTCGATTCTCTTTGAAACCTTCCTTCCTCCGCTGCATAACCCTGATAACATGAATCGATCTTCGAACATCCAATTTTAACTGGGAAACATAATTTCTCTCAATTTCCTCAGAAATTTTACACTGAATTGATATTCATTCAAATCTGCTTCGCACAGAACTAATTGATCTTAATTTCTACACAGAATTTATATATATCAAATGGATTTTCGAAGGGTGGAGACCTCCTTCACACAGAGATTAATACATTCTCGATTTTACACAGAAACATGAATCAAATGAACCTTCGAAGGATTTAGCCTCCGGGAAATTTTCCAAGAACACAAATAAACAATAACTCTACAATTTTTATTAAATTATAGGGCAAACCCTCTCAAATCCAGTCTTCTACATCAAATTCCTGAATTCTCTCTTTGATGAGGTTACATTTATATCTTTTCTTTAATAACAATCGACCTCCTCAATTAGGATCGAATCCTCTAAATTGAGACAAAATCCTAATTACCTAATATCTCCCTTAAATCTATGAACTGAAGCTAGATATGCTCAACAAATCAAAAGCTGTCCAATTCTCCTAACACCTATTCGAACAACTGTATCTCTAAATATAGTTTCTAATTTATTACAAAAATATATTAAACAAATTGTTGAGAGATCCAACCCTCTCAGTAAAACCGGCTTTGACCCAACAGTCAATGAATTTTAAACCCATCTAGCCACAACATGTGAACAATATTTCACATTGCTGGCTAAACTCCAATGCCCCTGCATCAGAAGAGTTCGTTTAATTCAAAATAATTTATCTCCAATTTTAGCAATTCAAGTAGCTTCTCAACAACATATGGACTAGCAAAAATTAAACATTGAGTCGATGAAGATGTAACCTTAAGATGAGTTGTTTGTTTGTAAGACTTAGGCTGGGAAGAAGACAATGCTCTAAACCTAATAGCTCCTCCTCACACACACAACGGTAGAAAAATTATAGTATCCTTGTATATTTTGTAATCTAACTATTGGAAATAATCTCACCATTGTTTCCCCTATAGACTAGGCACTGCAAAAACGAAATAATCCACAACTCTATTCCAATCCATTTTTAAGGACTACCACCAAATTAGCCACCCATCAAGTCCTTTAAGAAAAATTCAAAAATGATGGGAGGATCCCAAGTTGTTTTTGGATGGCTCTTCCTTTGACATCATCTTTAAGAAAATAATAGTCCCCTTCAACGTTGTAATTGGTCGCCATTGCCAAAATAGGGTTGTAACCCTTGCCCACTTCTTAGACAACACAAGTGCAACAAAGAATAATACTAAAAATGGAGTGTTTCTCAAGCTACAATAATACAAATATCACATTAACAAATGGCCCCACCACTTGATAGTATCCTATGAAAATTCTCTAAATTCCTAGCATTGGTGACCAATGAGCCCCCAATTGTAAGTGATAATAGGTGAAAAATGGCATGAGAGTTTTCCAAAAGAATCAACAAAACATTCTCAAACTCCAATCCTATGTGCCTTGTTATATTAAAATCTTGGAATTTTTTAGATAAAGTATAAAAGCTCAACCATAAGACCTTGTGTACTGAAGCGATGGCCATTATCATTCACACGATAAGTAAGAATACTGATGACTATGAGTACATAGGTTCTTGCAGTTAAGATTTTGGGATTTATCTTGAGAAGCACAATATTTTGTTAGAAAATGTTTAAACTATATGGAGAAGATCCATCCACCCACAATAACCAACTTGTGACGGATCTTTGATTTTTGTAAAAACCCACTATAAAAACCATTTCCACAAACCCTAGTATCAATTTTGTCCATAATCTTGGTATATTAATTTCTATTTTTATTATAGTGATTATTCCATCCCTAAATATAATATAATATAATTTTTATTCTCGGGGCTCTCTAGCCTAGTAAAAGTAGTAGACCAAGAGAAATAGTGATGCCATGTACTCTCCAACGAGTTTGTTTTTTCAACTCCAAAGAAGGATTGTGCACCCTCACATCCCATTCCTCAACAAACCATTTATCTAATTTAATCTTCAAGTGTCGATATGAGATGGTAAATGAAAATAATGAAGCCTGCAAGTTTGTTCAGCATTTATGATCTTGATCATCCCCAAGGAGAGGTTAATAATACTTCCATCTTTTTGATTTAAAGTAATGTTCCTTTTTCCTCTTGGGGACCACATGGCTTGAGGACAAGAGTGTTATAAATGTCTTGTATCATGAAAAATATGAATATAAATATGTATTTTCATAATCGAAAGTTTTACATCTAAACTTGCCAAGTTTTAGTACCATTCTATCTAGAAGAACTTTGCTAAGATCAATCTCCACCCAAATTTGAGAATATATGAAGAAGCTTTTGCATTCTACTCCATATCATACTTTATTCCACCCAAAATATTTGCGATGTCTTTAAATGTTGAAGAATGCATAAATGGAAGAGCCAGATTTGGGACTCTAACCCAAACTTGCATTTTTAATACAACTATTGAAGAAGGATAAACATATGGAAACCAAGGGGTAATAAAGATATTCACTTTTCCCCAAAACTAGGGACCATGTCTAAGATTTTTTTGATAACTAGTAGAAGTATCAAATTGAATAGAAAAATACCCTTTGGAGCACAATAAATTTCACAATGCTAATTCCAATTGGAATGAATCCACTATTGCAAATAATTTGATTGAGGTTGATAGAGGCCAAAGCTCATTAAATATACACATCATTTCTTTAGATTTAAGGGATATGAAGAGTTCGTTTAATTCGAAATGCTTTATCTCCAATTTTAGCAATTCAAGTAGCTTCTTAACAACATATGGACTAGGAAAAATTAAACATTGAGTTGATGAAGATGTAACCTTAAGATGAGTTATTTTTTTGTAAGACTTAGGCTTGGAAGAAGACAATGCTTTTAACCTAATAGCTCCTTCTCACACACACAACGGTTGAAAAATTATAGTATCCTTGTATATTTTGTAATCTAACTGTTGGGAATAATCTCATCATTGTTCCCCCCTATAGACTAGGCACTGCAAAAAGGAAATAATCCACAAATCTATTCCAATCCATCTTTAAGGACTACCACCAAATTATATCTAGTCACCAACAAAGAAATTGGCCACTCATCAAGTCCTTTAAGAAAAATTAAAAAATGATGGGAGGATCCCAAGTTGTTTTTGGATGACTCTTCCTTCGACATCATCTTTAAGAAAATAATAGTCCCCTTCAACGTTGTAATTGGTCTCCTTTTCCAAAATAGGGTTGTAACCCTTGCCCACTTCTTAGACAACACAAGTGCATCAAAGAATACTACTAAAAATGGAGTTTTACTCAAGCTACAATAATAAAAATATCACATTAACAAATGGCCCCACCACTTGATTAAATCCTATAAAACTTCTCTAAATTCCTAGTATTGGTGACCAATGAGCCCCCAACTGCAAGTGATAATAGGTGGAAAAAGGCATGAGAGTTTTCCAAAAGAATCAACAAAACATTCTCAAACTCGAATCCTATGTGCCTTGTTATATTAAAATCTTGGAATTTTTTAGATAAAGTATAAAAGCTCAACCATAAGACCCTGTGTACTGAAGCGATGGCCATTATCATTCACGCGATAACTAAGAATACTCATGACTATGAGTACATAGGCTCTTGCACTTAAGATTTTGGGATTTATCTTGAGAAGCACAATATTTTGTTAGAACATGTTTAAACTATATGGAGAAGATCCATCCACCCACAATAACCAACTTGTGATGCATTTTGATTTTTGTAAAAAACCGCTATAAAAACCATTTCCACAAACCCTAGTATCAATTTTGTCCATAATCTTGGTATACTAATTTCTATTTTTATTATAGTGATTATTCCATCCCTTAATATGATATAATATAATTTTTATTCTCGGGGCTCTCTAGCCTAGTAAAAGTAGTAGACCAAGAGAAAGAGTGATGCCATGTACTCTCCAACAGGTTAGTTTTTTCAACTCCAAAGAAGGATTGTGCACCCTCACATCCCATTCCTCAACAAACCATTTATCTAATTTAATCTTCAAGTGTCGATATGATATTTTAAATGAAAATAATGAAGCCTGTAAGTTTGTTCAATATTTATGATCTTGATCATCCACAAGGGGAGGTTAATAATACTGCCATCTTTTTTATGTAAAGTAATGTTCCTTTTTCCTCTTGGGAACCACATGGCTTGAGGACAGGAGTGTTATAAATGTCTTGTATCATGAAAAATGTGAATAAAAAATGTGTATTTTCATAATCGAAAATTTTACATCTAAACTTGCCAAGTTTTAGTATCATTCTATCTAGAAGAACTTTGATAAGATCAATCTCCACCCAAATTTGAGAATATATGAAGAAGCTTATGCATTCTACTCCATATCATACTTTATTCCACCAAAAATATTTGCGATGTCTTTAAATGTTGAAGAATGCATAAAAGGAAGAGCCAGATTTGGGATTCTAACCCAAACTCACATTTTCAATACAACTATTGAAGAAGGATAAAAATCTGGAAACCAAGGGGAAATAAAGATCTTCACTTTCCCCCAAAACTAGGGACCATGTCTAATATTTTTTTGATAACTAGTAGAAGTATCAAATTGAATAGAAAAATACCCTTTGGAGCACAATAAATTTCACAATGCTAATTCCAATTGGAATGAATCGAGGTTTATATAGTGCGCCCAAATGTTTCACTTATTACCCTCAAAATCAATCCCAGTTTGTGTATAATCCACCTCAAGGCAATGCTTACTTTTCGCAGAAGAATCCATATGTTGCTCAGCAAGGACCTCAATGGTATGCTCAGAATCAATATCTCGGTCCTCAACCCTAGTATGGACAGAACTATCAAGCTTATAACCCCTATGGATAGAATCCTCTGGGACAAAACATATGGGGGTCGAATTTCTCTCAGCCTAGGTGGAATGCTAACACAGGTCCTTATTAACGACCTCCACTGCCTTTTAATCGTCAATTGTCGTTTCTCGCGACGTTAGAACTACCTGATGTGTAAAAACTAACAAACGATCCAATTCTTCATAATCTGTATTGGCCTCTAATTCCAACCAAAATTCCTAGTGATTGTCCTAAGTTTGAGGGAAATTCCGGAGAAGACCCCCAAGTGCACATAATGACATACCATCTTTGGTGTTCCTCTAACTCTTTGGTTGACGATTATGTCTGATTCCGTCTTTTCCAACGAGCTTTTACTGGTGCTGCTGCAAAGTGGTACATTGAACTGTCTTGAGGTATCTTCCAAGATTTAAACTCTTTAGCCATGGCGTTTCTCACACATTTTCAGTTGCCGATTCAATATGAGACTGGGACGCACCTCCTCACATCCTTGAAACAAGATCGAGCTACTCATATCTTGGAACATATTCATGAATGGAGGTGCCGCCGTCGCTTGATCAAATTTGATATTCCTGATTAGCTTCTAATTGATTGGTTCACTACCTCATTTGTCAATCAAATCGCTAAAGACATAGCTATGGGGCATGTGTAACCGAAGAACAGGCCATTGCTCGTGCCCAGTATCTTGATATTGTGTACTCTCAGTCTGACACGTTGTATGATATCTTACCTGATGCTCCTCGACCTAGAACCTCCAAAGCACCGGCGATGCCATCCGTCGATGGTATCATTGGTTCTGTATCTCAGACTTCTCGGAAGTCTTCTCCTTTGAACCCTGGGAAGCAAAAATCTAATCCTTCCAATGATACTGCTTCTCAATCTACCCCGAATTTTGGTAAAACCGTAGATGTCAATGTCGTTCAGGCCAATCCAGTGGATAAAGTTTCCAAAGGAAAAAAGAAGGGTAAAGGTAAGGCCAAAGACGATACCCTGAAACAAGATTCTGAGAAATCTCGTGCTGATGATGGTTCACATCGAAAATTGAAGTACCCTTGTTTGATTTGTGACGAAGAGCACTACACCAAGGACTGTCCTCGACGGGCCAAAGTGAGTAGATTGATTAAAGGCACCCAAGGAACTACGGTTGTTCTAAAAGAACCTTTTCCATCACAATAGACCTAGATGGTAGAGTAACCTCAGTCCTCTACCCCATTTGGCTCTCATGTTTTCATGATGAACCATTCTACATCCATTTCTATTGCTACTCGGTCGAAAGATTATACTGAACCATGTCAGGCAGTAGGGAAGGAGATCACTGATGGTCCTCCTCCTCTGCCTATTTCTGGCCCTCTTCAGATTGAAAGGCCTAGTACTGAGCCCGTTGTACGGCCACCTTCCCAAGGTGTACTTCGTAAGCCTTCTTACAATCCCAACGCCCGTGCTGCTCAACGTTACAGTATCGTTGAGGATTTGGCTTAGGCGCCATCTGCAATGTCTGCGTTAGAAGTACTTCAGAGTTGTCTATCTCAATGGAACGCTTTGTTATCTGCGATTTGCGGGGTTGATCTTGTTGATTCAAGCCTTATCACTTTCAACTTAGATAATTTCTTCCCACGTCTCCCACACTAGCTTGCGCTCATCATTCAAGTTGGAATTAATGGACTGAATATCCATCGAGCAGTTGTGGACGAGGGTGCGTCTACGTGTGTCATGTCATCTTCCTGCTGGAAAGCCATTGGTTCTCTAGCTTTGAATTCATCTCCAAATGCTCTAAAAGCATTTAATGGAAGGGAATCTAAACCTCTTGGTGTTCTCGCTAGTTTACCGATTACTCTAGAAGGGAAGACAGTCAATGACGAGGTTGAAGTAGTTGATGCCAAGCTCAATTAAAATCTTCTCCTCGGTCGCAGTTGGACTACGCCATGCTATGTGTTCCATCCCCTCTCTTTCGTGTTTTGAAATTTCCACAAGAAGGAAATATCGTTACTGTTGATCAGTTTTCATTCTTCACTTCTTCTTCCAAGAACAACGTTCCATACGTGGATCAAATACCTACGCCTTACGAGAGTGTAGGGCTGGGTATTTTCAAAGATCCTACCCTCATGGGTATTTTTCCTCTTCCTCCACCCAAAACTATTTAGATTAATATGATCTCTCGGTCTGATGACCCGTGGATCATCCCTTCGCCTGAGCAGATCGATTCTTTTGGAAATTCTATGTTGTTAAGTCCGATCGAGATTGACTATTGTGAACTTATTTCGGCTTCAGAGTCTCCCCCTCCGGATCATGCTCCTTTGGGCATGTCTCTCAACACTTATTCTCAATCCCCTTGGTTTGGCGATTCGGATTCGCCCGATCCCTTGAAAGAGATATTTCCCTCCGATGAAGCACTCGTGGAAACTATGTCTCTCGAGGATCCTTCGTGGGATGATAATCATCATCGTTCCTCGTTCATGCCTGGCCTCAGGGTTGTGTCTACATGTCTTGAGATATTTTCTTCTCAGGTTCCTTCTCCTCCACTTAAAATGCCTATTTTGACACACGAATGTTTTGCAGAGGGTAACTTGAGTAATATCACACAAATGATGCCTATCGACATTTCTGTCAAATCGGGAATTGTCGAGAACATCCATATTGGGGTCACCTGTTCTTTAGATGAAGTCCAGGTTTATACTAGCCTTTTCTACGAGTTCCGCGATGTCTTTGCATGGTCTTACAAAGAGATGCCCGGCATCGATCCTAGTATAGTGGTGCATGAGATTCCAACATATCTTGTTGCGAAGCCTGTTCATCAACGAATTCTTCTTGTGCACCCTAGAAAGGCTACCGCTATTAAGGGTGAAGTTGAAAAACTTCTCAAAGATGGTTTTATCTATTTGATTCCCTTGAAAGAATGGGTGTCCAATATTATCCCTGTAGATAAGAAACAGGGCACCATTCGGGTCTATGTTGATTATCGTGACATTAACCGGGCTTGCCCTAAGGATAATTATCCTACTCCCTTTATTGATCAAATCATTGATGAATGCGCAGGGAGTGAGATTTTTTCCCTTATGGACAGATTTTCTGGCTATAACCAGATTAACATTCTCCCAACCGATCAACATAAGACCGCCTTTATCTGTCCTTGGGGTACTTTCGCGTACAAAAAGCTCCCTTTCGGTCTGAAAATTGCTGGGGCTACATTTCAGTGAGCGATGTCGTATGATTTCCATGATATTAAACACATCGTTCAGCCTTATCTGGATGACCTTCCGGCTCATTCAGCTAAGCGTAAAGACCATCTTGACCATCTCTGTCATATTTTTCTTCGCTGTCGACGCTATAACATTCGGCTGAATCCACATAAGTGTGTCTTTTGCGTTGATTCCGGTATACTTTTAGGGTTTATCGTTTCCAAAGACGGAATTCGCCTCGATCCACTCAAATTTGAGGCTATCATTAATATCCCCTCTCCATCCTCATTACATCAGTTGCAGAGTCTGCAAGGGAAGGCTAACTTTTTATGCCGTTTTATACCTAACTATGCCAAAGTGGCTAAAGGATTCACGCGATTACAAATGCAGGGCATCCCGTTCCTTTGGGATGAGACCGCCTAGAAGTCTTTCGATGCACTAAAGATGTTGCTTGTCAACGCTCCTCTGTTACGTCCTCCAAACTATCATCAAGATTATTCCCTCTATTTGGCCGCCGCTTTCAGCACGATTTCCATGGTTTTGGTACAAGAAGATGATGCTGGTGACGAACATGTTATTTACTACCTGTCTCGTAACCTTCTTGATACTGAAACGCGCAATGCACATGTCAAGAAGTTGGCGTTGGCTGTTGTTCAAGATGTTTAACGTTTTCGTCACTATATTCTACTACGTACAGTTACTGTGATTTCTAAATGTAACCCTATGACCTATATATTGTCTTGACAATCGTTGGGGGGCAAGTACTCGAAGTGGACTATCATCCTCCAAGAGTTAGATCTGGTATTCGCTACTGCCAATTCAAAGAAATCATTAGTCTTTGCCGATTTAATTTTCTCCCTCTCCTCTGACTCCGCTCCACCTGGTTCCGAGGAACGCATTCCAGACGATGCGATTTTTTCTGATTAGCACCCTCGATCCTTAGTATGGTGATATCATCATATATCTTCAGACTTCTACCTTCATATCTGAGTTGACGATGGATGCTCACCAACGCATTGGTCATCAATCGAAACCCTATCATATATTCAGAGATACACTCTACCGCATCGAAGTTGATTCCATTCTCCACTAGTGTTTGACTCTCGAGGAGGCTGAGAAAGCCCTGAATGACTGTCACAGTGTCGCCTGTGGTGGTCACATGTCTGGTTATGCTACTGCACATAAAATTCTTCGTGCTGGGCATTTCTGGATTACCATCTTCAAGGACTACATTGTCGTTGTTCGTAAATGCTATCACTGCCAGATCTACTAGCACAAGATGCGCGCGCCACCTTCCTCTCTCCACCTTGTCATTACTGTTGGTCCCTTTGAAAAATGGGGTATCTATTTTATGACGTGTAACCGTCACTCAGCCAGGGGGCATGCTTATATCATCGTAGCCGTTGACTACTTCACAAAATGGGCCGAAGCAATGCCTACACTTACGGCTGATGGTAAGACAACAACTCAGTTCATATTCAATAACGTCATTTCTAGGTTTGGTGTCCCTCAAGCCATCGTTACCGATCATGGTTCCCATTTTCGACATTATATGGTGGCAAAGTTGACTTCAAAGTTGGGTCCGCGTCACGACAGCTCTGTTAGCCACCTATAAAATTTGTCATATCAAATGGTGGCTAAATCTCTTTTAGCCTTTAAGAAACAATTCATGTTCAAATTGTTAGTTCTTAAAGTCTTATGAAGATCTTTACCCTTTGAGTTAATCTTCACTGTTGTTTCCCTCATAATCCTAAAGAACCTGTTGATTACCGAGAGAAAGACTGCTTAAAACTCCATTTTCCATCATTTCAATTATCCATTTTCACCCATTTTTTCCCTTTCATAAAAACCCTCAAAATACCTTCATTTAGCCTCTAAACCATTCCAAAGCCCTTTTAAACCTTATGTCCCCCTTTCATCTGGTTTAAAAAACCCTTTTTTCCTTATCGGAACCCCTGAAAACCCTTCAAAAACCTTTATTTTGGCCTAAAAACCTTCATTTTTCTATAAAGGCCTTAAGCCCCTTTCAGCCTTAAGCCCTAGCCCCTTTTCCGCATATATAATACGTTGTGACCGGGCATGAAGCGCTCATCGCATCACAAATATTCATCGCATCGCAAGTATTCATCACATCGCAAAACACATTTTACTTGTTTTTTCATGGTTATTTGCCTCCCGTCGATGCGATCTTGCGATCAATTCTCCACCGTTGATCTGATTTGCTATGCCCAAATCTAACGGACCATATTGCTCCCCGTTCCAAAACCCGCCATTCCTCCTTTTTATTCATCGCTAAATCTCCCTAGTCGATCTAGTTTTCAGATCAACGGCTCTCGCTCCATCGCAAATCGACAATCGCATTTTTCCCTTTTGTCCTTTCCTTTCCCTCCTCCGATGCCGATCCCCCGATTTAATCTCAACCATCAAATCCACAAGAACCGACAGCTAAGATTCAATCGCGCTCTCCCCATAGCCTTTCGATATCAACCTGTCGATTTAATCCTGACCGTTGATCTCTCTTAGATCGAACGGTTCGCGCTTAATCGCATCGGCATATTGCATCGCCACTTTTCCCTTTCCTCATGCCGATGCGATTCTATGTTGAAATCTCTGCTGTTGATCTTCTTAGATCCGACGGCTCCCATTGATCCTTATTCCGCCCGATCCCCTGCCTGACCTTTTCCTCCGTTCATATAGCCCCGCTCCATCTTTCAAATCTAACCGTCCATTCATAAGATCAGACGATCGGGATTAAAACCGATGACCTTTTTCACATATCCACTCACGCGCTGCCACCTGTATTCCATTATCACCCTTTCCGTGCAACTTTCCTGTCGCGTGCGATCTGCACCGTCGAATCTGGAGCCTTCGATCTGACGGCGGACGATGCGTTTTGCAAATTTTTTGCGCCCGCGAGTTAACACCAAAAAATTACGCGAAATGGGTGGTATTAGGAGGGACAGGTGTCAGCAGGTGTATGGAATCGTGTTATTTTTTGAATACCGCCCACCCCCCTCAACGCCGTGCGAAAACCATTAATGGTTTTCTGCTATACCGCCGCGCTCGCCCACTTTGCTTTTTCATCTTTTAATCTCAGTCGTCGATCTCTGAGATCGGATGGTCCCGTGAGATCGGACGGTCCACCCTGATTTGCTCCCAAAAAATTTCACCAAGCGATATCGACCGTTGATTATTCTAATCCAACGGCTCCTTTTCAACCTCGCGGCCAAGCCTCCAAAGCAGCTATTAAACCTATTTTCGCAGGATTTTCATAATTTTTGTTTGTTTTTGCAGGATATATGGGTTTTTCCCATAGTTTTAAAAATAATGCTAAGGCCAGGGATGACGATCCCCATGCCATTATTCATATGGAAAGGGGATTTACAGGGTTTAAAACTATGATTATACCTGTGCTTCATGAGCATTGGTGATATCATGAAACCCTCTACACACCTGCAAACATGAAAACACAGTCAAAATCCATTAATTGAAGAGCATTAGGGGAATTTTGAGGTCTAAAATGGGCCTCATAAGAAAAATGTACAACAAAAATAAACTTTATAACAACCAATAGGATTCAAGATGATGATGTCATCCATAATGGATGATTCACCATTTTTGGAGTAAAAAAGTAAAAATATTAAAAAATAATAAAATAATAAAAACTACTTTTTCAACTCGTATTTTAAACTTATCTCCCAAAATTTTTACTCAAATTTCGAGCGGGAGTACTCGTTGGATGCGGAATTTAATTCCTCATCCAAGGAGTACCCATGTTGCATACTTTCGATGAACTCTTCTACACGAAAAATGAGAAATACATAAAAAAACGTGATTGTAATCACGTTTTTTTTATGTATTTCTCATTTTTCGTGTAGTAGGACCCATCGAAAGTATGCAACATGAGTACTCCTTGGATGGGGAATTAAATTCCGCATCCAACGAGTACTCCCGCTCGAAATTTGAGTAAAAAATTTGGGAGATAAGTTGAAAATATGAATTGAAAAAGTGGTTTTTTCATTTTTCCCTCTAAAATTTGATGATGTCATCAAATCTTATTAGATTTTTTCCACTATTATTTTATAATTTCCTTAGGAGGCCCATTTTAGACCTCAAAATTCCCCTAATGTATCAGCGTTAAAAACACAGGATGAAAGCATAAAGTGAAGAATTAAAGATGTTAAAGCAGATTTTAAAGGGATTAAGGCACAAATTCAAGAATCAAAGGCCTAATCCACAGTTAGCAAGGAATAAAAGACCCGAAGATGAATATCAAGGCTAATTAAGTCTAAACACAAAGCAAAATAAAATTAAAGGTGTTTTAAGGAAAAACAAAGAGATATATCAGTCCGAAAGGCCTCCACTGCCACATCAGAGGCTAATTGAATCCTCTTCAGCTACCAAAGTGCCACTTGTAGCCTCAATAAATCAAAATAAGACATAGTTATTGCCTAGTCAGTGATATTTTGTTTAAAGACAGCCAGAGTTATTGACAGCCTGCCTAAAGAGTTTTAAAGTCAACAAACTCTGCCAAGTAGCCTAAAAACTTAATGAAAACCAATTAATACAGAGAAATATCGGAAAAATTCTCTATTGAACCCCTTAAAGACAAAGAAACATTAACTTGTATTAATTTAACTTAGAGATCTTTTCTTTCATCCCACCTCCTCATCTTCTTATAAAATCTCCTTGAGGAGCACATTGTAAAGGGTTGGTTATTGGATTTCTGATGTAATAGTTGTTGTATCGAATCATTGTTGAATGTAAATAAATTTTGAAGCTCTGAAGCTCTGTTAAGTTATTGAAGAATTTAGGCTGAGAAGAGAAGTTGTTGTTGTGATGAAACATGGGACTTGAAGTATGTAACTGGATTGACAATCAATATACAAGCTGGTTTTTGGGATCCTGGTCTATATCATTGGTGAAGTACCTCTTACTGTTATTGTTTTCCTTTCATGTATGCCATTTTGTTCACTTTTCTCTGATAAAAAACAACAAATATAGAGCTAGGATTTACTGTTAAAAGTACCCTACTCTCACTGATAAGCTTTATCTTTATGTTTTCCTCCAATTGTGTATTTAAGAATGACTTAAGTTAAGTGTAAGCATTATCAAGGAATGTTGGTTAGTACATGTCTTGATGTGAAAAACTTGAAAGGAAGTTCTTGAATGATATTTTCATTACATGCTAAGTAGATTTAAACTAGAAAATTTTATGGTTTGCCCTGTCTTCTAGTTCTTTCTCCAAAGGTTGTTTGAAGGTTTCCCTAAGAGTATGCTGAAAGCAGGCCTAGATTTTAATGCATCTGACTTGATCTTAAGCTGCACTTTGTTTTCTTATCTGTTTTCATCCCTTTTGAAAGTAGTCATGTGGATTACTGGATTGTTTGTCTGATAAGTTAGCTTTAATACAAGCTTATCCAAAGAAGTTTATGGTTAGCCCTGTCCTTTGGTTGGTTTCAAACAATTGCTTAAAAAGGCTTTTCTTGTATGGAAAGTTGATAAATCCTTGCTGAAATTATTGACTTTTTCCACTTTCTCAACACTTTTAATGTTCCATTCCATCATTTAATCTAAAAGATATTTTGATATAGATGACTTGCCCCTTGGACCACTCTTGAAATTTTTGTACAATTAAACCCTTTTGTGACTCCATTGCCCAATGGTTTAAAGCCGCTTCATGCTAATCCTATCTGCTGAACACTTCTCAATATACTTGTATCTTCACCTTTTGGAAATATTTCATTTTTTGATATTCCATCCAATTAAAGATCATACCTGACCAACCAAACAAACAAAAAGCCCTTGTTCTTAATAACTAGCCTAATATCATACTTAAAACCTTAAAATATAAATCAATCTTTGCACTTATAGAGAGATCCCTCTCTGGATTCAGGAGGGCTAGATCCTAGAATCCCAAAGTGGTTTTGAATGTAGTCTCTGCAGCATTTAGTCTTGCCACTCTACTAAATTACAAAGGCCTAACAAGCTCAATGTTGTACTATCCTCAGGCCAATGGCCAGGTTGAAGTCGTGAATAAAGTTCTTGTCACCATGCTTCAACGTATGATTGGGATGCACAAATCAAACTGGCATCTCATGTCATTTTCGACTCTTTGGGTGTACCGAACCTCAGTTAAGGATGTGACCGGATTCACTCCATTTCAACTTGTTTACGGTTTGGAAGCTACCCTTCTGATTCAGTCTGAGATACCTTCACTCAAGTTGGCTGTTGAATTACTGCCAAACACTTCACCAGAAGAAGAGCATCTTCTCTACTTAGAAAGGCTGGATGAAACTTGCCGCTTTGCTGATTTGGTCATTGAAGCACAGAAAAAGCGGGCCAAAGCTCATTTTGACCAGTCAGTTTCCCCTCGCTCCTTCGTAGAAGGAGACCTCATCCTCCTATACGACCAAGCTCATGATAAGTTGGGGGCAGGAAAATTTCAACCCATGTGGCATGGGCCTTACATTGTTAAACGTGTTTTGCGGAATGGGGCCTATGAGCTTATTGATTACGAAGGTCATCCTTTGGATCAGCCTAGAAATGGGTTGTATCTTAAAAAATATTATGCATGAGTCGTTTGTGCATGTTTTGTGTACATAGGTGTTCTTTTCATTTTTGTACATTTTTGGCTTGGTGTGCTTTGCGAGCGTTTTCCTGCTTATTGGGTCGTTGCTTATTGTGTAGATGTCTATTACCCCTTACATTGGTTTCGCGAATGGTGCTTCCCAAAGTACTCGGAACCTGTTTTCAGCAGTCTGGGTGATTTATGATCCTGCTGGTGAGTTGATAGATCTTCAAGGTATTTGTCTAGGACGAGCTACAAACAATGTCGCTGAGTATAGCGATGTTATTGAACTATTAACCGAGGTGATTACCCTTGGCATTCGTGCATTGGTTGTAAATCTAGACTCACAACTTGTCATTCTTCAACTTAATGGAAATTATTCAGTTAGAAACCCTCACATCCTAAGGTTGTATTTACGTGTTTGTTTGCTGGAAAGACATTTTTATTACATCACATATCAACATATTCCTAGGCGAATGAATGCATTAACTGATACAGTGGCTAACATTGTATTAGATAGACATTTGCGTAAATTGTAAAAATCATCATCACATGAAAAATATCCGTATAGGAAAATAGATGTGTGTGTATATATATATCGAATGTTTGCATCAATGTGCATCATAAGTTCAAAAAATATGTGTGTTTCAGTTACATCCTGAGACATCATGTCTCTCAAAAATATGCGGAAATAAAACCTAGGTGTATACTCGGCATGATGCTCATGATAACATGTCATCACCCGTACAAGCTGCCTCAGCAAGCAGCAAACTCGGTTTGGCACCCCTACAGTGTGTCTCTGGTATGCACGAGGAACATCATCGAATCACACATAGTCCGGGATCCCACAGGGGATTCCCTCCAAATTGCGTATGATTTCCTCCTCCTCACCTCCCTCACCATGAGGGGCAATATCAAAGTTGTGAGGGATGTGCCTCGCTATCGGGGACATACCTGCAGGTCTCTTTGGGACAACATCTGCATACATGGATTCAATGTCAGAACATGCATAACCAAAAAAATAATAATACTCATAAAAATAAAAAAATGAGTCTTACCAAGTACTTCATCCCAATCCTTTCCTTCTGGGAGTGGGATATCTGCATCACCAGTGAAATATGTGCCAGAGTAGGGCCAATCCTCCACGATCAGCTGTCGGTGGATCCACTCAAAGAACTTTGGTCTCCAGGACATCTATTGACCGCCCCCTGACCTTGGCATCAGAGCTGCCCAACGGGCCATCCGTGGTTCCTGTGCTGGTGGTGTCGGGACTATAACCTCCTGACGTTGAAATATTGGTAGTCGTTCCAAGATGAACAATACCAGAATGGACCCGTAACCGAACTGCTTCAGCTTGGTTTTCTTGCACTTTGTCAGTTGACGTTTCATGTTGATTGTCACTGCCTCTGCCCAGTTGTAGAGGGTCGATGTCATGCAATCTATAAAAATAAGTAGCTGTGTCTTTGTCGCTTCGTGCGTAGCTTGCGATCCTGCAGCTCGTGTGATGGTGTACAACACTACCTTTAGTGCCAAATCCAGAATAGTTTGAATATCAACTTTTCTGCTTCCCCATCCTTTCCTTGCCACTGGACACACCTTGTCGATCACCATACTCATGTTCTCCATTGTGGGCTGAGTGTCAGTTAGGATTGGTACTGCCCCCCTCTGCGAAAACCCTGTTATGAAATAAACATCAGAAACTTCAATCTCGAGTTATTGATCGTGAATGATGAAATTTTCCTGATCAACGTCCCAGACATTGATCAAGTATTGTAACAGCTCTGGTTGAGCTCTGAGGCATGGTGTCATGAATAATTTCTTGAGCCAACAATCTCTAAGATCTTCCATGCATCTTTCGTTTTCCATGGCAAGTTTGTCTTCTTCACTATGTTCTCGTTCTTTCCACTCGATCACCATTTTTCCGCTTCACGCCTGCAAATACGTTCATAAGAATGTCATTAGCTAAATTCAAAGCTTGTGATTGTTGAAAATGGGCTCATTTGCTTGCATTTTTAAGCTTAAATGGTCGACGCAGTTGGTGCGACCTAGTTTAAAATTTTGGGCGATTGGTGCGAGTCCATGCCCAATACTCGCGCCAACCGTCGTGCCCTATTTTTTGCAATTTCCCCCATAGTTTTCCAAATTTGGGGTTGTAGGTAATGAAAAGATAATCAAAATGCAGTAAAGGATGCTAGCTCTTACCTGGAACTAACGGATTCGAGATTGGTCTACCAGATTTCCCGCTATCGTCGCCGCAAAATCACGGTGTAAAAAGGGTAACTATTGCTCCACAAGAGGTAAAAGTGAAAAGTAATTATTTTTTACCATTTTTCGCATTTTATAACTTTTTGAAACCCTAATTAGGTTTTAAGACATATTTTTCGATTATTTCATTATGTTATTTCGAGAAATGGGTTTTACGTGTGTATCTTGTACAGCGACAGGTTTTTTAATGTAACGACGATGAAGTAACGAGTTGTATTTTATACTTTTTCGGACTCGGTAAAAACACGAAAAAGTTACTGTTGGAGTCATCTTTCAGCTCTTTTCTGACTCTCTAAAACTAAAAAGATTTCCGAGACTCTTGTCCTTTTGAACTTGTTAAATGGATGCGAAAAGATATGTACCCAATATAAGTTTACCCCTTTTTCAAGCTGGGATAGATTATTTACGAAAAAGGAATACTTTAGCCTATCACGACTAAGAGGTTCTCTCAAATATTTTTTTCTACCTTTTCGGATCTAAGGGACTACTTACGAAAAGGGACCTACTGGAGTTTTCTTTTCTGCTTCTTTTCAAACTCTCTAAATATGAAAAGATGTTGATTTCTTCCTTTGTCAGACTCGTTAAACCCAAATGACATCAGAAGTCGTCACCATGACGTTACCCGAGTTCCTCCTTCCTAGGGCTCGTAAAATGTACTAGGATGGATTTGTCCGAAGGACAAACTTACATCACAAGCATTTGCTATCCTCTTCAAGTTTTTTTTAAAAAAATAATTGGGGTACTCGCCAGAAATGGTGGGGGTAAATGGAATCAGTTCTTAGTCATGTCAGCAGTATGTCACTCTTGAACGTGGCACTCATTTGCATTCGTGTCGGGTTGGGGACATCTCATTTCGTCATTTTTTGCCTCCATGGGTTTGGGTAATCTATTTTGGCCTCTCATCTGCTCTTTGCCACATCATCATGACCTCAGATCCCTTGATGTAAAATACAACCAAATCTAGAGTCGTGTCACTAATATGTTCAAGAGAAGTTTTCATTTGCAGTTTTCTACCTCCCTTTGATCCTCTATTTAGTCCTCATTCACTATCATCATGTTCCTCTGTCTCGTGTTGATGAAGTTGGAAACATTATGGCCCTCCTTCGACCGAGTCACTTCTTGTCGACTTCAGCTCATTATCCAGGAAGTTGACCTAAAGACTCCCTTTCGGTACCTTGGAGCTTGCATGCCTCAATGGCAAGTTCTTCGCATTCGACGACAAGTCCACATCACTGGCCTTCAATCGAGTGATTCTGCAGGTGTTCGACACCAGATCACTATTCATATTCTGTGGATTGTACCTGTTGTACCTTGAGAGCCATTGTCATTATTGGTGGTTTCTCTCGTGCCTGTTAATAACTTTCTTCATTGGCTGTTAATCAGGTGAATTTCTTGCATGTTCGACTTCAGCTCACATATTTGCATGCTTGAATTTGTACTTGTTCGGGTCGAGATAGAGCGCAGACCCTGGGTTTTGTCTGATAAGATCCAGGTTGCGGAATATTGTGGTTTATCATGACTTATCGCATGACTCTTTTGATTGGATCGCTGCGAGCATACCTGAGTCTCTTTTTTGATCCTTATTGCTGGATGACTGCGTCCATACCTTGGATCTCAGTTTTTCTTTACTCTATTATGGATGGCTGCGCCCATGCCACATGATCATGTATCAGAGATATCAGTTGTATTTGTACTTGCAGGTCTTCCGATAGTGGTGTTTTGTTCGAACGCGTTCTCGTAAAGCATTTCACCCCTCCCTCTCTCTCGAACCTCATGCTTTAGGGGGCATCTGTTACACAACATTTTGTCACCGTCCCTGCAATCCCCATCCTGCACATTGGAGGATCATGTCCGTGACTAATAAGAAGTGTCATGCCTTGCAAAGACCATCATTGCATCCCTTGCTATGAGGACAACATTCCTTCTGTTAACAATTCCTTGAGCAGACCATCAGAAACACATGTTTTTGGGTTGGCACCGGTAGACCATTATGCCCTCGCACCAATGAGGAAGATTAACACTGGGCCCTATGCCCATTAGCGCTCTGTCCCAATGAGCAACCCACGCCAAGCTGTTTTTGGAATGTTTTTAAAAAAATAGAGGCTAAGTTTCCATGCTAACAACTTCGTGGGCGAGTCAACTTGGGTGGTTTGACTGAATAACCACGACCACCCTCCTTTGGCCTCTTGTTTCCGCCTTTTGGGGAAACCTCCCAAAGGATAAGGCCTCCCTTCCACCATTGTAGGGATCCCAACCTCCTCCTCTCCCTCTATAAATAAAGCTATCTCCCATTGGTACACTAGGTGAATAATTATAGCTGAATAGTTGAAGAGAATTGCTTAACATCTTGTTGGTGAGATAGAGCAGAAAGAGACATTTGTCGAGAGAGAGCTTAGGCTTGTGTCCTCGTCTTGTCCCAATCCCCGAGGATACTTCAAGACGCACTTCGATTGAACCTGCTGAAGGAGGTTGCGACGTCAAGGCTCCGATTGTAATCTCTTTCTTTCTATTTATATATATATATGACTATTGTCTGGTTCTCATCTTGTGTTAATATGGTTTATTTTACACAATATATTTAATCCTCCTTGATTGATTAGCTAGTTATGAATGCAATTATTGTCTTGTAAGCTGCTCTTGTCCTTTGATCTTTGTGCAGGAATCCAAGTACCATTGCCAAAGGACCGTGACCTGTCGAGGCAGAGATCAAGAGGCCGCCACTGCTACAGCTGCAACAATCGCGTTGGATTACAGGTAGGACAATCTATCCCAACCTATTCCATTCGTTAACTAGGAACCTACACATTAGGTTGTTCCCTTGTTGCTAGACCGACTCTAGGGCTAGAGCAATCGTCTCTGTCCGCAGAGAGAATTTACTTAGACAACAGTAAGTTTGAACTTTGTAATGTACACAATCAAAGTATTCCAAAGTTTTTAATATCACTAAATTTATTTATACATTTAAAAACTCATTATAAACAAACTAAATTTCTAGTTTCATTTATTTTTTTATTTTTCATTTGATTCCAAACCCCAAAAAAATAAAATGTCCAATAATTAGAGTACCACTTTTTAAAGTACCCACACTTTCATTGGTTCTTATGTGGATTGCACTGTAAGTAATATTTATTTTGAATGTGACTGTGAGAACTTTTCCCTAATCATCAAATTTTGGTAAGATTCTCAAATATTCTTAAAATCTACTATCAACATTGATTGAAATCTACAATCAACATAAATTCAATCACATTATGTATACTTAATTTTAAATTTAATAGCACTTATCCTTTTCCAAAAGAAAAAAAACAACTTAAGACAATTACAATTGCAAAGCTGTGTGAACATATGTTGGCTCCAAATTGCCTCAAAATACTGTGAAAGTGTCTGAGAAATGTCAATAGACAGGAACTAGGTTTCCATATACGAACAAAAACTGATCAAAATAGTGACCAAATAGATTAAACAAGCAAAAAAACCATACAAAAAACATTGAGCTCTGAGGTGCCCTGCATCATACACAGATCTGATTGAAGAAACCTACATAAAACAAGCCAAAAAGACATGTGCCAAGAGGAAATACACACTGAGCCTCCATTAAAAGGAGAAAGCCCTCGAACTATTGAGCCATTGACCAGATAATCGAAATGAATTTTCCCGGGCATGAGAGAGGCTCCTCCCTTAAATATAGTTGGTCTGCCAAGTTATTATGCTCCCAGAATATATGGCAGAAAGAGATGGACTATCATGGACTAAATTTGCTCCATCCAGGGAAGTAGTGATGGAAATTCTGTCTAGTATGTCCATTTACAGTTATGACATGTAAGTCTCCATCGATCAATTTCAAATATGAATACCCAAAAATATATATATATAATTTCACAACTATAACTAAATGCTATAAACACTTAGCTACAGTTGCGAGATCATCTGGTTGGTGTTATTATTAACCATGCGCTTTCTTCCAACGATTTTCGTGAGAGATGATGTGCAAACGTGAAAAACGAGGCAATTCATACAAACTAGAGTGGGAGATCATAACTAACTAACAGATTTAACTATTCAAAAGTTGAAATTACATTTAATAACTAAATGAGTTCACCACCTTGGTTCCTGGGAATAATATTCCATAAATAGAAATCACATTAAATAACTGTGAGTTCGCCACCTTCGATCATGCAAATAATCATAACATTAAATTTCAACTTTATATCATATAAATAAGATATTGTAACATTTCTTTTTGAGTATTTGGAGTATATAGAATAAATTTGAAATTTTAATAATTTTTTATTAAATTTTAAGTAAAATTGATTACAAATATTTCATAAAATAAAACTGAGAAAAATTAAAATATATTTTAATATAAATAAATTTAATAAGATGATAAAGGAAAAGGTTGAATATTGTATGTTGAAGCTTAAAAATATATAGGAAAAAGGCTAAAAGTAGTATGTTTAATCAAATCTTTTGAGTTTGAATATGGTATTTTTTTAGTTTCTAACAGTATATTTTTAGTTATATTGGTTTAAAATTTAATAAAATATTTAAAAGAAATATTGAAATTATTGATATTAGTTATTGAGAATGTATATTTTAGATATGACCAGAGTATGATGAATTTGTTTATATATTTGAAAAGCAATTTTATTAATGGAAAATTGTAATTTAGTTCGAATTTATATAATTAAATTATTACAAAATTATATCCACTATTTTTACATTTCTGATAATAGATTTTTAGCTCGATTTGAGACCAACAATTCTGGTAAATTTCTACCTGGAAATTCCTAACTGGATTTGATTTGAGATAAACAATTCTGGTAAATTTCTACCTACCTGGATTTGATTTGAGACAAACAATCCAGGTAAATATTTTCCTAAATTTGACTTGAGACAAAACAATTCTGGTCAATTTTTAGCTAGATTAGATTTGAGACACAACTGATTGAAAAAATATAACCTGAAAAGTCCAATAAGTATCATGTTCAGACTATGATATTTAAACCTCTGGAACCCATCTTTGTTCGAATACCTAGACTTTACAGCCTCTGAGGCTAAATAGTTCTTCTTCTCAGTTGTATTCCATACAGAGTCTGACCCATCTTTTCAGGTACCATCTTCGTCTTGCATGTTGGGTACTTGGGTTAGGTGATATATAGTCAGAGCCCTGGGTAAGGGATATATAGACTGTGTATATACTATGCAGGAATCCAATTGGGTCGAATCTCTCTTGTGGCTCTAAGTCTATATAGTTTATTATTTTGCATGTTCATACAGTGTGAATTAATAGGCTTATATAAACATTGTATATACATTTAGACTAACCCATCTTTGTATTCTATGTTAGCTAAATGATTTTGAGTCTTAGCTCGTTAAATCAACATTCCATGCATGCTGCTGGAATTAGATCAGATATATTCACATTAAGTATATATGTATAGATTGGGTTTTGAATCTGTTTGACATCCATATTCTAGTGTCTGATATGAAGCTAAATATGTTCTGTTTTACTCTCGCAGCAACCAGTCTTGGTTTGAAATGCTGGCTCGGTTGGCTCTGTCTCTGAATTGAACCCCTTAGTCCTGAATCTGTTTTTCATTCATTGAACCTGGGAAGCATGTCAAGGAGAAAGGGATGGGGAGTTGGCAGTGGCCAATTCCTACCAGAGGAGTCCTTCCAGAGCTGGGGGAGTTATGCAAATGCTCTGAGGCAGACAGGCAGTAGGCTCCATGATAGAGTGTTTGCAAGGTCTTCGGTTGAGCTGGAAATGACTGAGGTTCGGGCTAGGAGTGGACATGACATGAAGAAAAATCTAAATTGGTGGGATTTGATTTGGTTCGGAATTGGCTCTGTTATTGGTGCTGGGATTTTTGTCCTAACAGGTTTGGAAACCAAAAAAGTAGCTGGGCCTGCAGTTCTATTGTCCTTTGTTGTTTCAGGAATCTCTGCCTTGCTTGCTGTCTTTTGTTACACTGAATTTGCTGTGGAAATGCCAATAACAGGTAAGAAGCTATTGATTTCTTTTTTCTACTTCATGCAAGATTTTGTAGCTGGGAGTCAAAATAGTCCTTATTTTGTCACTTGTCATCTGGTATTAATTCTATCATACATAGTTTCTTAACAGTACATAAACAAAATTATTTCTGATACGTTAAGATTCCCAAAATAACACTATTTGAAGATGCGAAATAGCATGATCTCCCCAAAATACTTTTGAGGTTTAATATTGTTTTCTTAATAATACATAAACAAAATTATTTCTTGTTAAGTTACAATGATAGCATTTGAGATCCATCTTCAAGTATATTTTACTGACCTGTGAGAGTTGCATTCTGCTAATGTTCTTTTCGGAGATGAACACTGATGGCATTTGAGTTCCATCTTCAAGTATATTTTACTGAACTAAGTTCATCAAATACCTGTGAGAGTTGCACTCTGCTATTGTTCTTTTCCTTCACAGTAGGCACAAGTGATATTCTATGTTTTATAAAGTCAACTGTCCTAGTACCTCTGAAGATGAGCCTAGTTGACTGGAGTTTCATGTTAATGTATAATTAACTAGTGAACTAATTCTGCAAAATATTATATATATAATATTTTGATTTATAGTAAATTTAAATTTTGAATCTCATGATTTACACAATTGTCTCTATGGGCATATTGAGTTATTATATATATTTATAATAATATCTTTCTTTTTTAAAAGACAATTTTCTAAACATTATCTTTTACCTTTCTGAAAGTCAAACCTGGACTATTGATGGGAAACTCCCACATATGAACAGCTTGACAAAGGTCAGACTACCATCACTTTTTAGTTATCTGTTTTACTTTTTTGGAGGGTACTCTGGCATATCTTTCTGTTTAATTTGTCCAGAATTTTATAAGGATTTCATGGAATCACAAGTTTGAGTTATAAACCCTCTACAATTTTAGTGCCCAGAGATTTTCAGGGTGCTGAATCTATATATGTAGTCAAAAACCCATTATAAACAACAAAAATTAAGATTTGACAAAAAAAAAAAACAAACTGAATTCTGACTTAAAAACTTCCAAAAATAGCATGTTTAGACAACTCCTCGCTAAAGTTTTAGGGATATAATTTCTTTCTTCTATACAACCACGTGTGTAATCCATCTATATCTTTATCTTGCTTTAAATCAAATATGGTGTAGTTACATAATCCATTCTTATTGCTTTTGTATTCGAATCAATATTGTGAGTTGCTTGGTCAAAATCGGAATATCATTCTTGAACATACATGGAATGGATGGACATTCTGTTCCTTTCGCAGGCCAAATGTTCTCTGTTTTCAACTTGTTTTAAACTATGTACACACGTTTTTTTGCTTTTCTGTTCCTTTCACAGGCAAAATTTTCTCTGTTTTCAACTTGTTTTAAACTATGTACACACGTTTTTTTTGCTTAGTTGCAAGTGCAGAAAAATTTTCCTTTGTCCTGAAGATAGAGAATAGCTGTCTGAAAGCCTTGTACCCAAAATGACCTACTGCATCTGAAAAAACTTCTACTGACTTATGTATTTGAATGACATTGTTTGTTTTCATCAACCAAATTCCAGTTTGTCCAAGGTGGGTTGTGTCCAAAGAGTCATGTAATCATTCAGCATCTGCATATTAAGAATGTTGGCAATCTTTTCCTATATATCCAGGAATCTGTATTGGGATGTCTTCCAAGGGACTGCATTTTTTAAGATTGTTGTTCATATTCTGCTCATCTGTTAGTATATTTTTAGTTCACTAAAAGAATCGGTCTAAAGCAACTGTTTTTAACATACTGATGTTGAAACTTGACTACGGTAAACGTGCTCCATATGTTGTTGAAAGCCCGGCACTATACAAGGTTGCATTGTTCATCGGTTCTTAACTTCAATCATGTTGCATTTTTTGCATTTTCATTTATCTAAACCAGAAAATGTATTGGTGTTGTGTATTGGTTTCTTGGCAATGTTGCGACCATAAAGGTATATATTCATTGTACTGTGATTAGTTCATCTGTCAAGTCCTTATTAGTGTAGAAATATGAGCAAGGATGTTATACTAATTAGCTGTTGTTATAAACATAATCATATTCCCTCCATTACTGATTGTGCAGGTGGGTCATTTGCCTATCTCAGAGTGGAATTGGGAGACTTTATGGCTTTCATAGCAGCGGGCAATATCATATTTGAATATATCATTGGTGGAGCAGCAGTTGCAAGGTCATGGACATCCTACTTTGCCACACTCTGTAATCACCAACCTAATGATTTCCGCATTCACACAAACCTTTCTGAGAATTACAATGAATTGGACCCAATAGCAGTTGGCATCCTCTTCATAACATGCATCGTCGCCATAAAGAGCACTAAAGCTACATCCAGAATAAACTCCATCGCCTCTGGAGTTCATATTGTGGTCCTTCTGTTCATCATCATTGCTGGGCTAACACATGCTGAACCATCAAACTTCTCAGATTTTATGCCTTATGGAGTAAGGGGTATTTTCTCAGCAGCTGCAGTTCTGTATTTTGCATATATCGGCTTTGATGCAGTTGCAACAATGGCAGAAGAGACCAAAAATCCAGCAAAGGATATTCCTATTGGACTAGTTGGGTCCATGGTGGTCATCATAACAGTCTACTGTCTCATGGCTGTGACTCTATGCCTGATGCAAAACTACAGAGATGTTGACGCTCATGCTCCATTCAGTGTTGTATTTGAAAAGGTGGGAATGAAATGGGCTAAGTACATAGTAGCCTTTGGAGCCCTTGAGGGCATGACCACTGTCCTAATGGTGAGTGTTGTAGGCCAAGCCAGGTATCTGACCCACATTGCAAGGACACATATGCTGCCACCATGGTTTGCATTGGTGCATGAAAAAACAGGAACTCCCATCAATGCAACTGCCATAATGGTCATAGCCACTGCAGCTGTAGCATTTTTCACAGAGCTAGATATCCTCTCCGACCTGCTATCCATCAGCACCTTGTGCATATTTTGTTTAGTAGCCATAGCACTACTGGTTAGGAGATACTACGTATCAGGGCAAACAAGCATTAGAAATCAGAGATTACTGATCTTGTTTCTGGTTATAATCATTGGATCCTCAATTGGGATTGCTGTATATTGGGCTAAGAGTAAGGGGTGGATTGGTTATGTAATAACAGTGCCTTTATTGCTTCTGGGTACATTAGGATTACAGCTGTTTGTTCCACAGGCTATAAAACCAAATCTGTGGGGAGTGCCATTGGTGCCATGGATACCTGCCCTATCCATTGCCATAAACATTTTTCTTTTGGGTACCTTTAAAAAGGCTGCCTTTATCAGGTTTGCTGTTTGGACTGCAATAATGCTATTGTATTACATCTTTTTTGGACTGCATGCGTCATATGACACTGCCAAAGCTGCTGACATGGAGAGGATGGAGAAGGCTGATAATATGGGGACAGTCCCTGCAGTTTGAAGGTGGCAATTCAGCTCCACATTTTGAAAGGTGCCAATTCAGCTCCACATCATCAAAATGGGAACTATGACGACTTGTTAATAGAGGTCTTTGGAGATTTATCTTCAATTTTATTTGTACCATTTAAAGTTTACAGAGTTCTAAAATTTAACTTTCCTGAGGGTAGTTTATATGCAATGCCTTGCTGTGGCAGAGATGTATAAGGTTCATGGTGTAGTGTATATTTATAGGTTTGTAATGTTAAAAATGGTTAAATACATTATGCAGTTTGCCAGACGCCTTTGAACTTATATTTGTATGGAGTTTTTAAATTCATGTTCACATGTAATGAATTTCCTATTGGAAGATTTGTTTTCCATTACATTTTAAAGTGTGGTTTGTTATTTATAATAATGTTGACCTACTTCTTCAGATTTAAAGTAGCAAAGTAATTAAAACAAAATCAAAATGATTTATATTTATTATTAAAATAAAAAAATTATATATTAAATATAAACATAAATATTAATAAAAATACTAATTATTCTAATCTATTATTGAAAGTATTATTGAAAAGATTAGAATATTTATTTTTGTATGTGCTATTTCTATTCAATTTCTAATAGTATCAAATGTAATGGAGTTATGATAAGCATAAACTTCATTTTATTTTGTTGTTTAAGTTTTTGTTGTTTAATATTGAAGATAGGAATAATTTTATCATAAATGGTAGAAGATTTGTTGACCACTATTAATTTTAATTTAGCATTGATGAATGTAATTTATAATGTTTAACTTTTAAAAATAAATATTATTTTTTAATATTATTAAAAAAATTATTTTTCAAGCATTTGATTGGCCCATAACTTGAAAGTTGGAAAAGTGTCTTACATATTTTATGTCATAATTTATGGACATGGTTACAATATTCATGCATGATTTTTAGACATTTGTGTGGAGATTTTTCATTCTTAAACTTTGCACGAAAACCATCCAAAAATAAAATCTTTGAAAATAACTCATATTCAAATAAATAACATATTTACCATAAGTTACTTTTACAATCTACCATAATTTAAGCAAGTCCTTGCATAAAACAAATGATAGGAATAAGATGTAAATAAATATACTTACAAAGAGTTACTTCCCACTATTATATATGTTGAATCAAAATGATATTTTATAAAATAGAAAATAAAATAACGATAATTTTGAAGTACTATTATAATTACCAGCCTAGATCCATCTTAACTATGGATCTATCAAGTGTCCAGAGGGATCAAATCTCTCAAGGTGAAAAACTTTTTTTTGAGTGCAAAACTTGAGGAACAGATTTGATCGCTCTTGGCGCTTGATAGATCCAGAGTTAAGATGGATCTAGGTTGGTTTCAGTCGTGTGCGACCAAGGAAAATCTATCAATAATATGAGGAATATATGCTTAATTTTATCAATAATATGTAAATACATCTAATATTAATATAACCATTTTAAATGTGTTAAATATGTCTGAGATTTATTGAGTCATTTTAATTTTAAATTTGATTAGTTACCTCAGTTTGTTGAGATGATAAATATTGTAAAATAACTTTAATGATGTAATAAAAATTTTGAATGCAAAGTGACAATGTAATAATATTGAATGATAGAAACTATGAATAATAAGAATGTAGTCAATTACGAATTGATTGTGATCTGTTTCAAACTATTTTCTTCTACTATTCTTATATTCACCCTTGTTAGTTTTGTCATCTTTTCATATAATAATATTGAATTAGAAACTATGAATAATAAGAATGTAGTCAATTACGAATAGTATTCATTGTGATCGATTTCAAACTATTTTCTTCTACTATTCTTATTTTCATTGTTGTTAGTTTTGTCATCTTTTCATATTGATTATTTGAAAAGGACAGTTGGAATCGTAAACCAGTTAAATATTTAGCTCGATTTGTTGTAGTAAACATCATACCTTGTCTCTTTTGCTCTCCAATATTAACAGGTTTAATTACTATAACACAAAAATCAATATATTATTACAGTGAAATCATTGCACATTATTAATCCAATGACTTTAAAATTAATGTACCATCATACATCCAATTACATGAAATCAGAAATCAACATATACATTGAAATCAATGCATCTAATGCAAGAAATCAAATAATAATAGAAAACAACATCTACTCTGAAATCAATGCATCTAATGCAAGTAAGCAAATATTATTAGAAATCAACATCTACACTCAAATAAATGCGTATAGTGTAAGTAGGAAAATAGGATTTAAAACCAACATCTACACTGAAATCAATGCATCTAGTGCAAGCAATCAAATATGATTAGAAATCACTATCTACACTGAAATAAATGCATTTAGTGCAAGAAATCAAATAGGATTATAAACATCTACATTTAAATCAATGCATTTAGTGCAAGCAATCAAATATAATTAGAAATCAACATCAACATTTAATGACCACGTTCTTTTACATGTGATTTTTACCGAAAGAATTTCTACTAAATCAACATTTAAATTAATTCATCTAGTGCAAGCAATCAAATTAGATTAGAAATCACCATCTACACTGAAATCAATGCATTTAGTGAAAGAAATCAAATAGGATTAGAAATCACCACCTACACTGAAATCAATGTATTCACTGTCAGCAATAAAATAGGATTAAAAATAATCTACATTGAAATCAATTCATCTAGTGCAAGAAATCAAATATAACCAGAAATCAACATCTACATTGAAATTAATGCATCTAGTGAAATCAATCAAATAGGATTAGAAATCATCACCGACATTGAAATTAATGCATTTAGTGCAAGCAATCAAACTGGATTAGAAATCATCTACATTGAAATCAATCCATCTAGTGCAAGTAATCAAACATCATTAGAAATCAACATCTACACCAAAATCAATACATCTAGTGCAAGAAATCAAATAGGATTAGAAATCACCATCTACACTGAAATCAATGTATCTACTGCAAGAAATATTCTTCCCTGTCTCCCCCCATATATATCTATATATCCCTCCTCCTCTTCTTCTTTGTCTCTTTACCACACCCCACCAAACACACACTCTCTCACTCCATATCTATCAAATTCTTTGTTTCTCCCTCCTTCTCTCCATCTATCTATTTTTCTCTTCACCTTACATCTATATCTATATCTCCCTCTATCTCTCTATATCAACTCCAAAACATAAAATCTCTTTCTCCAATCTATCTATCTATCACTCCCTCCTCCTCCTCTCTCTCTCTCTCTCTCTCTCTCTTCCCCTTCCCTCCCTCTCTCTCGCTTCTATCTCTCTTCCCTCCTGCTACCTTTTCTCCCTCTCTCTCCATCTTCTTTATCACTCCATCTCTCTCTTTCTCTCCACCTTTCACCCTCTATGTCTTTATTCTTACCTCCCCCTCTCTCCCTCTCCCTCTCCATCTCTCTTTCATGACCTCTCTTCACTCTCTCTCTTCCTTCCCCCCCCCCTCTCTCTATCTTCACCTTCCAACTTTATTACCATATGCCTCTATCTCTCCTTCTCCCCCCCTTCTCTCCATATCTCCTTATGTGCCTCTTTATCTCACCCCAAACATACACACTCCCTCTCCATCTCTATCTTGTCACCCCGCCCCCCTCTCCACTACTCACTCTCTATGTATTTCTTCTTCCCTCCCTATCTCCCTATCCAGTTCCATCTCTCTATCCCTCCCTCCCTCCCCCTCCAAATCCATATTTATATCCCTCCCTCTCTCCTCCTCTCTTTAAAGTCCTCCCTCTTTTCCTTCCTCTCTCTCCCTTTCTCTTCCCCCATCTCTCTCTCTCTCTCTCTCTCTCCTACAATCCTCTCTCTTCCCCCATCACTCTCTTCCTCTCTCTCCCTCTCTCTCTCGCCTCCTTCTATTTGTCCCCCAGCTCTCTCTATCTCTTTCTCACTCTCCAACTATGTTACTATATCTCTCTCCTCTTTCCTCTCTCCCCCCATCTATATCTATATATCCCTCCATCTCTCCTTCTTTGTCTCTTTATCTCAACCCACCAAACACACACTCTCTCTCACTCCATATCTATCAATTTCTTTGTCCCTCCCTCCTTCTCTCCATCTATCTCTTTTTCTATTCACCTTACATCTATATCTCTATCTACCTCTATCTCTCTATATTAACTCCAAAACATAAACTCTCTTTCTCCAATCTATCTATCTATCACTCCATCCTCCTCCTTTCTCTCTCTCTTCCCCTTCCCTCCCTCTCCCTCGCTTCTATCTCTCTACCCTCCTGCTACCCTTTATCCCTCTCTCGCCATCTTCTTTATCACTCCCTTTCTCTCTCTCTCTCCATCTTTCAACCTCTATGTATTTATTCTTACCTACCCCTCTCTCCCTCTCCATCTCCATCTCTCTTTCCCTACCTCTATTCACTCCCTCTCTTCCTTTCTCCCCCCCTCCTCTCTCTCTATCTTCATCTTCCAACTTTGTTACCATATGCCTCTCTCTCTCCTTCTCTCCCCCCTTCTCTCCATATCTCCTTATTTGCCTCTTTATCTCACCCCAAAACATACACATTCCCTCTTCATCTCTCCCTTTTCACTCCCCCTCTCTCTCCACTACTCTCTCTCTACGATTTCTTCTTCCCTCCCTCTCTCCTCATCCAGCTCCATCTCTCAATCCCTCCCTCTCTCCCCCTCCAAATCCATATTTCTATCCCTCCCTCTCTCCTCCCCTCTTTTCCTTCCTCTCTCTCCCTTTCTCTTCCCCCATCTCTCTCTCTCTCTCTCTCTCTCTCCCCCCTACAATCCTCTCTCTTCCACCATCACTCTCTTCCTCTCTCTCATCATTCCTCTCTCTCCCTTTCTCCCTCGCCTCCCTCTATTTGATCCCCCACCTCTCTTTCTTTCTCTCTCTCTCTCTCTATCCTCCAATCCTCTCTCTTCCCCCATCACTCTATCTGACTCTCCAACTATCTTATTGTTTCTCTCCCGTTATCCTTCTCTCCCCCTTGTCTCCATCACCCCCCTTTTCTCCTTCTCTCCCCCCTTGTCTCCATCACTCCTATGTATCTTTATCTCACCCATAAGCATACACACTCTCTCTCCATCTCTCCCTCATCGCTCCCTCTCTATGTATTTCTTCTTCCTTTCCTCGCTCTGCCTCCAACTCCATCTCTCTATCCATCCTTCTGTCCTCCTCCTCTCATCCTTCCTCTCTCTCCCTTTCTCTCCTACCTCCCTCTCCCTTCCCCCTTCTTTCTCTCTGCCTCACTCTCTACCCTCCAATCCTCTCTCCTTCTCCCTCCCTCTCTCTTTATCTCTCTCCCACCTCCATCTTTATGTCTCCCTCTCCCTCTCTTACCCTTCTCTAACTCACTCACTCTTCTCCCTCCCTCTCTCTCTTCATTCCTCTTCTCCCCTCTCCTTCAATTTATCTCCATATCTCCCTTGTCACTCCCCCTATTTCTCCACCTCTATCATATATCATGATATATTAATATATATTACAATATAATAAATTTAATATTGTATTAATCTAAATTTATTAAATTTAATAATATTAATATTTTAATATTAAATTTAGGGTTAATAATGTTTTTTTTGGCATGTTATTAATAATAATTTGGTCAATGGTATTTGGCCCATATACTTCATATATAATTAGATGTTGATTTCTAATCGTATTTGATATATTTTTATTTATTTACCTTACCTCTTTATATCTCTTTTATATTTATTTATTTACCATACCTCTTTTATAAATATGTTATTTGGCCCATGGTATTATTAATAATTTGTCCCATGGTATTTGGCCCATGGTATTAATAATAATTTGTCCCATAGGTTTCACCTAAATAAAACTTCTTTTTGAGTTTTTGTAAATATAAAGTGGTTTATTGAGTAAATATAAAAAAATTGTTTTATTTATTTACCATACCTTTAGTTTGTTTATATTTTTATTTATTTACCATACCTCCTAAGTAATATAAAAATAAGTTTTATTTATTTACCATACCTATGGTTTATTTATATTTTTATTCATTTACCATATCTCTTTTTTTAGTGTTAGTAAACCTCTTCATATTTTAAGTTTATATTGTTTAAATTTATTTTTAATGAATTTTTAATTGTTCATTTATATGTTTATGTAAGTTATTGTTTAAGCCAACATTATTTAGATTTTTTTTTTGGGCTTCCGACATACTTACACATTGGCACAATAAAGTAACAAAAAAAAAAATCAGATGCAATGAAGTTAAGGTAAACACAAAGTTCATTTAATTTTGTTGTTTTAACTCCTTGTTGCTTAATATTGAAGATAGGAATAATTTTATCATGAATGAGAGAAGACTTGTTAACCACTATTAGTTTAGCATTGATTGATGTAATTTATAATGTTTAACTTTCAAAAATAATTATTTATTTTTCAATATTATTAAAAAATTTATTTTTTAAGCATCTTATTGGCCCATAACTTGAAGGTCCTATTGTAGCCTTTGCACATTATAATGTCATTTGGAGAAGTGTCTTACATATTTTATGTCATAATTTATAGATATGGTACAATATTCATGCATGAAGATAAAATGGTTACAATATTCATGTATGATTTTTAGATCTTTGTGTAGAGATTTTCCATTGAAAACCATCCAAAAATCAAATCCTTGAAAATAGCTCATACTCAAATAAATAACATATTTTACCATCATTTATTTTTACTTCCCATCATAATTTAAGCAAGTCCTTACATAAAAAAAATGATAGGAATAAGATGTAAATGAATATACTTACGAGGAGTTACTTCCCACTATTATATACGTTAACAATAATTTTGAAGTATTATTATAATTATAAAGTAACATAAATAAAAAATTGCACTTCAATAGATTTGAGCTCTCATCCAATTTCTAATACTATACAATGTAATGAAGTCAAGATGAACACAAAGTTCATTTAATTTTATTGTTTTAACTCCTTGTTGCTTAATATTAAAGATATGAATAATTTGATCATGAATGAGAGAAGATTTGTTGACCACTATTAGTTTAACATTGATTAATGTAATTTATAACGTTTAACTTTCAAAAATAAATATTTATTTTTCACTATTATTAATTTTTTTTTTTTTCAAGCATTTGATTGGCCCATAACTTGAAGGTCATATCGTAGCCTTTGCACAATATAATGCCATATGGAAAAGTGTCTTACATATTTTATGTCATAATTTATAGATATGGTTACAGTATTCATGCATGATTTTGAGATATTTGTGTAGATATTTTTCATTCTTAAACTTTGCATGAAAATAAATCCTTGAAAACAGTTCATACTCAAATAAATGGCATATTTACCTAATTATCCACAGTATCATAAAACAATGGTCAATGTTTCGAATCCCAACAAGGATCCATCTTCAGGATGAAAAATGAATGAAGAATGCTCTTGCTGATCACTCCTTGAAAACAAAACATCACTTACGTCTTGAGGATGCTAAAATCATTGCGAGGGAGGAACACTATCAGAGACATAAGATTAGAGAAGCGCTGGAGATTATAAAACACCCGCATAACATCAACAGGGACGAAGGATACAAGATTAGTGACCGTTGACGATCTCTTACTAGACAAATTTGCTCCTTAGATTCGTCTTCATCCCAGGTATAATTTTGCAAGTTTGCTTCTCTTCCTTACTAGTAAACAAGTTTAGGGTCGTTTCTGTACAAAAATCTTATTATTCCACTCACTCGTAATAATTTTTTTATTAATTAATTTTTATTCTATTAATAAAAATTAAATAATAAAAATTAATTAATTAATAATTATTATTAGTAAATGGAAGCTAATTATAATAAAAATTCAAATCAAACTTATTTATATAATAAAAAGTTTTTGAATTAAAAATTTATTAGGATTTAATTAATAAATAATTTAAAATTTAAAATTTATTAAGGTTTAATTAATAAAAAATCATTAACATTCATTTATTAACATATATTTAATTAGTTATATTATTATTTAAAATTAAATAAACATATCATTTTATTGTTATTTAATATGTTCTTTTAGATTAATAATTTAATTACACTATTTTAGGTAATAATTTAACAATTTTAGTTATTCTCCAGGTTTATTTATAAAAAAATTTAGACATTAAAATAAAATTTTTAGACATTAATTAAAATTTTTAAATTTTTTTCAACCAATTATGAGATTAATATAATAAATAAGAATTTTAAATTAGGGTTATTATTTTAGAATTAAAATTAATTCCAATAATATAGATAATTTAAATTAAAAAAATTAAATATTTATTATAAAGTTTTTAAATATTTATTATTTAAATTAAATTAAAATAAAAAACTTAAAAATTTTACAATAATAAAATAAAACTTATTTTAAATAGATTAACAGAATTTGTTGTCGGCTCCTCTCATCGTCATTAGCCTTCACTATTTATACCTTGACCTCTTGCGACCTTCTTTCATTCTTCATTCATTTCTCGTCCTGAAGATGGATCCCCGTTGGGATTCGAAATGTCGACCATTGTTTATGATATTGTGGATAATCCAGATTGTGCAAATAACGACAACCACAGAAGTTTGAGAACCATAACATATTTACCATAAGTTATTTTTACTTCCCACCATAATTTAAGCAAGTCTTTGCATAAAAAAATGATAGGAATAAGATGTAAATAAATATACTTACCAGGAGTTACTTCCCACTATTATTTATGTTTTCCTTAGTGATTTTGTAGGAGTAAAAATGTGTAGACTTACTAGTGGTTACTACCCACCAAAATTTATGCAAGTCGGTTTTGTTATGCGGAATTATGAATTACGGATAAAACATTCTTCCCTAAATGTGGTGCAATGCATTTATAACAACAAGTTAAAGACTTTAAAGATAATTTTCCTAATAGTAAATAGACACACATAACAGATCAAGAAACTTACTTGGAGTCCAAGCGCTTCTAATTCTCCTTCTGTCGCCCTTGTTGTAGCTTCAAATCCAAACTAGATCGCCAAAATATTTCCTGCAAAATGAACACTAAATAGCAAAGATATAGCAATATACAGATGCCTATTCAAGTTATTCAGTTAAATCAATTAAACATGAACCATATACATCATATAAGAATTCATAATATGAAAGACAGAAGCTTATACAGATAAATATGTGGGTAAGTAAACAACAATCTTTATTAATGGAGAGAAGGGGAGGTTACAACCAGCGATTGATTTGATGTCACCATCTCCAGCATCATCCTAGCCTCATCACAATGAACATCTCTCCAGCAACATATCACTCAAATCAATTCCTCAATTGAAATTCCACCAACATTTCTCTACTCAAATTCTCCTTCTCAAGCACTAAGATCTGTGCTCAATTTATAGATGAGCTGAAGGTAGTTTTACAATCAATGACTTTCTAATAATAGGCAAGATATGTTCCCAAGCTCAGAGGTATCAAATGGACACATGGATTTGAAGTTTGACACATATGCACTCTTCTAGAAGGCACTGGCCAAGTGGATATTCCAGAACAATGAGAATTTCACTCCCAATTGACCGACACACCCTTGAGTGCCGGGAAGTGCTTTGCTGAGCACTCTTGAGTGGAGTTGCCTACATATGCAATGCACTTAGCCCCTTGAGAGACTGTGTTGGTGAGATCATAGGTGTTATAACATATACTTTAAATCTTGGAAATCTTGCAATGGAAGTCAGGAATGTTTTTTCTTTTTTATTTGTCTTAGGGCATGTAGCTACTGAAATGATAGGGGATGGTAGACTCTATTCATTGGTTCTGGGGATGACGTCCAATTTAACTAGGTCATTGGGAATGGTGCCCAAATTGACCTATAACGGATTTCCCCCTAAAGCATGAAGTCAGAATAATAATAACAATATTTTTTTGAATGAGATGTTTTACACTGTGATGGGCTGGAGCTGAAGCGGAGTGGCGACCTGCATCAATATTACAATACATTACATCATGATATATCCTCTTGATCACAAATTGCTGAGGGAAGGCATTCCCATACTCAGCACATAAACTATTTAATAACTTGTACATAATGCAGAAAGTCATCTACATTGGAATGTTGCCCAATACAGACATTCCTACAGATATAGGCCCATATTCAGATGATGATCTGTATGTAAGGTTACCATACAGATGATGTGTAAAACAATCTTGAAATCACAGCCTGGATGGCTGAAACTAGATCCGGGGTCTTCTTATTTCGTTCACTCGATCATTCAGGTACAAGTCAAACCATGCAAATATATGATTTGTAGTCGAACATGGTAAGACATCATTTGATTACTAGCCAATGATGTGAGATGTTAACAAATGCAAGAGAACCACCATTGATGTCAATGGTCCTCAAGGTACTTTAGTACATTTCGTAAGGCGTGAATAAATGATTTGATGTCGAATGCCAAACAAAATCTTTCAGTCAAAAATCCGGAAGCAACGATCTTGTCGATGCTGTAACAAGCCTCATGGTATTGGAATATGATGTTTCTAAGTGAACTTCCTAGATGATGATTTGTCGTCGACAAGAAGCCACTTTATTGCGAAACAGGAGTTATTGATTTCAGAGATGAAGGATGACTTGATATAGCAATGTTCAGGGATGAATTTCATTAGAATGAAGGTTTATGTGTATTGCAGAAGGATGAGTATTCACTGGATGACTTCTCTTTAACATATCGGCGACACTGAGATGAGTTGGCAGAATTGACCCAAAACTGAAGTGAAGGTATGATGAATCATACGTATGAATTAACCTTCAAGAACATTACCCAACCCAAACAGTCACGGTGATGGAGTGAAGTGTCATGTTCAAGAGTGATGTGCTACCATAAAAAGTTCTGTTCACTTTCCCAAATTTTCCCTAGCCATTTGTTGACCAGTTCCTCTTTATTTTTTAACAATATTGAGGAGGATAACATATGCTTGATTTATAATTAAATTCAACCCTTCGGGCGAATAATATATCGCTATTTAATAATTTAACGAGTCTAGTGATGAATGAAACTCGATTCTTGTCATGATCGACAAGCCCGTCACTATTTTATGGTTTAACGAGCCTAACGACAGTGACAACCTAGTCCTTTTTCATATTTAGAGAGTTTGAAAAAGAGGACGCAAATAAAACTCCATAAGTACTTTTTCGTAAAGTTGTTGCTCAGATCCAAAAAAGTGTAAAATAATATCTGAGAGAACCTCTTTAGTCATGTTTGACCAAGGTATTCCTTTTTCGTAAATAATCTATCTCAGTCTGAAAAGGGTTAAACTTATACTGAGTAGATATCAATTCATTACTTTTACGAGCTCGAAAAGACAAGTTCTCGACAATCTTTTCACATTATCGGATTCTGAAAAGAGCTAAAAGAAGACTCCAAGGGTTCCTTGTTCGCTGTTATCGAAGCTCAAAAAAGAGATAAAATTTGGCTTCAAGTCTTTTTCATTTTTAACAAAGCTTGAAAAATAAGGATAAAATTATTCTTTTTGGTCAAATCATTCTTGAAATAAATCTGCACGAATAATCTATTCATCAGTTGTAAAACTTGTTCAGAACAACATCAAATGGATTAAAAATACCTGTTTCATGATAAAAATATAATAAAACCATAGCCATAGCAATAAATATTCATTGTAAACAATTAAATGACTAAATAAAAAGAGTTTTACTATTCATTTTTACCATTCAATAGTTACCATTTTCATTTTGGAGCTCTGATCCTGTTTTTTCCCCCGAACTTCAGCTGCTGATTGTGATCGATCCTGTGGATGGTTTTCATCGTTGTTTGATCCAGGTTAGTGCCATGAACCTTCTCTTTATTTCAATAATCATTTCATTTCCTTTCACTCTAAATTTTTAGGGTTTTGAGCCCCTTAGGGTAAATTTTTCTTCCAAAAATGGCAACACACCCTTGAGCATTGAAAATTGCATTATAGAGCACCTAAACTGAAGTCTAGTTGCATATGCAATGCAGTGTCCCTTGTTCAAGACTACGTTGGGTGCAATCTCCATTTTTGTTTCTTGCACTATGCCCAAAATTTGTCTAATTGTTTTCATTGAAAGGATTCTAATGAGTCTTATGGTTATGTTGCAGGATTTCATTGGACTATAATGCCGATTACATGGAGAGAAAGAGCTTATGAAGAACATAATATGGTTGCCCTAAATTATCGGGTACAGTAAGAGCCCTAAGATATTGTGGGTTGTTAAATTACTTCCGCTTGTCATGGATGAGGCAACATATAGAACTCTTGGAGTTCCTAGTTCGAGCATGGGATCCAGTTATTGAGGCATTTCACATTAAGAACAAAGTGGTTCCTATTATAGTAGAGGATGTATATTTTCTTACAGGTTTGTCGAGGAGAGGCTTGCCTATTTCCCTCTCAGGTTCTGCTCTTGGAGGAGAGACTGTGAGAGATTATGTTTTGCAGTATTGCTATCCAGGGGTAGAGCCAAGTAAAGATGGGAAGATAAAAATCTAGGATGTTTGAGATTTTCCTTTGAGAACCATTCTTTCCATGATCACAAAATTTTCCAGCATCGTTACACTACATGTAGCGAATATATCATAGATGCAATATGTGCTAGAGTGCATGGAGCCAACAGTCTTCAACTGGTCTGAAGCTGTACTTTCCCAAATAAAGGAACAAATAAACAAATCAAAGGGAGGAAGGAAGAAGAAATTCAGTTATGGTTCGATCCTCATTTCATTTTCCTTACAACGTATTCCACTTATGTAGCCTCAGCATGTGACGTTGGGTGTGTCTAATACTATAGATTCGAGGATGCAGAGATAGGTAGAAATAATGGGTAGGCATGCGGGCCAACCTACCATTGTGTTCTCGACTGCGTTATTTGCCTAGTTCAGGCAATAGATTGTCGCCATTGATGAGTATGCATATGCAGGCATTGATTTCAGATGAGATCCAGACTTAGTCTTACCAGAAGGTGCTCAGTGGGGTGCATTAGGTAAGAATGTTTCAACCATGTTTTTTATTTTCCTAAGGTTTATATAATGTTTTTTTATTTTTGATGTTTTCCCAAGCCTAAACTAATTTTTTGATGTAATGCAGATGTTGGTCGAGTTCAACCAGTGGAGGAACCAGAGCATGGAGAAGATGAGCCAGCAGAGAGGGCTGTTGGGAGAGAAATCCTTCAAGATCTAGACATGGCTAAGACTCTGACTAAGCTTTGACAACACATAGAGGGGTTGACCTTCGGGATTCTAGATTGCCAGATCAAAGAGCTACCCATGCGACTGCAGCGCCACACTATATGCATTCCTAACCGTTGGATGCAGTTGCTGCGTAGGATAGCTAGATCTATATCATGTTACCATGAGCACCGCTGGTTTACTTTTGACATGTTTCATAAATTTTGAGGTCAATTGACCAATGTGTCTTGGGAACAAATTTTGTAAAAACCTATAACTATCTATCTATTTGATTTCAGTGTTTTCCTTTTGTTTATTGCATAATCCTATTCAATTATGTGAATGTTTGCTTTACATATGTTGCAAATGTCTGTCTAAAACTTGATTAGCCAAAGAATGAGTCGATGTGTTCAAATTTCTGGAAATGTGTTTATATTGAATAAAATCAAAGTGGCTTTCCAAAAGTCAAACTTTTAGGAATAAATGATGCAGTGTTGGATTTCTACCAGTATAAACACTAGTAAGTTGTAATACCACAAGTTGTGAGTCTAACCTTATAATGATGCAGTTAATACCAAATGAAATGGCATCAGAGAGAAGTTCGTTCAACGCGCTATACTAAGCGATATTGTTTGTCGATCTAACAATACAAATACCTTGAAAACTCACTAACTCGTCGTTCGGAGTGAAAATGGCCCACGCTGCAGAAGATAGATTCTGCATACTATGACTAGCACCATCAGCATATCCAACAAATGTTTCCAAAGATTCATACATCTGCGATGAAATGTAAAGTGGATTACTAACGTCAAGAAAACTCTAAAAAAAAAACTAAGATATTAAATGCAAATCAACAACATATATATACAATATAATACAAAAAATTACTATGCTCATGATTAAGCATAGTAATGTTTCAGATACAACCAATTTCTGGGCTGCGCCAACGGAATTCCGTCGTAATCTACTAACTCATAAGCACCCTTAGAAAGAAATATTTTGAAAATATAGGGGCCATGCCATAATGGCTCAAATTTTCCTGTACCTATTACATCATCTTATTGATCATAAAGAAGGACCAAGTCGCCCTCTAAGAAAATGTGAGGCTGGACATTTTTTTCGTATTGCACCTTTATACGTCTCTTATGCGCTTTTTTGGCCAATTGGGCTTCACGACGCATTTCATAAAGATGGATGAGGTTAAAAATATGTGCTTATTCTTCAAAGGTGTCATGTAACAAGTTGATTGTGAGTTTTAATGATGGTATTTGACATTGGATAGGCAAGATAGCTTCTATACCATACACCAATTGAAAATGGGTAACTCCGGTTTCGTTTCTCACCGAGGTTCGGTACGCCCACAAGGCCGAGTACATGATCAAATGACAGTTTCTTTTACGAACTCCTATCATGATTTGAAGCATACATTTAAGAATCTTGTTGATAGCCTCAACTTGTCCATTTGATTGTGGATAATAAGCAGAAGAATTATCATGTGACAATCCTAACTTGCCAGTCAATTCATTCATCATGTGATTGCAAAAATTCTTCCCATGATCTGTAACTATAGCTTGTGGGACCCCAAACTGTACAATAACATGATTAAAGAAAAACAATGTAGTTGTATGTCCTATGTTGTTGAATGTAGGCATCTCTTCGGCCCGTTTGGAAAAGTAGTCTACTGCGACAATAATATAACCATGCCCCTGGACAAATGAGGGTTTCAGGTCATGAAGTCAATACCCCATTTCAAAAATGGTCCCACAAAGACAACATGATGCATTGATGCTGGCAGTTTGCGGATTTTACGATAAAAAATCTGGCACGCATGACAACTTTTGACTGTGAGGATGCAGTCGTGAAATATGGTAGTCCAAAAGTAACCAGCACAGAGTATCTTCTGCGCGGTAGCGTATCCAGATAAATTTCCACCACAAGCCCCATCATGACAACCATTTAAAACCTTTTCATCCTCCTCATGAGTGAGGCACCTTCTTAAAATTGTATCAACACCACGATGATAAAGTGTATCGCCAACGATCAGATAATCTTTGGCTTGGTATCGAATACGTCGTTGTTCAGAGCGAGAGGTATCAGGCTGAAAAGTTTGAGTTTGGAGATAAATGATGAAATATCCATACCAAGGATCAGAAACAGAGACTCGTTAGGAATTGATGGTTCTGACATAGTAGCAGTACTATCAGAGGGAAGGTCACAGAGAAGCTCAACCAAAACTAAAGACTTCTTTGACTTGGATTTGATGAATTCCAAATCAAATTCCTGCAAAATGACAATCCATTTTAAGTATTTGGCCCCCAGCAATTGACATGATAAGATATAATTCATGGGGTTTCAATCCGAAACGACAATGGTATTTCGAAACATGATATAGTGGCGAAATATTTGGACAGCTTGAACAACTACCAAGGAAATATTTTCTACGTACGAATACTTAACTTCCATATCATTGAGATTACGACTCAAATAATAGATCGTATGTTCTATCCAATTTTCTACTTGGACCAATACCATAGCAGTGGTCGTATCAGTCGTGGCGATATATAGGAAATAATCACTCTGATAATTAGGGGGATACATTAATGACGCCCGGACAAGAGTATCCTTGACATCATCAAAAGAAGCTTGTGCAACTTGGTCCCAATGGAAGGGAACCCCTTTTTTAAAAAGTTGAGTAAATCCTTTAGCCATTTCGGCTTATTTGGGTATGAAACTTCTTAGGAAGTTAGCCTTTCCTTGAAGTTTCTCTATCTGAAGTAAATTGGATGGTGTAGGAAAATCCAAAATGGCCTAAACCTTCAATGGGTCGATTCGAATTCCTTATTTTGAGACGAAGAATCCAATAAAATGACTAGAACCAACACAACACACATTTATGTGTATTGAGGCGTATTTTGTAGTGTTGACAACGTAATAAGATGGCTCTCAAATGCATCAGGTGACCAGTCCGATTTCGTGAATGCGCGGGTAAATCATCTAGATAGGGTTGAAAAATGTGCTTGATTTCAATGAAAGCATAATCCATTGCTCTCTGAAATGTTTCCCCAATGTTATTTAAACCAAAAGGTATTTTCCTATAAGAAAATGTGCCCCAGGGACAGATGAAGGTTGTCTTATGTTGATCCTCTGGGAGGATATTGATTTGATTGTAACCGGAAAATCCATCCATGAACGAAAATATTTCAAATCCAACACAATCGCCAATGATCTGGTTGATAAAGGGAGTAGGATAGTTTTCTTTCGAAAAAACCAGATTGACATCCCGATAATCAATGCACACTTTGATGGTTCCTTGTTTTTTCATGACAGGAATGATGTTGGAAACCCAGTCAATTAACGGAACAGGGTAAAATAAACTAGCACGCAAAAGTTTCTCAAATTCTGCTTTAATGGCAGTTGCCTTCTTTGGATGAACAGGACGAAGGTGTTGACTCAATAATTTGAAATCAGGATACATATTAATAGTGTGTTCAATGATACTAGAGTCTATGCCTGTCATTTCCTCGTAAGACCAAGAAAATACGTCACTGAATTCACGAAAGAGAGAGCGATATGTTTAGAGTTCTGATGAAGAATAATATACGTCGACATGAATATTTTCTACTACGCTAGGTTGGGTCGAAATTTCGATAGAAATGTTTTCTTCAATATTTGACAAATTTTGCTCGGAATCAATTGCATTAATAGGTAAATAATTCGAAAAGAAATTTTTGATTGATGGGTGATATAGTTCACTAAGATAATTTTATTCATAATCATGAAGATGGGAATGATGATGATAATCTTCCCATGGTTCTCCTTTGAAATCATGGTTTCCAAAATATTCTCATATGTCAAGAAAGTTGAGGAAAATGGATAAAATGGAGTACCAAAATCTAAGGAACGATCAACCCAAACAATCGACGACGCTGATTTTGGATTCGCCACCCAGGCCAGATAGATTGATTGCTATGCCAGCTCAATAGGGCTTGGCGGCAAGAATTCATCCAACGTAACAATTTCAGAATCACCTGTACTCTTCCTTAAGCCATATGGAGTGGAAGAGATCATGTAGCAGGTCTCCATACTTGCAATTTCTGTCGACTATTATCATCCAAAAAAAACTTTGAAACATCATTTTGACAAGGTTAAATAAGTTCATGTGTCAAAATAGGGTTGTAGGATTCATTTTTAAGTTTGGTCAAGGGATATATTCAATTTTTATGGTTTAAGTTTACCCTAAGTTATAAACCCACCCATGTTCAAACTCCTTGATGTCACATCATTCATCATTCTATGATTTATTGCATTTTCCAAAGTTATTGTACCAAAAGTGCCAAATTAGCCAAGAAACCACAGTTTCGTAGCACAATGCACTGCAAAAAGTCACTTTTCGCTACGAAACTGCTGATAGTTTTATAGCAAAAACACTCAAATTAACACTAAAGGCACTACAAAAGCGCAGTTTCCTGTCTGTCTTGTCAGTCTAGCTATTAGGTGTCAGAAATCATTTGGAAAAGGATACGTTAGATGCTTTCGAGTCATGGAGGGATAAAATAAAGGTACATGCAGTCATCATGGCCATTTTAGGTAATGTAGAAGTCATCATTGAGTCATGAGAAGACATTTAAACTTCAAATCCTTTCCTAATTCAGTCATTCTCATTTCTTTTTCCTCCTTGCGTAACATTTGAGCTCTGGAGAGATATTGTACTAAGCAAAAGTTGGGGCTGGTTTCTTCAAAGGTTTCCTTTGAACATCATCAAGCGAGCTTGAAAACTCATCAAGCGAGGATGAACATCATCAAGCGAGGCTGAGCAATTCTTAGAGAAACTATGGCAAAGAAAAGAAAAATACACAAGGGTGGACAATGTCTGAGATATGAACTTGCAGACATGAAAATGATCAATGAAGATCCAGTAGTAATGGAAGCCTTCAGAAGAGCAAGTTGCCTACAATTTTGTGAGAAAATGCAAAGCTGTCATACACATGTATCCAAGGAGTTTGCTTTGAATTTCAGTGGAACAACCACTAAAGTGGGAATGCTCAATTCGTCCATCACACCTGTTGGGGTTCCCATATTTTGGTCAGATTGGCAAGACCAAAATATGAGACAAAATCAAACCAGTTTTAGACCTTAGGATCTAGCCCTCCTGGGTCCAGAGAGGGATCTCTCTATGATATGTCAAAGGTATATGACTTGGAAGTTCAAAGATTAAGATATTAGGCTAGTTATAAGGCTCGGGGTTTTTTTGTTTGATTGTTTGTTTGGTTGCTGGTTATCAGGAAAGAAGGGTTCAATGTAAGGAAAGGATGAGCAAAGAGGATTTAGGTAGAGGTGAAGTATTCCAGGGAGCATTCAAGACCATTTGGCAATGGAGTCAGGAAAGGGTTTACTTGCTATTCAATATGCAGGCTTTCAGTTGGGCTAGTCATCTAAAGTGTTGGATCTTAAAGATGATTATGTGATATGGAATGGTAAGGGAGGAGGAAACAATAAAGATTTAGAACACAAAGTTAAAGACATGAGATCAGAGAGAGACTTTGAACTCTCAATGCTTCGGCCTCCAGCTTGAGGGATCTTAGAAAGGTTCAATCAAATGAAAAGGATCCTAGTGAGATAGAGACAGGGTTCTAGAACTCCCAGTGTTCCCAATTCATTCAATTAAATCCTAACAAGAACATCTAAGAACAGATTCATTTAACTCATACATCAGCTAGCAGGCAATAACGTCCACTACACTGGTTAAATTAACTGAATTCAACTCTTAGATAACACATTTAGTAGAAAACATCAAAGGCAAGGAGAGCAGAAACATAGGGTACCTAACAAGGGTAAATCCTATGCCAATATTTTGATGCAAGCCGGTAGAAACGAAATGAAATGAAATAAAACACAGAGACAGAAAAACGTCACCGCAGCTTTAGATCAAGATCCAAAGAAATGTGCTTGTCATATTAAAAAACAACACCAGTTAGGTACAACATTACCAATAGCTTGATATTCAGTCTGAAAAAATCTTCCTCAACCTATCTTACAACTTTACACAGAGACTTTGTCTCAAAATAAATAGCTTGTAATTCTCTGATAACTGATCAACAACATTTACAATAAGTTTCTTCATGAATTTATAGCTCAAGTGGAGCAGAGGAGGTAGGTGAAACACTAAATGCAGCATTAAAACTCAGAAGAGAAGGAGAGCCGAAGCCTCGTTCTGTTTAAATTCTGTGCATTTATCCATGGCACTCTTTGGGTGAAAGAGTGGTCTTCTCCAGGCTTCCATTTACTCCGGTATGTCTCTGATGTACTTCGGCTGCAGTACTCTGTAGTACTTCTGGTGAATAAAAAAAAAGTAAATAAATGATGCTAGGGTCTGCCATACTGTGAATCAAATGCTCTGATAGCATCAGGACTGTTGTCAGGGAGGAAGCTTCACTTGGACACAACGTAGACTAAAACAACAATGCGTACCGTGTCCTTGCTTAGGAAAAACATTCGGCTGATTTGAAAACCCTGCCACCATTATTTCCGTGTATTAGACTTTTTGGTTGATCCTCAGGGTCTTAAAATCTGGTACCTTGCCTTTTAAACACTGGATTAAGGCTTAAGATCTTCAACAATGTGCTTTAGACCTTTAATTTCCCTCACTGATACTCTTTGCTGCTTCAAACTGTCTCTGTCAGCGAAAAACTGAGCTTTAATGGCGCCAGAGAGGTTTTGTAGAGTTCGAACTCTGTCCTTTAATGAAATTTATGTTGCAGACACCTTTTCGGACATTTTCCTGTAATACTAGGCTCTAAATTTAGCTTCCTTATTACAATAGTGCGTATGGATCATGGCGGTTATCCGCCTGTCTGTAACCCTGCAAAACACGAAAACTCGTTAGGAAAACATGCACGGGGAGGGTGGATGCAGCGGGGACGACGAAAATGGATGTGCAGCTGGTGAAATGGTGGAATAATGCGGGATTACAGTGGAAAATGCAGTGGGAGGCTTGCAGAATGGTGGCGTAGTGGGAAAATGCAGTTGGAGGGTGGCGAGAACGGGAATTTTAATGTAAAACATTAAAATTTGACCTGTGAACACATATATGTACATGGACGGGTGAGAAATACGATGAAACACGTGGAATAGGTGACATGGCGAGAGTGGTCAATAGCGGGCCATGCAATCAAATCTGGACCATTCGATCTCAGGAGGAGATCGACGGCTGGGGACATGGCGGAGGGCGATTGAATCTGGACTGTCCGATCTTGGGAGGAGATCGACGGCTGAAAATGCATCGGAGGGCGACGGACGGTGGGCCAGGGGTACAGTTTCCTTGGGTTATCCCCTGCGCAACTTCGCAGCACGATCGCCGTTGGATGGAGAGCCCCAGATTGGACGGTTGACGTGCATATCTCACCAGGTTTTCAGCCGAATGATAACGCACGATGGGGAAGCGGTTTTCAAATGGAATCCAAACGAAAAATACCGCCCATCCCTCAAAGGCGGTGTGATAGAAACCGCTGGATTTTGAACAGTGACCGTGGCGCGTTTGCGGGGACCACCAGGCGAGTAAACTCTGGACCGTTGATTTGCTGGTAAATGAACGGTGGAGATGCGATCTGAGCGGTGAACAGGGTGAACTGTGGACGTTGTGGGGAACACGAAGACCATCCGATCTGTATAGATCGACGGCTCAAAATGCTCCCGATATTCAATTATGGTAAGCGCCTTCTGCCTTGGCGCCTGGTTCTAGCGCTGCGGTCGCGTGGTGGAAAAGGTTAAGGGGGCTGGTCGAAAGGGGCTAAGACCCATACCTTTGGAAAATATGGTTTTTGGCCCATTTTAATGCAATTTGAGGGTGGAGTTGGGTAACGATAGAGGGAAAAAGGGTAAAATAGGCCAAACAAGGGGTGTGTGTAGGATGCAAAGGGGATTTTGGGGGAAATTCGACTGAGGGAAAAAAGAGAGGCTAAAATGGGGCATTCTGCAGGGAACAAGGGGAAAATGTAGACTTTTTGGAGCACAACTTTTGCAATCAGTGAGACCTTATAAAGGGGGTCAGCAGAGGGAATTTTATCAAAGGCAAAGGCACATGAGACTTCAAGGATGATGTGTCTTCAGGGGAGATGCATTCCTTGAAGGCTCAAAAGAAATTTAGCCCCCTGTTTGCTTGTAAAAAATTTATAGGGGGGGCTAACAGTGGCTCCACATGGGGATGGATTCTTCTTGAAGGATTTTAATGCAATTTGAGGGTGGAGTTGGGTAACGATAGAGGGAAAAAGGGTAAAATAGGCCAAACAAGGGGTGTGTGTAGGATGCAAAGGGGATTTTGGGGGAAATTCGACTGAGGGAAAAAAGAGAGGCTAAAATGGGGCATTCTGCAGGGAACAAGGGGAAAATGTAGACTTTTTGGAGCACAACTTTTGCAATCAGTGAGACCTTATAAAGGGGGTCAGCAGAGGGAATTTTATCAAAGGCAAAGGCACATGAGACTTCAAGGATGATGTGTCTTCAGGGGAGATGCATTCCTTGAAGGCTCAAAAGAAATTTAGCCCCCTGTTTGCTTGTAAAAAATTTATAGGGGGGGCTAACAGTGGCTCCACATGGGGATGGATTCTTCTTGAAGGAGTCAAGAATTCAGAGAATATATTTGGAGTAGGCCAGATGCCTGGTACCTTGAGCCATCTTTCTTCCTTGATTTTCAGCTACCACAAATATGATAGATCAACAGAAACATTCCCAAAAAACTACCTACCCATACTACAATCCTAGAATTTTTTCTTCTAGGGTGCATTTGAACTAGCAGACCCTTTACATCATTTTTATTTTTTTTTACAAACAAGAAAATAAACCTATTCTATTTATACCCTTATTGCTCCATGAGACCAGATTAAACTGTTGGCCTCATATGTTTCTCTACCTATTCTAACATCTGTTGGGATTAAACTGTCCAGCAGATTTCTTCTCTATATTCTACAACAGAAATTTAAAAACAGTCAAACTAGGATTAGACAGTCTAGTTTGTTGTGGATCCAAGGCATAAAGACAGTTGCACATGGACAGAACTTTGTAGAAAATTGAAAACAAAATCTTGAAGGCTTGAAATCTGAAGTTTGAAGCATCCTTCTTTCCTTTGTGACTCAAGTTTTGAGCTTGTTAGAGTCACTTTCCCTTTTTTTTTCATTTCAGCTCTGGTTTTGGGCTTGTTAGAGCTGACTCTTTTTCTTCTTTGCTGGTCCAGGTTTTGGGCATGTTTGAACCAACTATATTTGCTTTCTTTGGCTTAGGTTTTTATCATATTAGAGCCAACCTTTGCACTTCAGAGGTTCATGTTTTGAGCATGTCTGAACCTCTCCTTTCTTTCTGTTTTTTTATTTTTTTTATTTTTAAAGGAACATTTTCTCTTTTTCTTGAAAACAAACACTGCAATGGTATGTACAATGGAAATGGAAAATGGAAATTGGAAATCAGAAGAAGTAGTGTTTGAGCATCCTGCCATTGACAGGACCCCCAAACAGCTCTGTACCATCTAACTCTTATAGAAAAAGGCATTTGGACCCACAGTGGCCTGGATGATGTAGGGACCTTGCCACAAACTCTCAAACTTGTCGTGATTTCCTTTGTCCTCTCTCCTTGAGTCCCACTTCAGAAATTTATCTCCAATTTTGAAATCAGAGGCCTTAGTTCTTTTGTCAAATAACTTCTTTATATTTTCCTGGGCCTTGATAGCTCTGTTATAGACCTCTTCCCTTGTTTGTTGGAGATGAATTTTCTGGTTTATTCTCCTCACCATGCTATATTGTTCTATTTGTATCTCTTGAACAAGTTTAATCACTGGTATTCCAAGGCTGGTGGGAAACACTACTTCTGTTCCATAGACAAGCTGATATGGTGACATGCCAATGGATTTCTTTGTTGTAAGTCTGTCAGCCCACAGGGCATGCACTAACTTGTTGTGCCATGAATTTTTGTTCTCTTCCAGCAGCTTTTTGATGATGTTCACCAGGCTCTTGTTTGATGATTTAGCTAAGCCATTACCTTGAGGGTAATAGGCAGTTGAATGACCGAGTGCTATTTGATACCTGTGACAAAAATCAACGATTTTCTTGGATCCAAAAGCATCAACATTATCAGTGATTATTTTCCTTGGGCAGCCAAACCGAGAGAGGATATGACCTTCTAGGAACCTAATGATGATTGAATCTGTGGAATTCCTAGTAGGTATGGCCTCTATCCACTTAGTGAAGTAGTCTGTGGTTGTTAAGATCCATTTGTGTTGCGCAAAAGAAGCAGGATGAATTTCTCCTATGAAATCTAGGCCCCATTGCATAAAGGGACCTTCAACAGTGATGGGTTGTAGAGGTAAGGGGAGGAGTTTTCTTTTGCCTTCGAAAATATGGCATTTGTGGCAGGCAATTATCATCTTATGGATATCATTGAAGAGTGTAGGCCAATAGTAGCCAGCTCTGAGTATTTTGTTTGCAGTGGCTTTCCAATTCAGGTGGCCTCCACACTCTCCTGCATGGAATTCTTGTTTAATCCTTTCTGCTTCAGACTCAGGCAAAAATTTAAGCAATAGGCCATTTGTATTTTTCCAGTATAAGCAGTTATTCAGTATGCAATAGCTTTTGGCCTTTAGCTTTAGGAATTTGGCCTTGGTCTTTGATAGTTTAGGAGGGGCATTGAGGTGTGTAAGCACATACAAAATGTCAGAATACCAAGGAGAGCTCTGAAAGTTCTCCTCAACAGTGGGATCAGGTAATCCCTGCTTCTCATCCAAGGCATCTACCATGCTAATGTCTAGGGCTTGTAGATTTGATTCGGGCATTAGTTGAGCTAGGCCCTGAGATTTGATCAGTTTGGTGGGTTTTATCTCAAGCTCGTACTCTAAGATCACATCAATCCATTTTCCCCTCTTTCCATCTGGGTCTTGGGACAATATGTCTTTAACCACTATGTTGGGTACATAGGCTATGGTGTGGGAATGCAGTATGTACACCCTAAAGTATTTCAAGGCCTTAACCAAAGCATAGGCCTATTTTTCCATAATGTTGTATTTCAAGGGTGCGTCTTTGAGTGCTTTGCTGAAGAAAGAAATGGGCTGTTCCATTCCCTCTGGATTTTTCTGCAGTAGAACTGCAGCTATCGTATGCTTGGAGGCAAATGAAAAAATCAGGAAATATTTTGAGAAATCTGGGCTGATTAGGACAGGAGCCTGGGTGAGTGCAAGTTTAACTGATTCAAAATATTTCTTAGCTTCAACATTCCACTTAACTCCTACACCTTTCTTCAGCATGTTAGTCATATTTCTAAGGTGTTCAGCTAAGTTGGGAATAAACCTCTTGAGGAAGTTGATTTTCCCAATAAAGGACTGTAACTCCTTGATGTTTCTTGGGTGTGTGATTTGTAGTATTCCCTCAACTCTTTGTGGATCTATCCTAATCCCTTTCTTAGATATGATGTGGCCAAGAAGCTTACCTTCTTGCAGCCCAAATATAGTCTTTTTAGGATTCAGTGACAGACCAAACCTTCTACATTTTTCAAACACGCTTCTCAGGTGTTCTAGGTGTTCTTCCTCAGTCTTGAAATAGACTGTTATGTCATCCAGATAGATGACAATGAAGTTTCCTATTTCATTTGAAAAAGCTATGTCCATTGCTCTTTGGAAGGTTGCACCAGCATTCATCAATCCAAAAGGCATCTTTACATACATAAAAGTGCCCCATGGAGTGGTAAAGGCTGTTTTGAGTTGGTTTTCTGAGATTACTAAGACTTGGTTGTAACCTGAAAAACCATCTAGCAGGGAGATCCTTTTAGAGCCTACTACCCTCTGAAGAATATGTTCCATTTTAGGCAAAGGGTAATTGTATTTGAGTGAGGCTCTATTAAGGTTTCTGAAATCAATGCACAGCCTGATCTCCCCTGTTTTCTTTCTCACAGCCACTAGGTTTGATACCCAATCAGAGAAACTCACAGGCACAATTATACCTGCCTCATACTTTTTCTTAATCTCTTTTTCAACTGCAGGCAATTGTTTTGGGTTTATTCTACGAAGTTTTTGTCTAAAGGGTTTCTGATTTTCTTTCAAGGGTATTTTATGCTGTATGATGTTTGTGTCATAGGCCCTTAAGTCCTCATAACTCCAAGAAAACACATCAATGAATTCCTTGAATAGGTCAATGTATTTCTTTTTCCTGTTTTCAGGCAGGGACTTAGCCAATTTGATCATCTTGGGTTTATTTTCAGTGCCTATGTTGCATTCCTCGACATCAGAGTTTGCATGTTCTATAGTGGGATTTTTTGCTACATCATCAAAGTCGAAAAGGTCTTCTAAAGGTGCCAGACCTCGAGGTATGCTCTTATCTTTGGTCTGCAACACCTCTACCTCCTCACTATCTGCGTTTTCACGTTTTTCGTTTGGATTTCCAATCTGTTCATTTAAAGTGTTTATTTCTATGTTACAGGGTGTTTCTTCCTCGTCTAAGGACTATTCACTTAGGCAGCTACTGTCAGATTTGGAGTCTGAATCAGAAAATTCAAACTCGTTTCTGCCTACTAGGAAATCTTCAATCTGTTTATCACCCTCAAAGACCTGCCAATATTTTTCATTGTGCGGCACTGCAGGTTTGAATTTGGTCTGAATGATGATCTGTTGGTCACTGGGAGGCTTATGATACGAACTAGCCATGCAGGCTAGTCCATTTCCAATTTCGTTCTGACCTCTAGGGACAAACACTAGATCGTATTCCACAAAAGTTTTCAATAGATCCATAGCGTCATTCTTGTATGCCCTCAGTCTAGGATTTTTTGTTGTATATTCACCATTCACCTGTTTAATGATCAGCTCAGAGTCCCCACACACAGTTATCCTACGGGCTCCTAATTTTTTCAACAAAGTTAGGCCTAGGATAAGAGCCTCATACTCTGAAATATTGTTTTTACATTTGAAGTGCAGGTTGCAGGCATGGCTCTCTGCGTAGTCACTCTCTGTGTTATGTATCCATACTCCTGCTCCAGCAGTTCTCTTGTTGCATGACCCATCGAAATTAATTTCCCATAAGGGTTTGATATTGGGCTCAACATCGTTTTGTTCTTGGTGTGGTGTAGGAACTTGTGAAGCGTGACTAATCAGCTGACGGTATTTTGTTTCTGGTTCACTTTGAGTTTCTGTTTCAGTGCACTGTTCAAATTTTTCTACGTCTTTCTCCTTCGAGTCTAGAGTAGCCATTATGTTAAAGTCCATGGGTTCTGTTTCCTTGCTTGTATCTCGGTCTCTGGACTCTGACCCTTCTAAGGATTTGTCATTACAAAGGATGAAGGAGTCAAGGTCTGTATGTACAGAGTATAAATGTGAATTTTCAGGCTTTTCAGGGATACTGACCAGGAATTTCATTTGTGCCTCTCTATATAGTCTTCTAAGTTGGCTAAAAACAGGAACTGTGGCATAAGCCCCATCCATTTGCATTGTTCCTTGCAGCTTGGCTCCCCATGATCTTGATAATAACATGCCATACTTGGGTGGCACATCTGCCACAAAACATCCATGACCATACATTTTGCTGGAATCTGGGTAAGGCTCACACATAAATATTTGATTAGGCCAAGACACTTTACCCTACTAGAATCAAATGAATATAAGTCCTTATAGAGGTGGGTTATCTCTAGGCCTAATTTTTCCATCACTACTTTAGGCATCAGGTTGTGTGATGCCCTAGAATCATACATTGCATTGTGGATGATCTTATCATGGATATTAAGACTGATATAAAAAGGGGGCACTACCCCTTCCTGAAACTTTCCTTCTATCTTTGGACCAAATAGAAGGGTAGGTTGATCATCACTCATATTTACAGTGTCACTGTTCTCTCCTAAATTTAATGCTTTCAAAATTTGGCCTTTATATACATCCTGAGTGGCCAGCTCAGAGAGTGGGACAGAGATTTTAATTTTTGCAATCTCACTCTCCAAATTGAAAGTGGAATGACTCTTTGGAATGTTCAACTCTGTTTTGTTAGTCACCACCTTAGTGGTTGAATCAGCGTGCTGATTCTCGTTATGTACAGTATTGATGACAGTTTTATCAGGAGCACTAACTACAATGTTAGTACTGCTAGTTGGTTGGCTTTTTTTATCAGTGTTTTGGTTGTCTTTCTCTTTGTTCTTCCCAAAACTTTCAGCTGCTGATTTGTTACTTTCAGCAGTCACTTTAGAAGGTTTCTCAGGTCTTTTCTTGATGGTAATCTCAGAAGCTTTGGGTTTGGAATTATTTAGGATTTTCTTGCTCCTAAGTTCATACTGTCTGACCTGCATGATGGCATCTTCAAATCCAGGTCTGTAATCCTCAGATTCTGATATTTCCTCATCCCAATATGAGGGTGAGGGATGATCTTCTTCTGTGTAACAGCTATGGATTGAATCTTCTGTTTCAAACATGTTTATTGTGTTCCCTTCAGACTCTTCTGTGATTCCCTCTCCTTCATCAAGGAAGTTCTCTTGGAATGGGGGAATAACTTGCTGATCTGATTCTCTTTGTCTGTTGGGAGTGGCATTGTTTCTTCTAAAGTTCTGGTTCTAGTTATGGTGTTGATTTCTGTTTAGGTTACTAACTGTGACAACCATTTTTTCCATCATTTGTTTTAGCTTTTCCACGTCTTTGAATACGCGGTCATTATTGGGGTCAGATGTGGAAGCTACATTGTCATCTCTATATGTTACCCTTTTCTCAGCTCTCAATATTGCTTTTTTCTCAATCAGATTTGCCTCTACACTCACTGCTCCTTTTTGCATGTCTTCCAATGTGTTGTAATCCCTCTCCCTAAGTTGGTAGGCCATGTCAGCATCTAAGCCTTCAGGGTATTTCAATATAACCATACCTAAGGGAGGTTTCATGTGTGGTGGAAGGGCATTATAAACGTTGTTAAATCTTGTAGAGTAGGCCTGGACACTCTCTCCTACATTTCTTTTCAGGTTCTTGTATTCTGCTAGGATTTGGAGAGGATTTTCCTTAACTTCCCATTTGTTTATGAAGGTCTGATATAAGGTTGGGAGGTCTTGGATACTATTAGGAGGTAGGCCTTTGAACCATTTCTTCACATCACCTCCTAAGCTCTAGGCAAAGATTCTCATTTTGACTATATCGTTATCTATCTCCATGTAGTCAAAATAATCTTCCATCCCATCTACATGGTGCTGAGCTGTGGTGGACTCTTTTGCAGTGAAGTGTGGGGTATTTGATTGATAATCGTTAGGTAAGGGTACTAGAGGTTGAGGTAATACCAAAGGTGCATACCAGGCTGCCATGATGATGTTTTGATGAGTTAAAGGGTTAGCTTGAGCAGCTGGTATATGGATGACAGGGATGCTAGGACCAGCAGAAGCTTGTTGGGCAGATTTAGGGTGGCAAAGCCCCAAGTTTTGAATGAAGTGAATATTAGGAGGTGTAGATGGAGGGGTTTGGCTATCCCAAAGGTGTTTACCAGTTTGAGGTGGTGAACCAGGGAACTCAAGATCTAGCTGGTCTAGGACACTAAATGACCTAGTTCTTGGTAAACTGTTTTGAGTGTCTAGGTCAAAAAATGGGTCTAATAGAGCTGTAAGGTCTTCTGGTGCAGAGTTAGCTCTATGGATGTGGCTGGAAATAGTTGGTCTTTTAGGTGCAGGAGATATCTTGAGGATGCTCTCAGGGTTATCAAATATTTCAGGTGGGTTTGGGTTGGGATAAGATCTTGTGTGAATGGTTCTGAAAGCCAGAATGTTATTTTTTGACCAAGCAGCTTAACCCTACTTGTTACTTTTATTATGGCTGATGTTGTAATGGGCTTTGGTCTCCCAGTGGAGTCTTATGTGAACCAAGATAATCGGCAGGCCTACTGATCACCAGTGGAGTCTTTAAATCGTTTAGGAATTATGGAGTCGCCAGGTGGAAGGTTTAGGATGCTTCTAGAGGGTACACTGTCCACCATAGTGCTTATGAGATGTCCCTTTTCAAGGATATATTCACAACACAACAAACTCTAACCAGAGATTGACTGGGAGGGATTTTACCAGATATGTCACCTCTAAAAGAGTGTGAGATCTGGAGGCTACCTGGCCCTTTCTAGACTCTATCTAAGAGTGTGGGAGAAAACACAACAAATGGTATAGAGGTTGATCTGTGAATAGGAGTGTTTAACTGCCAACCTAACCAGAGATTGTAGGTTTTTGAGGCTCTTATGATGTAGTAAGGTGAGAAATACTCAGAATTTCCCCAGTGGAGTTGCCATTATGTTGGGGTTCCCATATTTTGGTCAGATTGGCAATACCAAAAGATGAGACAACATCAAACCACTTTCAGACCTCAGGATATAGCCCTCCTGGGTCCAGAGAGGGATATCTCTATGATATGTCAAAGGTATATCACTTGGAAGTTCAAAGATTAAGATATTAGGCTAGTTATAAGGCTCAGGGTTTGTTTGTTTGATTGTTTTTTTGGTTGTTGGTTATCAGGAAAGAAGGGTTCAATGTAAGGCAAGGATGAGCAAAAAGGATTTAGGCAGAGGTGAAGTATTCCAGGGATCATTCAAGACCATTGGGAAATGGATTCAGGAAAGGGTTTACTTGCTATTCAATATGTAGGCTTTCAGTTGGGCTAGTCATCTAAAGCGTTGGATCTTAAAGATGATTGTGTGATATGGAATGTGTTAGCCACCTATAAAATTTGATTATATCAAAAGGTGGCTAAATCTGTTTTGAGCCTTCAAGGAACAATTTTCTACAAACTATTGGCTCTTGAAGACTCTTGAAGGCCTCCTGCCTCTGTCCAAATTTGCACTGCTGTTTACATCACAAAAGACTCTGAAATCCTGCTGATTTCCAAGGCCAAATGTGGCTGCAAACACCATTTTTTCCTTTCCCTTCTTCTCGAACTAACCTCATCTTTCTATCCCCCTATTTCCCACAAAAATCCCTCATTTTCACATTTCTTCCTTTTCCCCTCATCAAAATCCCCTTTATAAGGTTCTAAGACCCCTTATTAGCCTTATCGGAATCCCCAAATTCCTTTGAAAATCATGAAAAAAATACAAAAATCCCATTTGTTTATATATATTGGGCTTAAGCTCCTTTGGGCTAAGTCCCTAGCCTTTCCGCCCATACACCCTAGCGCCGTGACTGCGCGCTGATCCAGTCGGGCGCTTATCCGGTTTAAATGAATATTTCTTCGCAAACCATTAAAAAACCTTTGATATTTATTTAAACCGTCGAAATTAATTTTATTTAATTTTTCCACCCGTGAAAATTGTGGAGTGATCTTGACCGTCGATTCAATCCATAGATCCGATGGTGTGGAGCACGCCTCCCTGTGGACCCCCCAGCCGTGCGCCGTTTTCCCAAAACCGTGTGGTTTTTATCGCACCACTCTTCAGCGGAGGGCGGTTTTTCCCTGATGGCTAGCGATTCCACACATCGCTTGACACGCGTCCCTTGTACTTTTTGCGGCACCACTCTACGGTGGAGGGCGGTTTTTGCCCGATGACCAGCGATTCCATACATCGCTTGCCACGCGTCCCATGTACTATTTTTAAAACCGCCGTCCATCGTGCGTTAATGTTCGGACCAGGACGCCCAACTATATCGTTGTGGACCGTCCGATCTGGGCCCACTGATCCAACGGTGATCGCTCGCCAAAGTTGCTCAATGGATAATGAAGGTGCGCGCACGATATCCGGGCCATCATAGAGTGGCAAGTCAATCTCCTCCATCGATCTGATCTGCAGATTGACGGCCCACAATTCATCGCCCGATCTCTCCGTTTTACTTTCCATTTCCAAATCCCGACTGTCGATCTCTGCGCGATCGACGGCTCAGATTCATCCTTCTCCTCTGACCGCCTCGTTCAATCTCGACCATCGATCTCTGCAAGATCGATGGCTCAGATTTAATCCTTCTTTCACCCATTCCACGATTGCTCCCGATCAATCCTGACAGTTGGATGATGCCGTCCAACGGCTCCGACCTCCTCGCACGCCCTCCGATGCAGTTAACCTATATACACAGGTTTTATAATAGTTTTCGTGTTTTTCATGGTTCTAAATCATTTTTTTGTTATTTCCAAAGAATATTCAGAGGCGGAGGGTGACGACTCTCCCATCTTCGATTCGTCAAAGGAAATCATCCACAGGGTGGAAATGCACGTTTCATCAATGTTTTCTCAGGCATGGATGCCTTATAAACCCTGTGTGGCCCTGCACACCAGAAAAACACCATGAAAGGGGCACATTCAAAGAGTATCAGGGCCGAAGACCAAAATGTATCAGAACAGAGGATTAGAGACAGTTTTATGGGAATTACAGCTAAGACGGTTATCAAAAACCTAATTCCTGATTTAAAACACAGTTTAAAGAATATTTTAAGGGTTTTATCTACAGGAGCGCTTCCACTGCTGCAATTGAGGCAAATTGATCCCTCTAGTTACTGAAATGCCACCTATTCCTCAAAGTATTCAATCAGAGGCCAAATTTATTGATCAGGATCAGATATTTCGTCTCAAACGTAGCCGAAGAGTTACTCCTGCAGGGAATTCAATGCAAAGAATGGCTACAGAGTTACTTGGACGCCAAAAAAGAGGCTAATTGAACCTTCTCCAGCTTCTAAGGGCACCTACAGCCTCACAGAAAATCAAAGGTTTCCAAAAAAATAATACTAATCAAGGGTCTTATCTCCAAATTGTCGACAAAACTATTTTAAAGGATTAAAGAATAGTCCAGAAGCAGATCTTTTCAATCATTAGGCTTCGAATGGTAGAAACAGAGTTATGAATCAGAGTTATAAACGATTACATTCCAACCTTATGCCTTGCCTGGTTCCCAAAGGCCAGGAATTGCATTGATCACATAATTAATAATACTTGACCCCTGGTAAATCCTCCCACCTCTTCATTCTTCTATAAATACTTATGTAGAAGATGAGAAAATGTTGGTCTCTGGACATCTAAATGCATGTAATAGTTATTCTGAAGCTATTGATGCCCTGATTGCAACTTGAAGATACATAAGCTGATATGAGAAGTTTGAAGTTGTAAAGACCCACCGGGCTTGCTGATTGTAACTGGTTCGAACATCAAATACAAGCTACTGATTTATGGGATCCTGATTTGTGTCAATGGTGATGTGTTCCTCACTATCAATTGTTATTTTTCTTAATGTTTCCACTTTGTTCACTTTCTCTGATAAAGGGCAGCAAACATAGAGCTAGGATTTAATTTCTACAGTACCCTACTCTCACTGAAAGCTTTATTGTCTATGTTTTCTTCATTTGAAAGTTCTCTTAGAAGAGTACATTAATGCAGGTTGGTTTAAAGGTACTTGCCTGATCTAAATTGCTCTTTGTCACTGTTATCTGCGGTTTTCTTATTGAATATGTTGAAAGCAGGGTAGTTTAAAGGCACTTACCTGATCTTAAGCTTTTCAACTGTTTTGTAAATGTCCTCTTATTAAAAGTATTTCAAAGCAGTTTAAAGGTATTAACCTGATCTCAGGATACTTTAATGTTTTCCTTATTGAATATGCTGAAAGAAGGGTATTTTAAAGGCACTTACCTGATCTTAAGTTTTTCAACTGTCTTTTAAATGTTTTCTAACTGAAATAATTTCAAAGCAGGCTAGTTTAAAGGTATTAACCTGATCTTAGAAAACTCTCAAGTTTTTCTTTAAGTGCACGCTGAAGCAATATACTTTAAAAGAACTTACTTGATCTTAGGCTGTTTCACTATACCTTCATTTGTTTTTTCTTCATTTCCTATTTTTTTCATTCCATAAAATCACCTTAAGAGATCCTTTGAAATAAATGACTTGCCCCATGGATCCTGCTTGAAACTTGCTGTCAAATTAAAATCCTCCTATGACTCCATAGCCCAATGGGTTAAATTTGTCTTTGCCTTTCTGTCAGCCAAATCATTCCTTCAACTGCAGAAACCTTCACCCTTCATTTTGAAACTTCCTTCACCTTCATCATTTCCTTGCCCAACCAAAACAAACAAAACAAAACCCAAGCTCTTCATAACTAGCCTAATATCATAATTTCAGCTATTAAAGATCACATCTTTAAACTCATTCATAGAGAGATCCCTCTCTGGATTTAGGAGGGCTAGATCCTATAATCCCAAAGTTGGTTGAAACGATGTTGCTTCTGTAATTGGACTCTGCCAATCTTGCTAATAAATTACAGATTCCTAACAGAATGGTAAGGGAGGAGGAAACAATAAAGATTTAGAACACAAAGTTAAATACTTGAGATCAGAGAGAGACTTTTAACTCTCAATGCTTCGGCCTCCAGCTTGAGGGATCTTAGAAAGGTTCAATCAAATGAAAAGGATCCTAGTGAGATAGAGACAGGGTTCTAGAACTCCCAGTGTTCCCAATTCATTCAATTAAATCCTAACAAGAACATCTAAGAACAGATTCATTTAACTCATACATAAGCTAGCAGGCAATAACATCCACTACACTGGTTAAATTAACTGAATTCAACTCTTAGATAACACATTTAATAGAAAACATCAAAGGCAAGGAGAGCAGAAACATCGGGTACCTAACAAGGGTAAATCCTATGCCAATATTTTGATGCAAGCCAGTAGAAACGAAACGAAATGAAATAAAACACAGAGACAGAAAAACATCACCGCAGCTTTAGATCAAGATCCAAAGAAATGTGCTTGTCATATTAAAAAACAACACCAGTCAGGTACAAAATTACCAATAGCTTGATATTCAGTCTGAAAACATCTTCCTCAGCCTATCTTACAACTGTACACAGAGACTTTGTCTCAAAAGAAACAGCTTGTAATTCTCTGATAACTGATCAACAACCTTTACAATAAGTTTCTTCATGAATTTATAGCTCAAGTGGAGCAGAGGAGGTAGGTGAAACGCTAAATGCAGCATTAAAACTCAGAAGAGAAGGAGAGCCGAAGCCTCGTTCTGTTTAAATTCTGTGCATTTATCCATGGCACTCTTTGGGTGAAAGATTGGTCTTCTCCAGGCTTCCATTTACTCTGGTATGTCTCTGATGTACTTCGGCTGCAGTACTCTGTAGTACTTCTGGTGAATAAAAAAAAAGTAAATAAATGATGCTAGGGTCTGCCATACTGTGAATCAAATGCTCTGATAGCATCAGGACTGTTGTCAGGGAGGAAGCTTCACTTGGACACAACGTAGACTGAAACAACAATGCGTACCGTGTCCTTGCTCAGAAAAAACATTCGGCTGATTTGAAAACCCTGCCACCATTATTTCCGTGTATTGGAATTTCTGGTTGATCCTCGAGGTCTTCAATTCTGGTACCTTGCCTTTTAAACACTGGATTAAGGGTTAAGATCTTCAACAATGTGCTTTAGACCTTTAATTTCCCTCACTGATACTCTTTACCGCTTCAAACTTTCTCTGTCAGCGAGAAACTGAGCTTTAATGGCACCAGAGAGGTTTTGCAGAGTTCGAACTCTATCCTTTAATGAAATTTATGTTGCAGACACCTTTCCGGACATTTTCCTATAATACTAGGCTCTGAATTTAGCTTCCTCTGTGCACTGTGCCATTACAATAGTGCGTACGGATCATGGCGGTTATCCACCTGTCTGTAACCCTGCAAAACATGAAAACTCATTAGGAAAACATGCACGGGGAGGGTGGATGTAGCGGGGACGAAGAAAATGGATGTACATCTGGTGAAATGGTGGAATAGTGCGAGAGTACGGTGGAAAATGTAGTGGGAGGCTTGTAGAATGGTGGCGCAGTGGGAAAATGCAGTTGGAGGGTGGCGAGAACGGGAATTTTAATGTAAAACATTAAAATTTTACCTTTGAAAACATATATGTACATGGACAGGCGAGAAATACGATGAAACACGTGGAACAAGTGACGTGGCAGGAGTGGTCAATAGTGGGCCATGCAATCAAATCTGGACGGTCCGATCTCAGGAGGAGATCGACAGCTGGGGACATGGCGGAGGGCGATTGAATCTAGACCATCTGATCTCGGGAGGAGATCGATGGTTGAAAATGCATCGGAGGGCGACGGACGGTGGGACAGGGGTACGGTTGCCTTGGGTTATCCCCCGCGCAACTTCCCAGTGCGATCGCCGTTGGATGGAGAGCCCCAGATTGGACGGTTGACGTGCATATCGCGCTGGGTTTTCTACCAAACGATAATGCGTGATGGGGAGGCGGTTTTCAAATAGTGTCACTACCATGCGTCGTGCGATGAGTGGAATCGCTGGCCAAACGAAAAATACCGCCCATCCCTCAAAGGCGGTGCGATAGAAACCGCCGGATTTTGAACAGTGACCGTGGCGCGTTTGCGGGGACCATCGGGCGGGTAAACTCCGGACCGTTTATCTACGGGTAAATGAACGGTGGAGATGCGATTTGAGTGGTGAACAAGGTGAACTGTGGACGTTGTGGGGAACGCGACGACTGTCTGATCTGTATAGATCGACGACTCAAAACGCTCCTGATATTCAATTGCGGTAAGCGCCTTCCGCCTTGGCGCGCGGTCGCGTGGTGGAAAAGGTTAAGGGGGCTGGCCGAAAGGGGCTAAGACCCATACCTATGGAAAATATGTTTTTTGGCCCATTTTAATGCAATTTGAGGGCGGAGTTGGGTAACGATAGAGGGAAAAAGGGGAAAATAGGCCAAACAAGGGGTGTGTGCAGGATGCAAAGGGAATTTTGGAGGAAATTCGACTGAGGGAAAAAAAAGGCTAAAATGGGGCATTCTGCAGGGAACAAGGGGAAAATGTAGACTTTTTGGAGCATAGCTTTTTCAATCAGTGAGACCTTATAAAGGGGGTCAGCAGAGGGAATTTTATCAAAGGCAAAGGAACAGGAGACTTCAAGGATGATGTGTATTCAGGGGAGATGCATTCCTTGAAGGCTCAAAAACAATTTAGCCCCCTGTTTGCTTGTCAAAAATTTATAGGGGGGGCTAACAACACCAGAGTTTATTACTACTACTACAAATATTCCAAGAGGTCAAGAGAATTGGTTCAAAGCTTTTAAGTTTAACATGGAGCAGTGCGAAGAATTCATGAAGCCTGAGCACACTGAGATGGATCTCACCAATCCTATTCTAAGAAGATGCATTAAAGACAACTATTCAAAATTGTTGCTCATCATCGAAAAGTAATTTACTTGTGAAGGTAGATATCACAAAGGCTACTCATATCATTTCAAATTACTTCTGCACTTCACTGGTAAGATTTCCCTTGATTTCCCTTTCTATATACATAGAATTTTGTCAAAGATGGCTGATAAGGTCCAACCAAAGTCTGAGGGGAGTGAGACATCATTATTTCATCATGGCCTAATGAAATTATTGGTTTTGGATGAACTTCAAAGGTTATGCAAAGATTATTCCTCATTCTTGTTTGTCAGTGGTTTTGAGTTGGATGCTTTAACTCCTTCAAAAACTCCTAAACCTAGGAAAATCCAATCACCACTAGCAGCAAAATAGAGCCAACCATTGGTAGCAAAACCAAATGAACCTGCAAGAGTAGAACCAAGTAAGAAAACTATGAAGGAGCCAGAGCAAATGCAGAGTCTTGATACACCAAATGTCCCACCTGCAAAATAGAAGTTAAAGGTGGTAAAACCTGCAAAACATGAACGAAATGTTAGCAAAGAATGGACCAAAAGGATGACTAGAAGTCAAAGTATCTGAAGAATAAAGGACCAGCTGCGATTACCATCTAAAGCTCAAAAGTTTTTTTTTAAATCCTACTTCAGCACAAAGCATTTGCAGGTATTTCACCATTGAAAAGAGGTTGATCACTGACATACATACCTCCTTATGTCATAAAGAAAAGTGCTTGGTTGATAAGTAAGACTAAACAATAAATTGAATGTAAATAGTCTCAAGGGTTGTTTTTGAATGTACATTGTCCAAGCAAGTAAAGGCATTTGATCTCTTAGATCAAATTTTGGTTAATTCATTAACCACATCTGTAACAAGGACCTGCAGCTATTTAGTGTAATATTATTATCGGAATCGTAGCTCAAATCATCACCAACAGGCAAGAAAGGTGTACCACAGCAATAAAAGATATATTGGCATCATTATCATAATTGAACAATTTATATTCAAGTTCAAATAATCCCCAAAACTGTTCTCACAACAACTCTTTTACACCAGTTTGGAGCAGCAGGGTCCAAATTCAGAAGAAGAAGGTCTAAACACAAATCAGAGAGAAGAAATGCAAACACAGAATCTACACTAAGAAATGTGCAATCCTTTGCCATTGATGTCAAAGGGGGAGGAAAAGCAGGTAATAGAAGAAAGGGTATTCTAAAAGAAGCTAGGCAGAGGAAGACTTGGAGAAAGCATTGGATTATCGGTGGATGTGTTGCCATCAATGCCAAAGGGGGAGACTGTTGGAAATGTTGTCATTGATGGCAAAGTAGATGACAAAGGAGGAGCACCTGAAACATCAGCCAAGGAGCAGAGGAAGAAAAGAGAGAGGTAGCAGATACATCAAAAAGATAAGTAAGGAGAAGCATCAGTAAAAGAAGTAGCAGAGGTAGCAGAGAGAGCATAAGACAAGTAGCAGAGGCAGTAAAGAGAGAAGCATAGATAGCAAAGAAGTAGAGAGGTAGCAAGGCAACATAGAAGGAACAAAGGCAACAAGAGACAGATAAGGTGGTGCTGCAGAGCAATGAGGATATTAGTATCAAATGAAGGTAATTGAATTGCTTGGGGATGAGTTGGAGCATTGGTCGAAGAAACTAATAATGAGAAAAAGCACAACGAAGAACATAGGCAGAGGCTACGAATATAGAAGCAGAGCCGTTATCATGGAAATGGAGGTAGAAAAGATAGAGACAGACAAAGGAGGTAGCAAAGAAGAAGACTGTTGAAATGTAACAGTCAAAACAATAGAAGCAGCGAAAGAAGCAACAACAGAGACAGAGAAAGAAGCACAACAAGTTATCAGAGGCAGAGGTAGAGGCAGAGCCAATTCCGGGAATCGCTTACCCCAAGTGGCAAGTATATATATATATATATATATATACAAACCTTATTCTGAGAATCATTACCCTAGGCGGAAGGATAAACTAAAGATTAGAGCAACAAAGGATACATATATATAATTCCGGGAATCATAACCCAAGCAGCAATGTAATGCATATATAATATAAATCTCATTCCGGAAATCGTATACTCTAGCGACAAAGTATATATTGTGCTTTATATACAAAGGAATAAATCATATATATATACATATGTATAGCCATATGTAGCGCGAGATTCAAAGAACAAAAGTACCATAAGGCGGGACCCCTTACCCAATCGCATCGGAGATTATAAGGGCAGCGGAACGTATAAACCAAAGAATTGCGATTGCGATTGAGAGCCTGGATCCGATGGGCATATAAACAGTGGCTTGATAATTTTGAAATCCAGCTTAATCGCATCGACTCAAAGCCTATATAAGCACATAAAACAAAGTATTATATGGTGGGACCTCTTACCAAATCGCATCGGAGAAAAACAAGGCAGCGGAACGCATAAACCAAAGAATTGCGATTGCGATTGAGAGCCCGGACCTGATGGGCTTATAAACCATGAGTAACAAGTATTTGAAGTCTGGCATGATCGCATCGGAACAATCTAACCGCATCAGAGAATATAAAGGGAGCAGAACGTCCATACAGGAACTTGCGATTGCGATTAAGTTTCGGACCCGATGGGTGTATAAAACATAATGAAGAGACCGGAACCCTGCGTAGAAGAGTGGAACCGTGACCATATGAATAGTGACGACAGTTTATGGTTTTAATCGCACCACCTTTACACGGTGGGCGGTATTTGAGGAGTTGGGAGTGATTCCATAGATCATTCGACACGTGGTGAGGTGGACCCACGGAAAACTGCCTCCCACTACGCGCCATCGCGTGTTAACCATCGACCAAAGACGCGGTGCGATAGTGATACATACCATTGATCTGGGAAGATGCCATCGGACGGTGGCTGTGTTCGGAAGGTGTGCGGAGGATAACCCAAGTACGGCGCGCCATCGCGCGTTATTGCTCATGCAAGTTTCCCGAGCGATATACGTCGGATTGGATGCTGCAGCGCGATGGAACGTGAGCCCTCTGATCGGGTCGATTGTTAGCGCTGGGCCCCAATTTAATTTATATTGCTCGTTGTTAAGGTCTGTGGGTTTAACAAAGGTATGACATTTAGAAGTGGCGGCCAGTATTTTATGGATTTCAGGTTGTTTGTATTAGCGAATGTGCATATATATATGTATCGAGATATTACAGTGCGCATGTAAAGAGATGGTATTATTGCGATTGTGAACATAAAACAATTGTGGTGTATGTATGTTTCGCTTGCGGAACGTTCCACATCAACAAGACACTTGCTAAGTACAAAAGCGTTAGAAAATGCCTGATTTACAGTCAGCTGGTATAAAAAGCTCAGTTACATGTATGCAGTAGTTACACCACAACAGAGGAAAAAAAAGCAAACAGAGCTGAAAAGAGATAAAGCACAGTCACAAAAAATACATATGCGCAACGAGCCAAAAGACTAAATGAGTTGAGCTGGAATTCTCATTGTAATTTGAATGTAAATGTTTTTAATTGATTTTTTTATTATTTGTGATGCATCGGCAAGTCTCCTGAGGAAAACAAAGCTCCCACTGTAATATTGAAATTAATGCATGTTGGTATATTGAATGAGCGAGTGAAAGAAATGAAAAGGCAGAAAGCAAAGAGACATGGCTGTCCATTTCGAATTCCCAGTAGAATACAAACAACCATGAAGCTAGTTTGTATAAAATAGGATAATATCCAAGGGGGAGAAGGTTGACAAAAAAGAGTGAGAGAAGAAGAGAGTGTGCATCAGAATTAAAGAAAGTTGAAGAAAATAAGAAAGCTGCAAGAGGTTAGAGAGTGTGAGGTTGGAGAATGCGGAATTGAGGCAGAAAAGATAAGAAGAAGGAGGAGCAGACCGAGATGCGGAGAAGTTAGAGAATGCAGAAATAAAGCAGTGAAGAGGAGAAGAAGAAAGAGAAGAGCAGAGAAGAAGATGGAGATGATATAGAATCCAAGAAGATGCAGATATGATGTAAGGAAGATATGAAGATGGATGCACAACAGTGAAGATGATACAGAACAAAGCTGATATCCAAGGTAAATCAACAAGTGTTTTCCTTTTGAAAGAGTAAGGAAGTTGGAGCTTTCCTATCAAGTTGTAGCTTGATAAATGTCAGTTGTAGTTGACTAAGGTTGGAGCCTCCTGTAGGTTGGTGCCTTCATAAAATTGATGGGAGGTGGAGCTTCCTTGCAAGTTGTAGCTTGCAGAATTGAGGTAGGAGACTCCTGTAGGTTGGTGCCTACAGAAAATCAGTGGTGAGAGGGAGTTGGAGCTTGCCTTTGCATCACAACAATAATAAGATGTGGTTTTCTCCCTCTATGGGTTTCCACTTATATCTGGTGTCTCTGTGCATGATGTCTATGTTTTGATTTGTTTATCTAATTTGCTTAATACATGTTGCTTACATATTAAGACTGCTGTTACATAAACAAATCTGCTTGATACTTGCTGCTCACAAATTAAGATTGCTGACATATTAAGTTGATCATGAAATGAAGGTGTAATAAGTTTTAAGGGAAAAGTTTTAATTGTCCATGTATGTGTTAAACTGATTCACCCCACCCCTCCCCCCTCTCAGTTTAACTAAGGGTTCAACAATTGGTATCAAAGCAGGTTCCTTTGGTGTAAGCTTAATAGCTTGAAGGAGATCTGGTTGAGTCATGGACTATCAAAATGTACCTGTGCTAAATACAACAAACTTTCCTGAATGGAGATATAAGGTTAAGATAGGTTTAATGGCTGATGAACCTGAGGTATGGAAGCTTGTTTGTGATGGTTACTGCACAGACTCCCCCACAGTGAAAGAACAACAGAGGAATGCCAAGGCAAAATGTGTGATACATAACAATCTTCATAACAAGGATCTTGAGTTAATAATGGATTTAACTTCAGCAAAAGAAATATGGGACAGACTGCATTTCATGCATGGAGTAGACACTAAGGAATGCATTGTCAAGAAGGAGAAGAGAATTAAGAAAAAGAGAAATTCATGTAAAAAAGAAGATGTTCAATCAAATGAGGTACCTGCTAGTGTGAATGGTAGTAAGAGACATGAAGAAATTGTAGCTGAAGAAAAAGCCAAACTTGAGACAGCTCTGACTGAAATAGAAAGATTGAAGAATAAAAACAAAGACCTTAAGATATTGGTACAAATATGTGATGAGAGAGAATATAAAGATAGGAAATAAATTATTGGCCTGAAGACACAGCTTGAAGAAGCAAAGAAAGTAGAAGACACTCTGCTGCAACAAATGAGAGAGAAAAGTCTTGAATGTGAAAAATTGGAAGAAGAAGTAGTGTGCCTAAGAAAGAACTTAGAAAAATCCAAAAGAGAACTATTAATGAATACACCTCTAATGAAAAGCACTGGACAATTGGACAAGATGCTAAATTCTCAAAGATCTCCTCTCATAAAGGCAGGCTTAGGATATGTAGGAGAAACTAGTAAGTCCCAGATAGAAGATAATAAGAAAATCATTTTGTAAAAGCTGTAAAGAACAGTGAAACAGCTCAGCAAATTCCTACAGAAGCAGAAGCCAACAAGAACATGAGTTGCAGAGAAACAAATAGGATCAAGCAGCAAATTGAAAGAAAAGAAAATGAGAGGATGAAACAATCAACTGCTAAAGGCTCATATGCTCCTAAGGATGAATTGAACAAATTCGGAAGATGTCAAAGGAGGTTCCTCCCTCCTATGAAAAATAGCACATGTTTCTCTTGTCATAAACCAGGACATAATGCAGCATATTGTAAGACAAAGCCAATCCAATCCACCCAGCAAAGGATGCAGCAAAAGAGAAGAACCCCTCAAGCAAGCAAATGGAAAGGACAATCTTTCACCAGGTACACAAATCATTTCCATGGCTACTGTTATGCATGCAATAATTTTGGACATAAAATTGTTGATTGTAAAATGTACTCAAGAAGGGGAACAAATTATTATACATTAGCTCAAATGTACTTTGACAAAATAAGATGTTATGTATGCCTCAAGCTTGGTCACAAAGCAAAGGACTGTAATTTTCCATATACACTAAAGAACTCTAGATAGAGAATGGAATCTAATCAAATCAAACAAAGCTATGAATTTAAAAGAAGTGCAGACATTATGATGAACCCCAATAGAGTATGGAAAGAAAAGAGAAAAGGAGAGCCTATTATCTCAATAACATAATGAATCCTCCATAGTATTAGGGGGAGCTGCTCTAGGAAGCAAAGAAAAAATCCATCCTGTAATATATATGAAGAAACATCCCAGGGGGAGAGCAGTTCATAAATAGACCACAAGAAAGCAGTCTGAGAAGAGCTCAATGTAATAAGAACAGCTATGAGATCAAGAAGATTATTTGAAGTATTCAATAGCTGACAGATTGATAGAAGGAGAAAAAGCTGCAAGCAACCATGATGATAGAGGAAACATCAGTAATGAACATGTAAGCTAAGAAGATATCAACACATTAAAGGATGATCACAGAATGCCCTATACTGCTAGAATTAACAATGTATCACATTAAGAAGGATGAGTAAGAAAAGCGCCTATCATCAGTTCATTACATCTTTCAAAAGGTCCACTTGGAGAAATGCAGTTAAGTGAGTAATAAATATTTGAGTAATCAGCCCATGAAGATTCATAGAAAATAAATTGAAGATGTCTTCCTGAAAATATTTATGTTAGAACAATTGAATTGAATATAAAGAAGCAATGACTCTAGAGCTGTCCTAGAAAGGAACATGCAATGGCTTTCTTTGGAATAGAAGGACAGAAAAAGAAGAGTGGTAAATAATGCCAAGATCAGATTCAATATATTGATGATTGTTGGTATGAACAGTGGAAATATCAATAATAGAATTTATGAAGGATGCATCAATTATGGGTTAATGTGCAAGCTGAATTGAAATCTCTGCATGGTTTATCAAAGTAATATCAATTGGTGTTTAGGTACAAGCAGCATGCCTATCAACAGAATATCAAGTGTTGTCATAGAACAATAGTATGATACAGGTCCTCAGGATCAAAGGACTATGGCAAGAATTCATCAAGGTAAAATTTCTAGGGTTATCTTCATTCAACATGAAAAGGGCAGTAGCAGTGCTAAAAGATCAGTATTTGATTTACACTTGAAGTAGTATATTGAGCACTGAAGCGATATATTTTTCTATATATAATTTCATGCCTTCCTGAAGTTAGTACATGTATATCTTCAAGGCCTCTTTTTAAAGATCAATTACAAAACTGTGTGAAGTCTGTTTGCTGAGTTATCAATTAAACATATTGAATATGTTATTGTGGAAGATCATCCTGATAGAACAGTCAAAGTATTTGAAGAATAAAGGACTAGCTGCAATTACCATCTAAAGCTCAAAAGTTTTTTTTTAAATCCTACTTTAGCACAAAGGATTTGCAGGTATTTCACCATTGAAAAGAGGTTGATCATTGACATACATACCCCCTTATGTCATAAAGAAAAGTGCTTGGTTGATAAGTAAGACTAAAAAATAAATTGAATGTATCTAGTCTCAAGGGTTGTTTTTGAATGTACATTGTCCAAGCAAGTAAAGGCATTTGATCTCTTAGATCAAATTTTGGTTAATTCATTAATCACATCTGTAACAAGGACATGCAGCTATTTAGTGTAATATTATTATCAACATCCTAGCTCAAATCATCACCAATAGGCAAGAAAGGTGTACCACAGTAATAAAAGATATATTGGCATCTTTATCATAATTGAACAATTTATATTCAAGTTCAAATAATCCCAAAAAGTGTTCTCTCAACAACTCTTTTACACCAGTTTGGAGCAGCAGGGTACAAATTCAGAAGAAGAAGATCTAAACACAAATCAGAGAGAAGAAATGCAAACACAGAATCTACACTAAGAAATGTACAATCCTTTGCCATTGATGTCAAAGGGGGAGAAAAAGCAGGTAATAGAAGAAAGGGTATTCTAAAAGAAGCTAGGCAGAGGAAGACTTGGAGAAAGCATTGGATTATCGGTGGATGTGTTGCCATCAATGCCAAAGGGGGAGACTGTTGGAAATGTTGTCATTGATGGAAAAGTAGATGACAAAGGAGGAGCACCTGAAACATCAGCCAAGGAGTAGAGGAAGAAAAAAGAGAGGTAGAAGAGACATCAAAAAGATAAGTAAGGAGAGGCATCAGTCAAAGAAGTAGCAGAGGTAGCAGAGAGAGCATAAGACAAGTAGCAGAGACAGTAAAGAGAGTAGCAGAGATAGCAAAGAAGTAGAGAGGTAGCAAGGCAGCATAGAAGGAACAAAGGCAACAAGAGACAGATAAGGTGGTGCTGCAGAGCAGTGAGGATATTAGTATCAAATGAAGGTAATTGAATTGCTTGGGGATGAGTTGGAGCATTGGTCGAAGAAACTAATAATGAGCAAAGGCACAACGAAGAACAGAGGCAGAGGCTGCGAATATAGAGGCAGAGCCGTTATCATGGCAATGGAGGCAGAAAAGACAGAGACAAACAAAGGAGGCAGCAAAGAAGAAGACTGTTGAAATGTAATAGTCAAAACAACAGAAGCAGCGAAAGAAGCAACAACAGAGACAGAGAAAGAAGCACAACAGGTTATCAGAGGCAGAGGTAGAGGCAGAGCCAATTTTGGGAATCGCTTACCCCAAGAGAGAAGTATATATATAAATATAAATATATATATATATATATATACAAACCTTATTCCGAGAATCATTACCCTAGTTGGAAGGATACACTAAAGATTAGAGCAGCAAAGGATACATATATATAATTTCGGGAATCATAACCCAAGCGGCAATGTAATGCATATATAATATAAATCTCATTTTGGGAATCGTATACTCCAGCGGCAAAGTATATATTGTGATTTATATACAAAGGACTAAAGAATATATATATACATATGTATAGCCATATGTAGCGCGAGATTCAAAGAACAAAAGTACCATAAGGTGGGACCCCTTACCCAATCGCATCGGAGATTATAAGGGTAGTGGAACGTATAAACCAAAGAATTGCGATTGCGATTGAGAGCCCGGATCCGATGGTAATATAAACAATGGCTTGATAAGTTTGAAATCCGGCTTAATCGCATCGACTCAAAGCCTATATAAGCGCATATAACAAAATATTATATGGTGGGACCTCTTACCAAATCCAATCGGAGAAAAACAAGGCAGCAGAACGCATAAACCAAAGAATTGCGATTGCGATTGAGAGCCCGGACCCGATGGGCTTATAAACCATGAGTAACAAGTATTTGAAGTCCGGCATGATTGCATCGGAACAATCTAATCGCATCGGAGAATATAAAGGGAGCGAAACGTCCATACAGGAACTTGCGATTGCGATTAAGTTCCAGACTCGATGGGTTTATAAAACATAATGAAGAGACCGGAACCCTGCGTAGAAGAGCAGAACCGTGACCAGATGAATAGTGACGACAGTTTATGGTTTTCATTGCACCACCTTTACATGGTGGGCGGTATTTGAGGAGTTGGGAGCGATTCCATAGATCATTCGACATGTGGCGAGGTGGACCCACGGAAAACCGCCTCCCACTGCGCACCATCGCGCATTAACCATCGACCAAAGACGTGGTGCGATATTGATACATACCGTTGATCTGGGAAGATGCCATCGGAAAGTGGCTGTGTTCGGAAGGTGCGTGAAGGATAACCCAAGTACGGTGCGCCATTGCGCGTTATTGCTTGTGCAAGTTGCCCGAGCGATATCCGTCGGATTGGATGCTGCGGCGCGATGGAACGTGAGCTCTCCAATCGAGTTGATTGTTAGCGCTGGGCCCCAGTTTAATTTATATTGCTCGTTGTTAAGGTTTGTGGGTTTAACAAAGGTATGCGATTTATAAGTGGTGGCCAATATTTTATGGATGTCGGGTTGTTTGTATTAGCGAATGTGCATATATATATGTATCGAGATATTAGAGTGCACATGTAAAGAGATGGTATTATTGCGATTGTGAACATAAAACAATTGTGGTGTATGTATGTTCCACTTGTGGGACGTTCCACATCAACAAGACACTTGCTAAGTACAAAAGCGTTAGAAAATGCCCGATTTACAGTCAGCTGGTATAAAAAGCTCAGTTACATGTATGCAGCAGTTACACCACAATAGAGGACAGAAAAACAAACAGAGCTGAAAAGAGATAAAGCACAGTCGTAGAAAAGACAAATGCGCAACGAGCCAAAAGACTAAATGAGTTGAGCTGGAATTCTCATTGTAATTTGAATGTAAATGTTTTTAATTGATTTTTTTATTGTTTGTGATGCATTGACAAGTCTCCTGAGGAAAACAAAGCTCCCACTGTAATATTGAAATTAATGCATGTTGGTATATTTTCTGAATGAGTGAGTGAAAGAAATGAAAAGGCAGAAAGCAAAGAGACATGGCTGTCCATTTCAAATTCCTAGTAGAATACAAACAACCATGAAGCTAGTTTGTATAAAATAGAATAATATGCAAGGGGGAGAAGGTTGACGAAAAAGAGTGAGAGAAGAAGAGAGTGTGCAGCAGAATTAAAGAAATTTGAAGAAAATAAGAAAGCTGAAATAGGTTAGAGAGTGTGAGGTTGGAGAATTCGGAATTGAGGAAAAAAAGATAAGAAGAAGGAGGAGCAGACCGAGATGCAGAGAAGTTAGAGAATGCAGAAATAAAGCAGTGAAGAGGAGAAGAACAAGGAGCAGAGAAGAGAAGAAGATGGAGCTGATATAGAATCCAAGAAGATGCAGATATGATATAAGGTAGATATGAAGACGGATGCACAACAGTGAAGATGATACAGAACCGAGCTGATTTCCAAGGCAAATCAGCAAGTGTTTTCCTTTTGAAAGAGTGAGGAAGTTGGAGCTTTCCTATCAAGTTGTAGCTTGATAAATGTCAGTTGTAGCTGACTGAGGTTGGAGCATTTTGTAGGTTGGTGCCTGTAGAAAATTGATGGGAGTTGGAGCTTCCTTGCAAGTTGTAGCTTGCAGAATTGAGGTAGGAGCCTCCTGTAGGTTGGTGCCTACAAAAAATCAGCGGTGAGAGGAAGTTGGAGCTTGCCTTTGCATCACAACAATAATAAGATGTGGTTTTCTCCCTTTATGGGTTTCCACTTATATCTGGTGTCTCTGTGCATGATGTCTATGTGTTGATTTTTTTATCTAATCTGCTTAATACATGTTTTTTACATATTAAGAGTGCTGTTATATAAACAAATCTGCTTGATACTTGCTGCTCACAAATTAAGATTGCTGACATATTAAGTTGATCATGAAATGAAGGTGTAAATAAGTTTTAAGGGAAAAGTTTTAAAAGTCCATGTATGTGTTAAAATGATTCACCCCCCCCCTCTCAGTTTAACTAAGGGTTCAACAAGGACACATGACCAAGTTCACCACCACTTTACATCTTTAAAGCACCCCTAGATCTGTGGAACATAACCCTGCTTTTTAGGAATGGATGACCTTCAACTTTAATGCTCTTTTGACTAATGAGATGGCTGCATGGAACTCCCTTTGAAGCATAAATATATGATAATAAGGTCCACTGACATGCTGGAGGTCTCCAGCTGGCAAAATGTGCTGTTGAGATGCTCAAAATCCTTTAAAAATTACTCACTACGAAAACATGGCAGTTTTAGACAATTTCGTAGTGAGTTTTAGTAGCGTAGGAAAAATGAATTTTCCTTCTATCATTTTGAATTCTTTGCTATTCCAACACCTTCATTATGTCATGACACCTTTCAAACCATTGATTTCTCTCCATAAAACATGCCAAAACTGAGTTTTAAAGCAAAAAATCACCTATAGGAATTTTCGTAGCGTTTTTCTCGTTTCAAGCCTGAGGTACTGTAGAAATTTGAATAAATGATATATTATTCACCGATATTCTCTTGATCACACACTATTTTAACTTCATGCACAATACAGAATCTCTTCTACCATTGATCATTATATGCGGAAATAAAATCAATTGCATGCGCACATTAAAACCATAAAAAATCACACATATGAACACAGTATTTCATGGGAAAGCTTAAAGATGAAAACCCCCAACTATTTCATGGGAAAGCTTAGAGATCATGTAAAAATCATTGTACAAAGCTTCTCACAAGCTCTCAGCACAATCTCCAATTTCTACACACTAATCAAGCTAGACCTAGCAAAACACATGCTCCAATCTCTGCCACCTGATAGCCAACCTCTATTGCATAATCAATGCTGTAGGATGGCTCATTAAATAAATTGAACCACCTAGATTGTACTGTGCAATACTCATGGGCTTCTCCAATCACTGGTTGTTGCAAATATGCAACAGTATAGTCACAACTGATAGTTAACCCGCTCTTTCACCTATCTCTGCACTGGTCTCCACTGAAACTGTCCATGCACTGAAGTTAACTAATGTATTCTTTAGTTGATTAATGAGTTTATAATTAGTGAATTAATTAATAATTAATTCACACCACTCTCACTAATTGTATCAATCAGTTAAACTAGATACAAATAGCTCAACTATGTTTAGATTAGTTAAACCGAACACAACTCCATTAACTTCCTCAATCAACTCCACCAAACTCTGTCACATGAGTTCTAACTGAAGTATCCATGCAATAGCTCCACATAACCCTCAGGAATAGCATAATTCCTTCCGTCAACTCCCATGCCAAGACCAGGCACTTAACCGAAGTGCTCCAAGAGAATAAGATAATGTTTAGAGTCCAAATATTATTAAGAGCTAATAATATTCGACATATCTATTTTTAGACTGGAAATCTAAAAATAGATTCCGCCCAATATGTCTAAAAATAGAAGTCCATCTATTTTTTCAGACTTGACCAACCATTCACAAATAGAATCCTGCAACTCATAGAACATGATCCATATTTCTAAAAATAGACTTTGCGCCAAAAATAGCCTACGGGCCCACTTAGTGAAGGTGACTCCTTTCCACTAAGCTCATCATCTTGTTGAAATCTCAACACTCCCTCTCAACAAGATAGGATTATCTGCCACCCCTATCTTGCCTCTTTGGTATTCGAATTTGCTCCTGGTGAGCGCCTTTGTCAAGATATCAACATCCTGATCCTCCATGGGAATGTATGAAAGTAACATGATCTTCCTCTGCACACAATCTCTGATATGATGATACCAGATGTCAATGTGTTTAGATCTATCCTGAAATACTAGATTAACTGAGAGTTTAATGCAACTCTGATTATCACAATAAATCACAGTAGGATCTAAGTGTGAATTGAACAACCCGACCAGGATCTTCCTCATCCATATAGCCTCGCATGCAGCCAAACTCACTGCCATATACTCGGCCTCTGCTGAACTGAGTGCCATGGATCTCTGCTTCCTACTATACCAAGAAACTGTTGTCGACCCGATACTGAAAATCCCTCCAGATGTGCTCTTTTTTTCCGTTGGGCTCTGTTGTGTAACCAGCTTCAAAAAGAGAAGAAAAGATATATGAACGCCTTAGAAATAAGCCACTTCGAGGGGGCAACCTCCAATACATTACACAAATGAACAATTCTTGGATGATTCAATTTACAAAACCTCCTTTCTATATATAGGAGTCCATGGGGCCATAATGTAATCCTAGTGGGCCACAATGTAATCCTAGCTGACCTAACAATAATAATTTAAGGGCACAATAATAACAAAATGGGGTTACAAGGGTACAATAATAACAATAAGGGGGTTACACTAACAATAATAAGGGACTATACTAGTAATATAGGGACCTAACATGCCCCTCTCCTTCAAAAAAGCGTTGTCCTCAACGCTTGAGTAGCTCTGGGTGCTTCTGTATAAAATTCTCATCCTCCCATGTAGAATCTTCAGTGGCTAAGTTCTTCCACTTGATGAGATACTCTGAAATTGATCGATTCCGTAATTTTCGAGTTCTTGTTTCCGTGACCGCTTCAGGTTCCAATATCATTTTTCCTTCCTCATCAAGTTCTGGCAATATTGTTTGAACTGGAATATTTTCACCTATAACCTTCTTTAAGCATGAAACATGGAAAACCGGATGTACTCGCGAAGAAGCAGGAAGCTCCAATTTGTATGCCATAGTACCAATCTTTTGCAACACCTTGTAAGGACCATAGTACTTTGGCGATAATTTATTATCCTTCTTTGCTTGCTTGAGGGACATTTGTTTGTATGGTTGTAGCCGTAAAAATACCCAATCTCCTACATCAAAACTTCTCTCGCCGCGATGTTGATCTGCCTGTTGTTTCATTCGATTTTGTGCCAAATTCAGGTTATCCTTTAAGAGTTGGAGAACTTCTTGCTGATGCTCGATGTGATCTTCCACTGCTTGAACCTTCGACTTTTCCCTTAAAGATGATGTGATGGATGGTGGATGATATCCATAAAGTGCCATAAATGGGGTCATTTTTGCTGCAGTATGGAAGGAAGTGTTATACCACCATTCAGCAAGAGGTAACCACTTGACCCATTGTGTTTGTTTACCAGATACAAAACAACGAAGATATCCTTCCAAACATTTATTTACTATCTCAGTTTGACCATCAGATTGAGGATGATAAGATGAGCTATGAGCTAATTGAGTACCCAAACAAGAAATAACTCCGTCCAAAAATTTCCAGTAAAAATGGGATCTCTGTCGCTCACAATAACCCTTGGGCTTCCATGTAGCTTTTGAATTCTATCCATAAATGTAGTAGCAACTGTACTTGCTTTAAATGGATGAGATAATGCACAAAAGTGTGCATACTTGGCAAGTCTATCAACTACCACCATGATGACACTCTTTCCTTCGGACTTAGGTAAACCTGTGATAAAATCCATTGAAATCTCCTCCCAACGTTGACTTGGAATGGATAAAGGTTGTAGAAGTCCTTGGGTCTTAATTGTTTCCACTTTATTCTGCTGGCAAACCAAACATTCCGCCACAAACTTTCGAATATCAGATTTAAGGCCATCCCAAAAAAATTCTTTCTTCACCCTGTGGTAAGTTTTTAAAAATCCTGAGTGTTCTCCTAAAGGAGAAGTGTGCAATTCCAGAAGAATCTTTTGTTTTAGTTGGGAATTCTTACAAAGATATAAGCGATATTTGTACCATAAGGAATCATTTTTCCAACTAAATGTATCAGATGTACTAGGATCTTGCCGCAACTTTTGAATGAGTATCCATACATCTTTGTCCTTCTTCCATTCATCTCTTGCTTCAGTTATCCAATCTGGTTGGATAATAGAAATGGCACAAAGCAATGCTTCCACCTCTTCATTCTTTCTTGAGAGTGCATCTGCAACAACATTTAGCTTCTCTTTTTGTAGATTATTTCAAAGTCATAACCCAACATCTTTGTGACCCATTTTTGCTGCTCTTCTGAAGATAGTCTTTGTTCCAAAAAGTGTTTAAGACTATCATGATCAGTTTTTACCTTGAAGTGTCTTCCCATTAGTTAAGTTCGCCATTTCTTTAGTGCATGCAGTATTGCTAACATTTCCTTCTCATAAATAGGTTTTTGTAAATACTTTCCTTTGATTGGACGACTTTCAAAAGCAATGGGTCTTCCTTCCTGCATTAAAACTGCACCAATTCCATTTCCTGAGGCATCACATTCCACAATAAAGGTTTTTGTGAAGTCCGGCGTAGCTAAGACCGGTGCTAGGCACATTGCCTCTTTAAGATGTTCAAAGGCCTTAGTTGCTTCAGGAGTCCATGAAAATGCATCTTTCTTCAATAATGTTGTTAGAGGTGCTGCTATTCTCCCATAATTCTTAACAAACTTGCGATAATACTCTGTTAACCCAAGAAATCCTCGCAACTGCTTTATGGTTGTGGGGACTTTCCATTCCTTAATGGCTTTAATTTTGTTAGGGTCTACTTTAACACCCTCGTGAGATACAATATGACCCAGATATTCCACCTCTTGTACTCCAAAGAAACATTTGGATGTTTTTGCATATAATTGTTTCTCCCGCAATAGTTTTAGCACCCTGTCAACATGTTCAACATGATCCTTCCAAGACCTGCTTTAGAATAGTATATCATCAAAAAATACTAGCACAAATTTTCTAAGGAAGGGTTTGAAAATGGAATTCATCAACCCTTGAAATGTAGAAGGTGCATTGGTAAGGCCAAAAGGCATGACCAAAAATTCATAATGACCCTCATGAGTTCGAAATGTTGTTTTTGGAATATCTTCAGACTTCATTCTAATTTGATGATATCCCGAATGAAGATCCAACTTGGTAAAATAAATTGCTCCATGTAATTCATCCAATAATTCATCAATCACAGGAATGGGAAATTTATCTTTAATGGTGAGCTTATTGAGCTCCCTATAATCCGGACACATTCGTCATGATCCATCCTTCTTGTGTACCAATACTACAGGAGTAGAGAAAGAACTTTGACTAGGTTGAATTATACCCGCCTCTAACATTTCTGCAATCATACGTTCAATTTCGCTCTTTTGGAAGTAAGGATATCTATAAGGCTCGATGTTTGGAGGAACACTTCCTGGAATCAAATGAATAGCATGATCATGATCACGAATAGGTGGGAGTCCTTTGGGAGTTTCAAACACCTTGGAATGATTGTCCAAGACTTGTTGGAGATCTACAGAAATATATGATTTTGATGTCGGAACTTCTAGTGAGCATAATTGTGCAATTACGCCTCGTTGTTCTTTCTTTAGAAGCTTTGTCATAACATTAGAGCTTATTCTCCTTCCCGGCTTCCCTTCAATACCCCGTAATTCGACTTCCTTTCCTTCTGAAAAAAATTTCAAGAAAAGTTCTTGAAAATTAAAAGCTACCGTCCCCAAAGATTGTAACCATTGTACTCCTAGTACAACATCAACAACTCCCATAGGAATGGAAAGCATTGTACTAGTCAATACATATTCCCCCATGGTTAGCTTGATATTATGGCATTTTCCAGAGAAATTTATAGTTCCTCCATTTGCAACCATCACTTGACATTCTGGTGCTGGGTATAGGAAACAATTTAATTCCTTGGCTACCTTACAATGAATAAAATTATGGGTGCTACCCGAATCAATCAACACTATTACCTTTTTCTTCTTGATATTTCCTTCTATCTTGAGAGTTTGAGGAGTGGTAATTCCTGCTAGTGCATTACAAGATATGGTCGGATTCATTTCTTCCTCTTCTAGAGCTGGTTCCTGGTGTATATCCTCTTCTTGTTCATTTTCTTCTTCCTCTTCACAATCTATGTAAAATAATTTCTTCTCAGCACACTTATGACCTTTAGTGTATTTTCTATCACAACTGTAGCAAAGGCCTTTTGCTCTTTTTCCTTCCAATTGTTGTGGTGTCAACCTTGTAGGTTGTGGAAATCTAGATGTAGCAACACTTCCTTCTTTATAGAATTGAGTGGTAGGCTTCCTTGTCGCCATAACTTTACATTCAACTTTTCTTGCCAACCTGAATGCCTTCTCCAATGAATCGGGTTCCAGAACGCGAACTTCATGTTGGATTTTATCCTTTAAAGTGCCTATGAAGAGATCAATCCTGTGTTCCTCTGGAATATCAGTTACCCTTATATTCAATTTTTGGAAGTCCTCAATGTGCCGCCCCACTAAACCCTTTTGTTTGAGATTTATCAATTGGCTAAAGAAGGTGTTGCTCTTTGTATCCTCATAATGTGCTATCATTTCCTCCGTAAAAATTGACCAAGTGACAATTTTTTTACGGGAGCAAAGCCATCGATACTATACAAATGTATTTTGTTCTAAATGTAAAGTTGCAATGCGTACCTTTTGTGTGTTTTGCACATTATGGAGATCAAAATATTGCTCCATCTGTAGTATCCATGTTACAGGATCCTTTCCATCAAACTTCCTTATATCCAGTTTTGGAATATGGTGGTTCTTCCCGCCAACATTAGAGTTTATGAAATCACGATTAACATTTATTTTGTTCTCATCATGAGGTTCTTCTAATATATTTTCGCCATTAGGAATCATTTCTGGTTTTAAACTTGTCATCAAGCCTTCCATGTATGCTTTTAGATCATTCTTCATGTCATCCATCTTAGCTTCCATGCCGACTTCCATGCCATCCATCTTAGCATCCAAACCATTCATCTTAGCTTCCACGCCTTTCTTCAAACCATCCATCTTAGTTTCCACGCCTTTCTTCAAAACTTCCATTTCATTTTTTGTTGTTCTTTGCGAGAGCGAAATTTGTTGCATTTGCTCTTGTAATTTTGATATGTCATGTTGCCATTCTTCATCTTCATGAGTCATCGTAGAGCCTTCTAAAGGCTTAATGGGTGTTGAATTATTTTTAGGGGCCATTTTAGACTCCAATATTGATATCTATTCTACAATAGGCCCTTGCAATCAATTGAACTTGATTCTTCAAACAAGACTTATGCAATTCGGAAAAAAAAATACACACCTTTTACTAGCTTTGAGGAGCTCGATATTAAAATTGTATTATATCTGTGATTGAAGATCTTCAATATCTGAAATTCAGCACTAAAGTATCCCTCTGAATTCTCTTTTGAATGCCACAGGTCTGACCTGATTTTGATTCTCCAAGACAAAGTTGTGTCCAATCTCCCACAATGACCTAATTATGGACTGGTTCAATAGAGCGAACTTGTACAACTTTCCAAGTGTCACTGTTTCGTCCTTTGTCTCTGAAATTGATATCCAAGAAACTACAGTCTTTGTAATTGCAACCAATTTTTACGGCACTCCAATCCGATGCCCAGAGAGAGAGTTATTGAAATTTTCCCACGATCACCTCTTTGAGATGAAATTCAGGAGCCTGAAAAAGCACTACCTTCCACAGATCATATCTCCAAGAATATTGCGAACCAAGCTCTAAAATTTTTTGACAAACTTCCTCAGGATTTCAGCTTCGCACCATATGAATTTCAGATTCTGAACCTTCGTAGAAAATTTTTTATAGCGAAAATTCCACGATGACCTGTTTAGGAGCCTGAAAAAATACCTAACTTCCACAGATCATATCTCCAAAAATATTGCGAACCAAGCTCTGAAATTTTTAGAAAAACTTCCTCAAGATTTCAGCTTCGCACCCTAAAAATTTCAGCTTCTGAAGCTTCGTAGAAAAAAAGTTATAGCGAAAATTCCACGATGACCTGTTTGGAGCAGCGAAACCCTAGAATCCAAAGCTCCGATACCAAATGTTGTGTAACCAGCTCCAAAAATAGAAGAAAAGAGATATCAACGCCTTAGAAATGAGCCACTTCGAGGGGGAAACCTCCAATACATTACATAAATGAACAATTCTTGGATGATACAATTTACAAAACCTCCTTTCTATATATAGGAGTCCATGGGGCCATAATGTAATCCTATGGGCCACAATGTAATCCTAGCCGACCTAACAATAATAATTTAAGGGCACAATAATAACAAAATGGGGGTTACAAGGGTACAATAATAACAATAAAGGGGTTACACTAACAAAAATAAGGTACTATACTAGTAATATAGGGACCTAATAGGCTCCCTGCCCAATCTGCATCCGTGAAGCCACATAGCCTCACCTCATCCGACTGTTTGTAACATAATCCATATCCCGATGTGCCTTTGAGATATCTCAATACATGCTTTCCTGCCTTCCAGAAGAGCTTGGTAGGCTTAACCATAGCTTGTGAAAGCTGGTTAATAGCATAGCATATGTCGGGTCGTGTATTGACCAGATACATGAGCGACCCCACCAACTGTTGATAAACAGTGGCATCCACTACCTCCGCTGAAGTAGCATCCTCCTTCCTCCAACCACCAGGAAGAGGAGTATCAACAGGCTTGCAGCCATGCATGTTGAACTTCTCCAGTATCTCCCAGGCATACTTACCCTGAGAAACAAACAATCCATCACTGCGCTGCCAAATTTCCAATCCCAGGAAATAATGAAGGAGGCCCAAGTCCTTCATCTCAAACTCTTTTGCAAGATCATCCTTGCATGAGAGTATCAACAGCTCATCACCTGTCAAAATAAAATCATCTACATAAAGTACAATGATCAACAACTTACCCTCCACCACAATCTAGTATAGGTTTGGATCCACCTCACTCTTAGAGAATCCAAGTCCGATGAAATAACTGTCTATCCGTGTATACCAAGCACGAGGTGCTTGTTTCAACCCATACAATGCTCTCTTGAGCCTGCACACATGCGACTCACTGCTAAAGATCTTGAAACCTTCGGGCTGCTCTATGTACACCTCCTCCTCAATCACCCCGTTGAGGAACACAGTCTTCACATCCATCTGATGAATGTGCCACCCCATCTGCGCTGAGAGAGCAAGAATCGTCCATATGGAAGAATACCTTGCGACAGGTGCAAAGGTCTCCTCATAATTGATCCCCTCAATCTGTGAAAAGCCTCGGGCAACAAATCTTGCCTTGTACTTCTCTACACTCCCGTCAGCTGCCTGCTTCACTTTGTAGATCCATCTCGAACCCACCACTGATTTCCCTTCCGGCCTTGGGACAATCTCCCATGCACTGTTTCTGACAATCGAATCATACTCTTCCACCATGGCATCTACCCATGCGGGATCCTCCACAACTTCCTCGAAAGAGGATGGCTCTGTCACAATACACTTGCTCATAAGAGCCATGTATCCAGTATACCGGTCAGGTGACTGTCTCTGTCTGCGCTGTGATGTAGGTTCTCCTACAACCTTCTCTGCATCTTAAGCCAGTCACTCAGCTTCTGTAGTGCGCTTCCGCCCTCTGATGGTTGGCGCTGCCTGAGTGGTCTCTTCCACTCCATGAACCTCCTCTTGTGGCTGATCCACATCCTGAGGCTCATCCTTAGGAACTAATAGCTCCTCATCTACATGCAAGTGTGGCTCCCTCTCAAGGGAACACTTCATGGCTTTCTCCTCATGAAATTTGATATCCCGTCGCACAACAGTCTTGCGACTGTATGGAAAATACACACGATAGTTGTGGGGTGTATCAGTGTACCCCACAAATATCCCAACCTCTGTAGTCGGCTCCAGCTTCTTCCTGGCATCCTTATTCACATGAATGTAAACATGTGAACCAAAAAATCCGATTGAAATACGTTTCTTACCGTAAAACGCCTCCTCGGGTGGTAATTTCCATGCCAAGTATCCTTGTGAGGACAAATTCGCTTCCGCATGGCACTGCATTGGGTATGCCTTAGCTCACAAGGCATAGAGAAGGGCCCTGATTGCAAACATCGCCCCGGGAACACAATTTTCCGCGCTCCGTGCTGACATCTGTGCACTTAACTGAAGTGCTCCAAGAGAATAAGATAATGTTTAGAGTCCAAATATTATTAAGAGCTAATAATATTCGACATATCTATTTTTAGACTGGCAATATAAAAATAGATTCCACCCAATATGTCTAAAAATATAAGTCCATCTATTTTTTCCGACTTGACCAACCATCCACAAATAGCATCCTGCAACTCATAGAACATGATCCATATGTCTAAGAATAAACATAGTCTAAAAATAGAATTTGCGCCAAAAATAGCTTGCGGGCCCACTTAGTGAAGGCGACTCCTTTCCACTAAGCTCATCATCTTGTTGCAATCTCAACAGGTACGCTACGAAACTGTGTAAAAAACCAGAAAATGTTGTTTTCAAGATGGTCTTCAAAAACTGTTCTCCAGCTGCAAAATTTTGACTCTCTGCATGTTATGAACCTCCTAAAACATATTCCATATTAAATTATTACTCCTGTGGTGTTTCCTCCTCATTCACAATTAGTTGACTAATGGGCTCTTCTACCAGTGTCATCTTCAGTCCTTTCTTTTCCAACTCCACATGAATCAAATCTAATTGCTCTTGAAGATCTTATACTTTGTATTTTAAAGCTTTGTTTTTGGATTGTAAGTGAAAATGCATCCTCTTAAAATGCTTAACCTCCCCTCTTAGTGGCTGAGTCCATTTCATCAAATTCTCTATATTTTCTAAGGTTTTTGAAACACTTGTGACTTGATCTTTCGAGATTTTCTTCATTTTCTCAAACTGATCTTTCTCAACTCTGTGTTTCTTTGCCTCTTGCTTCAAAACTGACATCTCCTTACTTGCCTCCTTCAACTGCTCTTTAAGGGTTTCAATTTATGATTTTTCACTAATTTTCTCTTTACCCTTTCTTTGTTTGATAACTAGCTCTTATTTTGCAGGTGAAGACAAATATTTTATGCTTGGTGGCTGGGAAGTCTCTTTGCTACTTTCCATGACCTTCCTTGCATTTCTGGTCATTGGCTTCCTAGGTTGAAAAATGAAACCAAAATCATCACCTGCAAACTCTAATTTTTTAGCTATTTTACCTTTATTCAACTTTCTTCCTCCATATTCAATGTCTTCATCTTGCACAATTGGTGATTCTTCAATTTCAATTGCATGCAAGATGTCTTCTAAGCTTCCTTTAGCCACTGTCTGGCTCCTAGTGACTCTTTTGCTACCTTGTTTGATGACTGTCTACTTCTGTTTTGCAGGTGCTGTTTTAGGTGTGTCAATCTTCTGCAAAGGTTCTGCCTTGATGCTCACTGGTTCTAGAGGAGATGATTTATTCCCTTCTTCAACTTCCTCTGCCACAACTGGTGATGAACTGCTTCTAGTTTTGGAGGCTTTCTTAAGAGTGACAACATCAATTTCATAACCACTCATGAACAAGAATGAAGTCCAATCTCTGTATAATCTCTTCAATTCCTCTAACACCAACAACTTAATCAAACCATGATGAAAAAGAGAAGTTTCATTTCCCTCTATTTTGATTTGAACCTTATTTGAAATTTTCCCTAGACTTCTGTATAAATAAAAAGGCAAGTCAAGTGACCTCTCACCCACAAAATGCAGCAGAAGCCTGAGATGATAGGAGTAGACCATGTGAAACCTTCCTTCATAGGTAAAATATTTCTAGATGATCATTGACAAATTTGAATAGTTGTCCTTCATGAAACTCCTAGGGATAGAATTTTCCAGATCAATTTCACTATGTTCCTGCTTGATGAACTCCTTATAATCCTGCATTGTGAACTTGATGCCTTTAAACCACTGTTCTCCTCCTCTAGGGATTCTTGTTGCTGATGAGATGGTCTCTGATGTCACTATAAGTTTTAGAATTCCAACTTTTGAAGTTGTTCCTGTGAAGATGTTAGCAAAATCCTTGGAAACCTGTAGATGAAAGCCTTGCAACCTCTGATAGAATTGCAAGCAACCAATTCTTCTAAAAACCTCCATGGCAGTTGGGTCTTCATTAAGAAAATTCATGTCCATGGGCTCATACCTGTGGCAGTGACCAAATTTTTTTTTTTTCCTTCTTGCAGCCATGGGTTCTTTATATCCTCACAACCTTGCTTGCTTGATGACACCTACAAATTTTAAAACTGCCAGCAACCTGCTTGGCTCGATGAAGCAACTCTACAGAGATCGAATTACATGCAAAGATAAAGCGCAATATGACAAAAGGATAATTGGGGTAAGGTTTTATGGTTTAACTAACAACTCATACTTTAATCATGACACATACATTCCAAAAAGGGTAATGATGACCTCAGACACGACTATGTACCTTTGAATTAACCATAACAAACTCGAATGAACTCCACCCTAACTCCTCCTATCATAGAATGAAACTTCACATCGAATTTTACAAGATAGGTTAGAAAACATAATTTCGTAGCGTAGTTAGTTTACCCTCTGATAGATTCACTATGAAACTATTAGGCAGTTTCATAGCGAAACCTGTTGTTTTGCTATATAAAACACTATGAAAATTTAAAAAACTAACAAAAGTGCCCTTTTTTTTATTTTAAATGCACGGGGAATGAAAACTAACACCATATGAGGACTAATGTGACATGAAATGACATAAATGGAGGTGAATATGAAACTAAGGATAGGTTAAAAATGTAAAAAATGAAATTTTCCTATACCAACTTGAAATGGCTAAGGAGACCTTATCCTTTTGATGAGTGAACTATATGACCATGTCAAGAAATGTTTCACAATTTTATGAGTGATAACACAGTGCTATGTACATATGGTTTTGCGCGTGTGTTGTACATATGGTGTTGTGTGCATGATTGTACATATGGTGTTGTGTGCATGTGGTGTTGTGTACATGTGGTGTCATGTACATGCCGTGCATTTGGTGTTGTGCACATGTGGCATTGTGTACACATTGTACAGGTGGTGCGGTGTACATTTCGCATTGTGTGCTTGTTTTGCAGTGGATCTGTGTATATGTGATATTGTGCACACGTTGTGCTGGTAGTGTTTTGTACATGTGGTATTGTGTACATGTTGTGCATATGGTAATAATATACATTTGGTATTGTGTACATGTCGTACATGATGTGTTGCATGCATGTGGTACTATGTATGTGCATGATGTATTCATGGTATCATGACATGTGTATTTGTTGTGTTGTACTCTGTATCTATATATGTATGTGTTGTATTCCAGTGTAGGTGTATGTATTGTGTTGTATTGTACACCGGGTGTAGGTGTATGTGTCATATGTCGGAATGGGTGTGTGTCTTGTATGGTGTTGTATGTTGTATGTGGGAGTACGTGTCGTGATGTACACCATGTGTATGTGTATGTGATTGAATATAAGCAAAGGCACTGGGTGTTTTCTGGATGTGGAAACCAATCCGATGTGTGCACATAAAGAAAAAAGGCAGAAGTAAGGACCAATGAAGGATAAGTATCAATATTTTATTTCAGTTCTATTATGCATGTGATCTACGATTATGAATGATGATGGTTACATGTGATTTATGATTATGGTCTATGATGATTGCATGCGATTCATGACTTTAATTTATGATGGTTGTGTTTTGAGATAACTAGATGTGATATGTTTATACATGATGATTGATCAAACAACTATTTTTACTTGTTGTGATAGGAAGTGTTATGAAATCAACTCCCAAAATATAAGAAAAGATAGATCAACGCCTTAGAAATTTTCCACTTTGATGGGGAAACCTCCTTTACATTACATAAATGAACAATTCTTGTATGATACAATTGAAAAAACCTCCTTCTATATATAGGAGTCCATGGGGTCACAATATAATCCTATCTGGCCTAACAATAATAATGTAAGGGCACAATAACAACAATATGGGGGTTGTAGGGGTACAACAATAACAATAAGGGGGATACACTAACAACAATAAGGGACTACACTAGTAATATAGGGACCTAACATGCCCCTCTCCTTCAACACTTGAGTAGCTCTGGATGCTTCTGTATAAAATTTTCGTCCTCCCATGTAGGAATATTTAGAGGGTAAGATCTTACACTTGATGAGATATTCTGAAATTGATTGATTTCATAGCTGTTGATTTCTTGTTTCTGTGGCTGCTTCAAGTTCCAATATGTTTTTTCCTTCCTCATCAAGTTCTGGAAATATTGTTTGAACTGGAAGTATGTCATAACCTTATTTAAGCATGAAACATGGAAAACTAGATGCACTCGCGAAGAAGCAGGAAGCTCCAAATTGTATGCCATAGTACCAATATTTTGCAACACCTTGTAAGGAGCATAGTACTTTGGTGACAATTTATTATCCTTCTTAGCTTGCTTGAGGGACATTTTTTTGTATGGTTGTAGCTGTAAAAATACCCAGTCTCCTACATCAAAACTTCTCTTGCCATGATTTTGATCTTCATGATGTTTCATTCGATTTTGTGCCAAATTTACGTTATCCTTTAAGAGTTAGAGAACTTGTTGTTGATGCTCGATGTGATCTTCCATTGCTTGAACCTTGGAATTTTCTCTTAAATATGATGTGATGGATGATGGATGATATCCATAAAGTGCTATAAATGGGGTCATTTGTGCTGCAATATGGAAGGAAGTGTTATAACACCATTCAACTAGAGGTAACCGGTAACCACTTGATCCATTGTGTTTGTTTATCAGATAAAAAACATCGAAGATATCCTTCCAAACATTTTTTCACTATCTCAGTTTGACCATTGGATTGAGGATGATAATATGAGCTATGAGCTAGTTGAGTACTCAAACAAGAAAATAATTCCGTCCAAAAATTTCCAGTAAAAGTGGGATCTCTGTCACTTACAGTAATCTTTGGGTTTCCATGTAGCTTTTGAATTGTTTCCATAAATGTAGTAGCAAATGTACTTTCTTTAAATGAATGAGATAATGCACAAAAGTGTGCATAGTTGGTAATTCTATCAACTACCACCATGATGACACTCTTTCCTTTGGAATTAGGTAAACCTGTGATAAAATCCATTGAAATCTCCTCCCAACATTGACTTGAAATGGATAAAGGTTGTAGAAGACCCGACATATTAATTGTCTCAACTTTATTTTGCTAGAAAACCAAACATTCTGCCGCAAACTTTTGAATATTAGATTTAAGGCCATCCCAAAAAAATTCTTTCTTCACCATGTGGTAAGTTTTTAAAAATACCGAGTGTCTTCCTAAAGGAGAAGTGTGAAATTCCAAAAGAATTTTCTGTTTTCGTTGGGAATTATTACAAATATATAAGAGATATTTGTACCATAAGGAATCATTTTTCCAACTAAATATATCAGATGTACTAGGATCTTGCTGTAAATTTTGAATGAGTGTCCACACTTCTTCGTCCTTCTTCCATTCATCCCTTGCTTCGGTTATTCAATCTGGTTGGATAATACAAATGGCACAAAGCAATGCTTCCACCTCTTCATTCTTTTTTGAGAGTACATCTACAACAACATTTAGCTTCCCTTTTTTGTAGATGATTTCAAATTCATAACCCAACATCTTTGTGACCCATTTTTTCTACTCTTCTGAAGATATTCTTTGCTCCAAAAAGTGTTAAAGACTATCATGGTCAGTTTTTACCTTGAAGTGTCTTACCATTAGGTAAGGTCACCATTTATTTAGTGCATGTAGTATTGTCAACATTTTCTTCTAATAAATACCTTTCTTTAAATACTTTCCTTTGATTGGACGAATTTCAAAAGCAATGTGTCTTCCTTCTTGCATTAAAACAACACCAATTCCATTTCCTGAGGCACCATATTCCATAATAAAGGTTTTTGTGAAGTCCGATGTAGGTAATACCGGTGCTAGGCACATTGCCTCTTTAATATGTTCAAAGGACTTAGTTTCTTCAGGATTCCATGAAAATGCATCTTCTTCAATAATTTTGTTACAGGTGCTATATTCTCCCATAATTCTTAACAAAATTGTGATAATACCCTATTAACCCGAGAAATCCTTGCAACTGCTTTATGGTTGTGGGGAATTTCCATTCCTTAATGGCTTTAATTTTGTTAGGGTCTACCTTAACGCGCTCGTGAGATACAATATGACCAAGATATTCCACCTCTTGTACTCCAAAGAAACATTTGGAGGTTTTTGCATATAATTGTTTCTCCTCCAATAGTTTGAGCACCCTGTCAACATGTTGAACACGATCCTTCCAAGACCTGCTCTAGATTAGTATATCATCAAAAAATACTAACACAAATTTTCTAAGGAAGGGTTTGAAAATGGAATTCATTAACCCTTGAAATGTAGAATGTGAATTGTTAAGCCCAAAAGGCATGACCAAAAATTCATAATGACCCTCATGAGTTCGAAATGTTGTTTTTGGAACATCTCAGTATTCATTCTAATTTGATGATATCCTAAATGCAGATCCAACTTGGTAAAATAAATTTCTTGATGTAATTCATCCAATAATTCATATATCACAGGGATCGGAAATTTATCTTTAATAGTGAGCTTATTGAGCTCCCTATAATCTAGACATATGTGCCACGATCCATCCTTCTTGTGCACCAATACTATTGGAGCATAGAAAGAACTTTGACTAGGTTGAATTATACCAGCCTCTAACATTTATGTAATCATATGTTCAATTTCACTCTTTTGGACATAAGGATATCTATATGGCCTGATGTTTGGAGGAACACTTCCTGGAATAAAATGAATACCATGATCATGATCACGAATAGGTGGGAGTCCTTTGGGAGTTTCAAACACCTTGGAATGTTTGTCCAATACTTTTTGGAGATTTGGAGAAATAGATGATTTTGATGTTGGAACTTCTAGTGAGAATAATTGTGCAATTAAGCCTCGTTGTTATTTCTTCAAAAGCTTTGTCATGACATTAGAGCTTATTATCTTTCCTAGCTTCCTTGCGATACCCCGTAATTCCACTTCCTTTCCTTCCAATTTTTTTTTCAAGAAAAGTTATTGAAAATTAAAAGCTGTCGTCCCCAAAGATTGTAACCATTGTACTCCTAGTACAACATCAACACCTCCCATTGGAATGGAAAGCATTGGACTATTCAATACATATTCCCCCATGGTTAGCTTGATATTATGGAATTTTCCAGAGAGATTTATAGTTCCTCCATTTGAAACCATCACTTGACATTCTGGTGCTGGGTATAGGAAGCCATTCAATTCCTTGGCTACGTTACAATGAATAAAATTCTGGGTACTACCCGAATCAATCAACACTATTACATTTTTCTTCTTGATAAGTCCTTATATCTTGAGAGTTTGATGAGTGGTAATTCTTGACAATGCATTACACGATATGGTCAGACTCGTTTATTCTTTCTCTACAGTTGGTTCCTGGTGTATATCCTCTTCTTTTGAAGTTTCTTGTTCATTTTCTTCCTCCTCTTCACAATATATGTAAAATAATTTCTTCTCAACACACTTATGACCTTTAGTGTATTTTCTATCACAACTATATCAAATCCATTTTTCTATTTTTTCTTCCAATTGTTGTGGTGTCAACCAGCTTGTAGGTTGTGGAAGTCTAGGAGTAGCAACACTTCCATCTTTATTGATGTGAGTGGTAGGCTTCCTTGTCGCCATAATTTTACATTCAATTTTTCTTTCCAACTTGAATGCCTTCTCCAATGAATCAAGTTCCCAAAGGTGAGCCTCATGTTGGATTTTATCCTTTAAAATCCCTATGAAGACACCAGTCCTGTGTTCCTCTGGAATATCAGTTACCCTTATATTCAATTTTTTGAATTTCTCAATGTGCTCCACCACTGAACCCTTTTGTTTGAGATTTATCAATTGGCTAAAGAAGGTGTTGCTCTTTCTATCCTCATAATGTGCTATCATTTCCTTCGTAAAATTTGACCAAGTGACAATTTTTTTACGAGAGCAAAGCCATCGATACCATACAAACGTATTTTGTTCTAAATATAAAGTTGCAATTCATACCTTTTGTGTGTTTTTCAAATTATTGAGATCAAAATATTGCTCCATCTATAGTATCCATGTTACGAGATCCTTGCCATCAAACTTCCTCATATCGATCTTTGGAATATGGTGGGTCTTACATCCAACATTCCTGTTTATGAAATCACGATTAACATTTATTTTGTTCTCATCATGAGTTTCCTCTACTATTTCTTCATCATTAGGAATCATTTCTTGTATCAACTTTGTCAAACCTTCATTCAAACCTTCCATGTCTTCCTTCAAACCTTCTATTTTTTCTTCGATGTCTTCCATGCCATTCTTTAAACCATCCATCTTAGCTTCCATGCCTTTCTTCAAACCATCCATATTAGCTTCTATGCCTTTGTTCAAACCATCTGTTAGCCTCTTGTAAATTTTTGACTAGCAAAGTAAGGGGCTTAATTGTTTCTGAGCCTTCAATGAATGCATCTCCCCTGGAGACACATCATCCTTGAAGTCTCCTATGTCTTTGCCCTTGATAAAATCCCACTGCTGGATCCATACAAGAAGCCTCTCTGATTGTGATAAATTTTTTTCCTCAAAGCCTTCATTTACCCCTTGCATCCCTGCCGAATTCTTCATTTCATCCTCTTTCCTTTTGTCAAAGTCCCCCTACCTTACCCCAAAATTTCCCCTAAATCTTATAAATTATTCCCATCCCCTTTAAACCACGCATCCACCCCTTGGTTTAGCCAAACACCCTTTTTCCTCTATTGCTACCCTCCTTTGGCTTTAAAATGCACCGAAATGGATTAAAAACCCACTTTTAACATTATAATAGGGCTGGCACCTTTTGGCTAGCCCCTCGGCTTTTCTTCCACCTGGTGACCTGGGTGCTGAAACCAGGAGCTAACCAAAAAGTGCTCATCTCAATTGGTATCGGACGCAATATCAACCGTCGATTGGCGCAGATCGAATGGTTCGTGTTAACTCTGTAGTGCCTGTGGTCTACCTCGCTCATCGCCCCAATCGCTCCATCACCGTCTATTTACCCATAGATCCGACGGTCCGCAGTACATCTGTCCCGGTGGTCCCCATCGCAAACACTGTTCACAAACCCAGTGGTATCTATCGCACCACCTTTGGGCGGTAGGCGGTTTTTTCCCATTGCCCAGTGATTCCACTCAGCAAACGACGCGTGTCGGGCACACTGTTTCAAAACTGCTATCTCATCGCGCATTAACGTTCGGCACAGGATACGGAGTGATATGCATGTCCGCCGTCCGTTCTGGGGCGTCTCATCCGACGGTTTTCGCTTCACGAAGCTGCACGGGGTTTAATCCAAGGTCACCGTACTCCTGGCCCACCGTTCGTCGCCCTCCGCTGCATTTTCAACCATCGATCTCCTTTGAGATCTGACGGTCCAGATTTGTTTCCCCCAATGTTGAATTTTCCACCATCTCCCGGTCCCACCACGTCACCCCCATGTGTATCCACCGTACATCCTCCCATCCCATTGCATATATTTGTTCAAAAGTCGAGTTTGTTAAGTTTTTTCATTTAAATTTCCTCTGCGCTCCGCCAACCTTCACCAGGGCTTCCCTCCATCATTCCTTTGCATTTTTCTGCCATTTTCATCATCCGCACTGCATCCATTACCCCCATTCATGGATTTCATAACAAGTTTTCTGTTTTGCAGGGTTTTGAGGTGGTGAAAGCCACCATGATTTGCACCCGTTGTCACAGTGACAGAAAATGCAGGAAAGGACCGTGCGCAGAGGCATAAATCATGAAGAAAACCTGAGGAGGTCCTACGATAGGACTTGCATTAAAAGACCAGGGTATTACTCTGTGAAAATGTCCCGACGCCATTAACACACAGATTTCACAGTCAGAGATTTAAATTAAGCAGCAGAGAGTTTAAGGCACGCAAATGAAGATATTTAAGCCTTATGTTCAGAGTTTTAAAGGTAAAGCATCAGATTGAATACCCATGGATCACGCAGAAGGTACAACACAAAGAAATCAGTGTATCAGGGTTTCTACATTAGCAAAATGTTTTTCCCTAAGAAATGACGGAGCACCCATGCAGCTTTTATTATACGCCATGTTCCTAGAGAGATTTTCCAGCCCTACAGTAGTCCTACGCTATCAGAAGCATTAGCTACACAATGTGGCAGACTTGAATCATCGATTTATTTTTGTTCAGATCACCAGAAGTACTACAGAGCACTGCAGCCAAAGTACATCAGAGACATACCTGGAGTTAATGGAAACCTGAAGAAGATCACTCTTTCACCCAAGGGTGTCCCAAATGAATGCATAGAATTTATACAAAGTGGGCTTCGGCTTTATTCCTCTTCTAAAGTTTTTAATGCTGCATTTAGTTCTTCACCTACCTTCTCTGCTCCCCCGAAGCTATAAATTCATGAAGAAACTCATTGTAAAGGTTGTTGATAAGTTATCAGAAAACTGCAAGTAGTTTCTTTTAAGACACAGTCTCTATGTAAAGTTGTAAGATAGGCTGAGGAATATGATTTCAGATTGAGTATTCAGCCATTGGAAATGTTGTACTTGACTGGTATTGATGTTTAATATGAAAAGCACATTTCTTTGGATCCTGATCTAAAGCAGCGGTGATGTTTTCCTATCTCTATGTTTATATTCATTTCATTTCGTTTCTACTGGCTTGCATCAGAATATTGGCATAGGATTTACCTTTGTTAGGTACCCTATGTTTCTGCTCTCCTTGCCATTAATGTTTTTCTTTTGAATGTGTTATCTAAGAATCGATTTCAATTAATTTAACCAGTGTAGTGGATGTTATTGCCTGCTCTCTGATGTATGAATTAAATGTATATGTTCTTAGATGTTTCTTGTTATGGATTTAGTTGGAAGATTTGGGAACACTGGGGATTAGAGTTAGCCCTGTCCACTAGGATCCTTGTGCGACCAGATGGTCTTTAACTTTGTGCTCTGAAGCTGTGTTATCTCCTCCTCCCCTACCTTTCCATATCACACAATCATCTTGAAGATCCAATGTTTTATATGACTAGCCCAATTGAAAGCTTGCACTTTGGATAGTAAGCAAATCCTTTCCTGACTCCATTGCCCAATGGTTTTGAAAGCTCCCTAGAATACTTCACCTTTTCCATTTTCCTCTTTGCTCATCCTTGTATTACATTGAACCCTTATTTCCTGATAACCAGTAACCAAACGAACAAATCAAACAAACAAACCTTGCGCCTATAACTAGCCTAACATCTTAACACTGAGCTTCAAAGTCATATACCTTTGATATATCATAGAGATCCCTCTCTGGACCCAGGAGGGCTAGATCCTAAGGTCTGAAAGTGGTTTTGATGTTGTCTCATCTTTTGGTATTTCCAACCTTCCCAAAACATGGGAACCCCAACATAATGGCGACTCCACTGGGGAACTGTGAGTACCATCCATCTTACTACATCATAAGAACCTCAGAAACCTACAATATCTGGTTAGGTTGGTAGTTAGACATTCCTACTCACACATCAACCTCTATACCATTGGTTGTGTTTTCCCCATACTCTTGGACAGAGTCTAGAAAGGGACAGGTAGCCTCCAGATCTCACACTCTTTCAGAGGTGACATATCTGGTAAATTCCCTCCCAGTCAATCTCTGGTTAGATTTTGCTGTGTTTGGAAGATATCCCTGAAAGGGGACATCTCATAGGCACTGTGGTGGACATTGTATCCTCCAGAAAACATCTTGAACCTTCCACCTAGCGACTCCATCAATTCCTTAACGATTTAATGACTCCACTGGTGATCAGTAGGCCTGCTGATTATCTTGGTTGCACATAAGACTCCACTGGGAGACCAGAGCCATTACAACATCAACCACGATAGAAGTAATAAGAAGGTTTAAGCTACTTGGTTAGAAAACAACATTCTGGCTTCAAGAACCATTCATACAAGATCTTACCCTGACCCAGACCCACTTGAAATAGTTGATAACCCTGAGAGAATCCTCAAGAGATCTCCTACACCTAAAGGACCAACTATTTCCAGCCGCATCCATAGAGCTAACTCTACACCAGAAAACTTTACAACTCTATCAGACCCACTTTTTGACCTAGGCACTCAAAATAGTTTGCCAAGAACTAGGTCATTCAGTGTCCTAGACCAGCCAGACCTTGAGCTTCCTGTTTCACCACCCCAAAGTGGTGGACACCTTGGGAATAGACATATCCCTCCCTCTACACCTCTTGATATACATTTCATACAAAACTTGGGGCTCAGTCACCCTAAATCCGCTCATCAGTCTTCTGCTAGTCATAATATCCCTGTCATCCACATACCAGCTGCCCAAGTCAACCCTTTACCTCATCAAAACATCATCATGGAAGCCTGGTATGCACCTCTGGTTTTACCTCAGCCTCTAGTTCCCTTACCCAATGACTATTAATCAAAGATCCCACACTTCACTGCAAAAGAGTCTACCACAACACAATATCATGTAGATAGGATGGAAGATTCCTTTGAATACATGGAAATAGATGATGATACAGTCAAAATGAGAATCTTTACCCAAATCTTAGGGGGTGATGTGAAGAAATGGTTTAAAAGCTTACCTCCGGGTAGCATTAATGACCTCCCTGCCTTATATCAGACTTTTATCAACAAATGGGAGGTTAAGGCCAATCCTTGCCAACTCCTAGCAGAATATATGAGCCTTAAAAGAAACGTAGGAGAGATTGTCCATGATTACAAAATGAGATTTAATAGCATTAACAATGCTCTCCCTCCACATATGAAACCTCCCCAAGGTATGGCCCTAGCGAAATAGCATGAAGGCTTTGATGCTGACATGGCCTATCAGCTTAGGGATAAAGAATACAACACATTGGAAGACATGGAGAAAGGAGCAATGAATATAGAGGCAAATATGATTGAGAAAAGAGAAAGATTAAGAGCTGAGAAAAGGGTAACATATAGAGACGACAATGTAGCTTCCACATCTGATCCAAATCATGACCATCTATCTAAAAAAGTGGAGAAGCTATACCAAATGATGGAAAAAATGGTTGTCACAGTTAGTAACCAAAATAGAAATCAAAACTAGAACCAGAACTTTAGAAGGAACAATGCCACTCCCAACAGACAAAGAGAGTCGGATCAACAAGTTATTCCCCCATTCCAAGAGAACTTTCTTGATTAAGATGAGGGAATCATAGAAGGGTCTGAGGGAAACACAATTAATATGTTTGAAACAGAAGATTCAATCCATAACTGTTACTCAGAAGAAGATCAACCCTCACCCTCTTGTTGGGATGAGGAATGGTTAGAATCTGAAGACTACAGGTTAGGGTTTGAAAATGCCATGATGCAGGTCAGAGAACAATATGAACTTAGAAGCAAAAAGAGCCAAGAAACTACCAAACCAAAAGCTTCCGAGGTCACCATCAAGAAAATATTTCAGAAAACTTCTAAAGCAACTGCTGAAAGTAACAAATTAGCAGCTGAGAGTTCTGGAAAGAACAAAGAAAGGGACAACCAAAACACTGACACACAAGGTAAACCAACTAGCAGTATTGGCACTGCAGTTAGTGCTCCTAATAAAACTGTCACAAACACTGTACATAGTGAGGATCAGCACATTGATTCAACCACTAAGGTGGTGACTAACAAAAAAGAGCTGAACGTTCCAAAGAGTCAGTCCACTTTCAATTTGGAGAGTGAGATTGCAAAAATTAAGATCTCTGTCCCACTCTCTGAGCTGGCCACTCAGGATGTATATAAAGGCCAAATTTTTAAAGCATTAAATTTAGGTGAGAACAGTGACACTGTAAATCTGAGTGATGATCAACCTGCCCTTCTGTTTGGTCCAAAGATAGAAGGAAAGTTTCAGGAAGGTGTAGTTCCCCCTTTTTATATCAGTCTTAATGTCCATGATAAGATTCTCCACAATGCAATGCATGATTCTGGGGCATCACATAACCTGATGCCTAAAGTAGTGATGGAAAGATTAGGCCTAGAGATAACCCATCCCTATAAAGACCTATATTCATTTGACTCTAGTAGAGTGAATTTTCTTGGCCTGATCAAAGATTTATGTGTGAGCCTTACTCAGATTCCTGCCAAGTGTATGGTCATGGATGTTGTTGTGGCAGATGTGCCACCCAAGTATGGCATGTTATTATCAAGATCATGGGGAGCCAAGCTACAAGGAACAATGCAGATGGATGGGGCTTATGCCACAATCCCAATCTTTGGCCAACTTAGAAGACTGTACAGGGAAGCACAAATGAAATTCCTGGTTAGTAGCCCTGAAAAGCCTGAAAATTCTCCTCTATACTCTGTACACACAGACCTGGATTCCTTTATCTTCTGCAATGATGAATCTTTGGGGGGACCAGAATCTGAAAACGTAGATACAAGCAAAGGTACATATGATGAAACAGAGCCAATGGAGTTTAACATAATGGCTACCCTAGACTCAGAAGAGGAAGACGTGGAAAAATTTGAACAGTGCACTGAAACAACAACGCAAAGTGAACCAGAAACAGAACACAATAAGCCAACTAGTCACCTCTCTGCTTTCCACACCCATAACGAAAAACAAAATGAACCACAGCCTAGCGCAGCTCCTATAATGCTACATGATGGAGAACCCGGATGTAGGGAAGGAAGTGAAGATAAAACGGAAAATGAACCCCTATGGGAAATGAATTTCGACGGGTCATTCACCAGGAGAACTGCTGGGGCAGGAGTGTGGATAGATAACACAGAGAGCGATTACGCAGAGAGCCATGTCTGCAACCTGCACTTCAAGTGTATGAACAATATTGCAAAATACGAGGCTCTGATCCTAGGCTTAAACCTGTTGAAAAAATTAGGGTCCCATAGGATAACCATGCGTGGAGACTCTGAGCTGATTATTAAACAGGTGAATGGTGAATATACAACGAAACATCCTAAACTGCGAGCCTACAGGAACGACACGATGGATTTACTGAAAACGTTTGTTGAATACGAATTAGTGTTTGTTCCTAGGAGTCAAAATGTCATTGCAAACGGATTAGCTTGCCTAGCTAGTTCCTACCCTAGGACTCCCAGTGACCAACAGATCATCCTTCAGACCAAATTCATACTTGCAGTGCCAGACAATGAAAAATATTGGCAGGTTTTTGAAGGATATAAACAGATTGAAGATTTCCTGGTAGGCAGAAATGAGTTTGAATTTTCTGTTTCAGATTCCAAATCTGACAGTAGTTGCCTAAGTGAAGAGTCCTCAAATGAGGAAGAAACACCCTGTAACATAGAAATAAACTCTTTAAATGAACAAATTGGAAATCCAGACAGAAAATGTGAAAACGCAGATAGTGAAGAAGTAGAGGTGCTGCAGACCAAAGATAAGAACATACCTTGAGGTATGGCCCCTTTAGAAGACCTTTTTGATTTTGATGATGTAGCAAAAAAGCCCACTATAGAACATGCAGACTCTGATGTTGAGGAATGCAACATAGGCACTGAAGACAAACCCAAAATGATCAAAATGGCTAAGTCTCTGCCTAAAAACATGAAAAAGAAATACATTAACCTATTCAAGGAATTCATTGATGTGTTTGCTTGGAGTTATGAGGACCTAAGGGCCTATGAAACAAATATCATATAGCATAAGATACCCTTGAAAGAAAATCATAAGCCGTTTAGACAAAAACTTCGCAGAATAAACACAAAACAAATGCCTGCAGTAGAAAAAGAGATTAAGAAGATGTATGAGGCAAGTATAATCATGCCTGTGAGATTCTCTGATTGGGTATCAAACCTAGTGGATGTGAGAAAGAAAACAGGTGAGATCAGATTATGCATCAACTTCAGGAATCTTAATAGAGCCTCACTCAAAGACAATTACCCTTTGCCTAAAATGGAACATATTCTTCAGAGGGTAGTAGGCTCTAAAAGGATCTCCTTGCTAGATGGTTTTTTAGGTTACAACCAAGTCTTAGTAATCCCAGAAGATCAACTCAAGACCGCCTTTACCACTCCATGGGGTACCTTTATGTATGTAAAAATTCCCTTTGGACTGATGAACGCTGGTGCAACCTTCCAAAGAGCAATGGACATAGCTTTTTCAGATGAGATAGGGCACTTCATTGTTATTTACTTAGATGACAATACAGTCTATTCCAAGAATGAAGAAGATCATCTAGAACATCTGAGAAAAGTGTTTGAAAAATGTAGAAGGTTTGGTCTGTCACTGAATCCTGAAAAGACCGTATTTGGATTGTAGGAAGGTAAACTTTTTGGCCACATTATATCAGAGAAGGGAATTAGGATAGACCCACAACGATTTGAGGGAATACTACAAATCACACACCCGAGAAACATCAAGGAGTTACAGTCCTTCATTGGGAAGATTAACTTCCTTAGGAGGTTTATTCCCAATCTAGCTGAACACCTTAGGAACATGACTAACATGCTGAAGAAAGGTGTAGGAGTTAAATGGACTGTTGAAGCTAAGAAATATTTTGAATCAGTAAAACTTGCACTCACCCATGCTCCTGTTCTAATCAGCCCTGATTTCTCAAAGGATTTCCTAATTTTTTCATTTGCCTCCAAGCATACAATAGTTGTAGTTCTACTGTAGAAAAATCTAGAAGGAATGGAACAACTCATTTCTTTCTTCAGCAAAGCACTCAGAGATGCACCCTTGAAATACAACATAATGGAGAAATAGGCCTATGCTCTGATTAAGGCCTTGAAAGAATTTAGGGTGTACGTACTGCATTCCCACACCATAGCCTTTGTGCCAAATACAGTCGTTAAAGACATTTTGTCCCAGGAACCAGATGGGAAAAGGGGAAAATGGATTGCTGTGATCTTAGAATACGACCTTGAGATAAAACCCACCAAACTGATTAAAGGTCAGGGCCTAGCTCAATTAATGGCTGAATCAAATCTACAAGCCCTAGAAATTAACATGGTAAATACCTTGGACGAGCAACGAGAATTTCCTGATCCCACTGTTGAGGAAAAGTTTAAGAGCTCTCCTAGGTATTCTGACACTCTGTATGTGCTTACACACCTCAATGCTCCCTCTGAACTATCAAAGACCAAGGTCAGATTCCTAAAAATAAAAGCCAGAAGCTATTGCATATTGAATAACTGCTTATACTGGAAAAATCAAAATGTCCTATTGCTTAAATGTTTGCCTGAAGCTGAAGCTGAGAGGATTAAGCAATAATTCCATGCTGGAGAATGTGGAGGGCACCTGAGTTGGAAAGCCACTGCAAACAAAATACTCATAGCTGGCTACTATTGGCCTACTCTCTTCAAAGATGTCCATAAAATAATCGTTGCCTGCCACAAGTGCCAGATTTTTGAAGGCAAAAGAAAACTCCTCCCCTTACCTCTACAACCCATCACTGTTGAAGGTCCCTTTCTGCAATGGGGCCTAGATTTCATAGGGGAGATTCACCCTGCTTCTTCTGCAAAACACAAATGGATCCTAACAGCAACAACTATTTCACTAAGTGGATAGAGGCCATACCTGCTAGGAATGCCACAGATTCAGTCATCATTAGTTTCCTAGAAGGTCATATCCTCTCTCAGTTTGGCTGCCCAAGGAAAATAATCACCGATAATGCTGCTACTTTTTGATCCAAGAAAATGGTTGATTTTTGTCACATGTATCAAATAGCACTCGGTCATTCAACTGCCTATTACCCTCAAGGTAATGGATTAGCTAAATCATCAAACAAGAGTCTGGTGATCATCATCAAAAAGCTGCTGGAAGAGAACAAAAAGTCCTGGCATAACAAGCTAGTACATGCTTTGTGGGTTGACAGGCTTACAACAAAGAAATCTATTGGCATGTAACCTTATCAGCTTGTCTATGGAACGGAAGCAGTGTTTCCTACCAGCCTTGGGGTACCAGTGATTAAGTTGGCCCAAGAGATTCAAACGGAAGAAGACAGTATGGTGAGAAGAATAAACCAAACAATTCATCTCCAGCAAACGAGGGAAGAGGTCTACAACAGAGCAGTGAAGGTTCAGGAAAATATAAAGAAATTTTTTGACAAAAGAACCAAAGCTGCTGATTTCAAAATTGGGTATAAAGTTCTGAAGTGGGACTCAAGAAGGGAGGATAAAGGAAAGCACAACAAGTTTGATAGTCTGTGGCAAGGGCCATACATCATCCAGGCCACTGTGGGTCCAAATGCTTTCTTCCTACAGGAATTAGATGGTACAGAGCTGTTCGGGGGTCCTGTCAATGGCAGGATGCTCAAACACTACTTCTGCTGATTTTCAATTTCTAGTTTTCATTTCCATTTTACATACCATTGCAATTTATGTTTTCAAGAAAAAAGAGAAAATGTTCCAAAAAACAAATGAAAAAGAGAGGTTCAGACGTGCTTAAAACATGAACCTCTGATGTGCGAAAGATTGGCTCTAATAAGCTCAAAACCTAAGCCAGAGAAAGTAAGACAGCTGGTCCTAACATGCGCAAAATATATACCAACAAAGAAGAAAGAAGAATCAGCTCCAACATGCCCAAAACCAGAGCTGAAATGAAGAAAGGAAGTGACTCTAACATGCTCAAAACTTGAGTCACAAAGAGAAGAAGGATACTTCAAGTTTCAGATTTCAAGACTTCACAGTTTGCTTCAGTTTTCTGCAATTTTTGTCCATGTGCAACTGTATTTATGCCTTGGACCCACAGCAAGTCAGACAGTCTAATCCCGGCTTGACTGTTTTTTAATTTCTGTTGTAGAATATAGAGAAGAAATCTACTAGACAGTTTAATCCCAGCAGATATTAGATTAGGTAGAGAAACATATGAGACCAACAGTCTAATATAGTCTCATGGAGTAATAAGGGTATAAATAGAATAGTTTTATTTTCCTATTTGTAAAAAATAAAAAGATGTAAAGGATCTGCTAGCTCAAATGCACCCTAGAAGAAGAAAAAATGCTAGGATTGTAGGAAGGGTAGGTAGTTTGTTGGGAAAAGTGTTTTTGCTGATGTAATGTCTTCATATTGTGGTAGCTGATATAAAGAAATAAAGGGATGTGCCAAGCAACATGCATCTGGCCTACACCAAAGATTTATCCTCTAAATTATTGACTTCTTCAAGAAGAAGCCATCCCCATGTGGAGCCACTGTTAGCCTCCTGTAAATTTTTGACTAGCAAAGTAAGGGGCTAAATTGTTTCTGAGCCTTCAATGAATGCATCTCCCCTGGAGAAACATCATCCTTGAAGTCTCCTGTGTCTTTTCCCTTGATAAAATCCCACTGTTGGATCCATACAAGAAGCCTCTCTGATTGTGATAAATTGTGTTCCTCAAAGCCTTCATTTACCCCTTGCACCCCTGCAGAATTCTTCATTTCTTCCTCTTTCCTTTTGTCAAAGTCCCCCTACCTTACCCCCAAATTTCCCCTAAATCTTCTAAATTATTCCCATCCCCTTTAAACCATGCATCCACCCCTTGGTTTAGCCAAACACCCTTTTTCCTCTATCGCTACCCTCCTTTGGCTTTAAAATGCACCGAAATGGATTAAAAACCCACTTTTAACATTATAATAGGGCTGACACCTTTCGGCCAGCCCCTCGGCTTTTCTTCCACTTGGTGACTTGGGTGCCGAAACTAGGCGCTAACCAAAAATTTCTCATCTCAATTGGTGTCGGAGGCAATATCAACTGTCGATCGGTGCAGATCGAATGGTCCGTGTTAACTCTGCAGCGCCCGTGGTCTACTCCGCTCATCGCCCCGATCGCGCCATCACCGTCTATTTACCCACAAATCCGACGGTCCTTAGTACATCCGTCCCGGTGGTCCCTGCCGCAAAAACTGTTCACAAACCTGGTGGTATCTATCGCACCGCCTTTGGGCGGTAGGCGGTTTTTTCCCATTGCTCAGCGATTCCACTCAGCAAACGACACGTGTCAGGCGCACTATTTCAAAACCGCTATCTCATCACGCATTAACGTTCGGCACAGGATACAGAGCGATATGCATGTCTGCTGCCCGTTCTGGGGCGCCTCATCCGATGGTTGTCGCTTCACGAAGCTGCGCGGGGTTTAATCCAAGGTCACTGTACTCTTGGCCCACCGTTCGTCACCCTCCACTGCATTTTCAACCGTCGATCTCCTTTGAGATCTAACGGTCCAGATTTTTTTCCCCCGCTGTTGACTTTTCCGCCGTCTCCCGGTCCCGCCACGTCACCCCCATGTGTATCCACTGTACATCCGCCCATCCCATTGCATATATTTGTTCAAAAGTTGAGTTTGTTAAGGTTTTTCATTTAAATTTCCTCCGCGCTCTGCCAACCTTCACCAGGGCTTCCCTCCGTCATTCCTTTTCATTGTTTTTCCATTTTCATTATCCGCACTGCATCCATTACCCCCATTCATGGATTTCATAACAAGTTTTCTGTTTTGCAGGGTTTTGAGGTAGTGAAATCCGCCATGATTTTCACCCTTTGTCACAGTGATAGAAAATGCAGGAAAGGATCGTGCGCAGAGGCATAAATCATGAAGAAAACCCGAGGAGGTCCTACGACAGGACATGCATTAAAATACCAGGGTATTACTCTGTGAAAATGTCCCGGCGCCATTAACACACAGATTTCACAGTTAGAGATTTAAATTAAGCAGCAGAGAGCTTAAGGCACGCAAATGAAGATATTTAAGCCTTATGTTCAGAGTTTTAAAGGTAAAGCATCAGATTGAAGACCCATGGATCATGCAGAAGGTACAACATGAAGAAATTAGTGTATCATGGTTTCTACATCAGCAAAATGTTTTTCCCTAAGAAAGGATGGAGCACCCATGCAGCTTTTATTATACGCCGTGTTCCTAGAGAGATTTTCCAGCCCTACAGCAGTCTTACGATATTAGAAGCATTAGCTACACAGCATGGCAGACTTGAATCATCGATTTATTTTTGTTCAGATCACCAGAAGTAATACAGAGCACTGCAGCCAAAGTACATCAGAGACATACCTGGAGTTAATGGAAACTTGACGAAGATCACTCTTTCACCCAAGGGTGTCCCAAATTAATGCACACAATTTATAAAGAGTGGGCTTCGGCTTTATTCCTCTTCTGAATTTTTTAATGCTGCATTTAGTTCTTCACCTACCTTCTCTGCTCTCCCGGAGCTATAAATTCATGAAGAAACTCATTGTAAAGGTTGATCAGTTATTAGAAAACTGCAAGTAGTTGCTTTTGAGACACAGTCTCTGTGTAAAGTTGTAAGATAGGCTGAGGAATATGATTTCAGACTGAGTATTCAGCTATTGGCAATGTTGTACTTGACTGGTATTGCTGTTTAATATGACAAGCACATTTCTTTGGATCCTGATCTAAAGCAGCGGTGATGTTTTCCTATCTCTATGTTTATATTCATTTCATTTCGTTTCTACTGGCTTGCATCATAATATTGGCATAGGATTCACCCTTGTTAGGTACCCTATGTTTCTGCTCTCCTTGCCATTAATGTTTTTCTTCTGAATGTGTTATCTAAGAATCGATTTCAGTTAATTCAACCAGTGTAGTGGATGTTATTGCCTGCTCTCTGATGTATGAATTAAATGTATCTGTTCTTAGATGTTTCTTTTTATGGATTTAGTTGGAAGATTTGGGAACACTGGGGATTAGAGTTAGCCCTGTCCACTAGGATCCTTGTGCGACCAGCTGGTCTTTAACTTTGTGCTCTGAAGCTGTGTTATCTCCTCCTCCCCTACCTTTCCATATCACACAATCATCTGGAAGATCCAATGTTTTAGATGAATATATCAATTGAAAGCTTGCACATTGGATAGTAAGCAAATCCTTTCCTGACTCTTGTTGATCATTTCAGCCGAAATTGAATCTTTGATGAGCAATCCCCTTTTGTTTGGCCTGGAAAATCCATTTTCCGCCCATCGCTACCTTCTCCCAGCCCCAAAATTCCATAAAAGGGCCGAAAAACCGGCATTTGAAAATATTTTTGAGGCCTAGCACCTTTCGGCCCTAGCCCTTGCACCTTTTCCTCCACGTAGCCTGGGCACTAGACCAAGCGCCAGCCGGGAAAGGGGCTTATGAAAAATTTATATCAGAAGCAGTATTAACCATCGATCTACGTAGATCCGACGGCCTTTGCAACCCTATCATGCACACGGTCCCCACTATGTTTTCCCGTCTGATCATATCTCAACCGTCCAATCAATCTGTAAAATCAACGGCTTATAGTACTCCCGCCTTGGTGGTCCCTGCTCCGCGCACTGTACAAAAACCAGTGGTTTATATCGCACCACCTTTCCTAGGTGGGCAGTATTTCTCAAATCGGAGCGATTCCATACATCGCTTGCCGTGTGTCTCAGCGTACGGCTCAAAAACTGCTCTCCATCGCACGTTATTGTTCGGCAAAAGTCACGGAGCGATATTCATGACAGCCGTCCGATCTGGAGGTCTTCATCCAATGGTTGGCGCTCTTCGAACCTACATGGCATTGAATCACAGCATATTCGACCCCTGGCCCACTATCCGTCGCCCCCTACGCGTCCTCCACCGTCGATCTCTGCCGAGATCGGATGGCCCTCATTAAACCCACGCCACACCATTGACCCGGTCCTCCTCCACGTCACCATTCCATGTGCCATTCCACACATTCTCTTCCACCTTCCTTATATCTCATTATAAAGGTCAAATTCAAAGTTATTTATCTGCTACGTTCTGCCAACCTCCTCCATTACCACCTCCCACCGTCACGCTGCATTTCCTATCATCACCCTGCATTTCTCGACCTATCCACCATGCCGTGCTGTCTCACCATTATCCCCACTATGTTCACCTTCCCATGCATGGTTTTCTTTAACGAGTTTGCGGATTTTGTAGGTTTACCGTAGTGGAAAACTATTATGATTCACAGTCTCTATTACTGTGATAGAGAGCACGTCAAAGGAACATTTTTCAGAGCTGAATTATGAAGAAAGCCCTGGGAAGGAAAATCGATAAGACTTCCATTAAAGAAGCGGGGTTAAAATCTGTCAAACCCTGCAGGGACATTCAAGGCGCCGATTTCACAAATGAAGATATTAATGGAGCAGCAGAAAAATATCAGTGGATGATTGAGGAATTCAATGCTTATCATTGAGTATTTTCAGCCGTGACTCAGGTTTTAGAAGGTAGAGGGTACAATGCACCAGAAAAAATACCCTTCAGGTTTCATTTCAGCACCATTTTCTTTCAGGAAAGGACGAAATGTTTATGTGATTTCTCTGCTTTGCCGTGTTCCTGGAGAGATTTCTACCCAGTGCATTTATTTCAGTTAGCAGGCCACAGAGTACAAACAACATTACAAAGTCATCGAGCAGTATGGGCGTGCATGTCTCCACCATTTTGTTTTAATGATACAATTAAATGTTCATCACCTAATCCCTTTTTCGAGCTTTCTTGTTCTCCTATAAAGCTCCCAGAGAACAGATGATTTAGGGTTCCAGATTTTATCAGAAAATTATGCAGTGAAAGGATTTTTGTATACATTTTGTACAATTCTTGGCACAATGAGCCCATGGTCTCAAACTCTGGGAGGAGGAGTTCCATCCAGCAAAGAGGATTCCGGTCTTTGGTATTTCACAACAGTAATTTATTATTGAGTGCTTTAAATATGGCTCATGCATGATATTCTGTTCCACTATTCATCCAAACCGTATTTCTGCTATATTAGTTTCTTTGGGAGGGTGTTTTTAAAACACTATTATTATGTATGGATTCTTAGAATGGTAAGCCCATGCATGGTGGTATTGTGTATCTGGATGTCAGCTCAATGCTAACTAGTATCTTCTTAATATTTCATTCACTACATACGCCTTCTGATAATTTATTTCTGTGAGGTATTTCTGAATCGGCCCGCTTTACAGTAAGCTGTCTCTGAATTGTCTGTTGCTTTTATATTGGAGTTTTGCATGTTGCCTTTGCAATATCCCTATTTTTGTGTCAGTTTCTGAAGGTCTTGGTTCCATTCAGATGGATTTTCCTTGTTTTACAAGAGATATCATGAGAGCTTGTTATTGATAACTCCCTCTGTTATACCATATGCTCCTTTACACAGGCAGATGTCCTAATACCGGACTATCACACCGAATGCTCTCATCTGGTCCAATCTCTGGTGTCGTTTCAGGACCGGGTTGAGAAAATTAAAACTCGGGCATCGAAAACCTAATTCACTCTCCACAGGTGAGTATGGAGAGCAGAGTTTAGATCCTCGCCTTGGCGACTCCACATTTTTTTTTATTTCTGATAAAACCTATTTCCAGGCCCCGTTCCTTGTACAGAAGACTGAAATGAGGATTTTCGCCAAAGACATCTTCAAAAACTCACCCTCGAGAATATCATACACAGTAAATTGGAGGGAAAGGAAGGGCCTCACATCGAATCCTCGAATTGTCTATAGAATACTTCCCATCCTCTTCTTCTCAAGATTCCCAAGTGCAAGGTCCCGACTCCACCGTGGGAGATACCGAATTATTATTCAGATAGTCCACCCTGAGGAGGTGTCAGAAATAAAGATAATTTCCACCCTGCTCCTGAGGTTGAAGAGGTTAAAGAAGTCACTGAAGTATCTATTGTTAACAGACCATTATTCCTTTCAACACCTCAGTCTGTTGTTCATTACATCCCTATTGTTATTCATACCCCACTTCCACCTCCTCCTCCTCCTGTTACTCATCAAACTATTGCAGTACCTCCACCCCCTCCAATGGAAAATGTTCCAGGCTTCTTGCTAAATAAATATGCTCCTCTAGCATTACCCCAAGTGTTGAATGACATGCCACAAGATTATCTGAATATTTTACCCCGATTCAATGGGGAAAATGAGATTGATGCTCAAAAACATCTTGAGACTTTCTGCTCTTTTGCAGAGAACTTTAATGTTGAACATTTAGATGTGGTCTTAAGGTTGTTTGTGCAATCTCTTGATGGTGAAGCCAAAAAATGGTTTAAGACATTGGGAAACCGTTCCATAACCACTTGGGACGAGATGGAAAATAATTTTCTCAGGAAATGGGGGGAAAAGAAAGATCATGGACAATTTCTTACTGAATTCAATACGCTTAAGAAAATACATAATGAAGGAGTATCAGAATTTATCAAGAGATTTAATAAATTGTATTTGATTCTTCCTGCTAATATGAAGCCTCATCAAACTGCTGCTAAGGTTGTCTTTGTAGCAGCCTTTGATTCAGAGTTTTTTTTCTCTCTCAAAGAAAGAAAGCCTACTACTCTAGATGATGCTCAGTCATATGCACTAGAATTGGAAGCAAACTTTGCCTCCACTGGAAAACCAAAGGGAAAATCTGAGCAAGATACCAGAAGAAGGGGAAAAGAGGAGGTATCTACCTCTAACCAGGAAAGAGACACAGACAGAACGGAAGAAATGACCAAATTGATTAAGAAAGTGGTCAAGCTTGAACTGGAGGCCAAGAATTCAGCCTCCAAGAATTTCTACAATGCTCCAAACAGAGGTTATAATCCTCAGTATAGGAAACCACCCCTGCAAATATTGCCAAGGGAAGCAAAGGAGCAACAGGATCAAGTACCACACCCATTGTACCTGGAAGGTCCAGTAGAGGATTCTACTGAAGATACTGCCTATGGAATGGAGGATGCAAATATTTCCTCTTCAAATAGTGATGGATAAGAATGCCCTTTGCATGGAAATGATGGAGCTAAGTGCTCATTTCAAGAAGAAGAAAATACCAGAGACACAAAAGAAGTAGAAATTGATCATTATTGTAAACAATTTGCTGATTTCATGCAAGCACATTTCAATAGAAGATATGATCTCAGATCCTCTAGGAAGAGGACTCGTACTCAAGAGCAAGAAGAAGAGATACCCCAGAAGGAAGCACCTGCTCACCAGGAGTCTACAATTCAGAAAGTCACAGACAAAGGTAAGGGCCCTCTAAACAAACCTTTGCAGTCTAATGATCAAATTCCTTCCTCTTCAAAAGTAGTCATTCCTCCTAATACCAAGTCTATGGCAAAAGAAGTTAAACCCTCAGCTGAAAATAAAGAGTCAAAAGAGGTTGTAATAGAGAAGCCCCCCCCTGTTTTCAGTTTGCAAAAGGAACTTGAAAAAGTCAAAATCCCAGTTCCCTTGACTGAGTTGTTGAAACAACCTACATATCAATCCCAAGTCACCTCATTCATGCTCCCTCCAGAAGCAACACTCACTCCAGATAGCCTCAACCTTCAAGAAGAAAGACCCATGGTTGTCTTTGGTCCACATGTTGAGGAATTAGATGCTTCTACTCCTCCCTTTTATGTGTCTCTAGTGATTCATGACCTGCTATTACATAATTGTCTATTAGATTCTGGAGCTTCCCATAATCTAATACCTCTGTCAGTAAGGGAACAACTAGGAATACAAATCACCCGACCATACAAGGACCTCTATTCATTTGACTCCAAAAGAGTTTAATGCTTGGGGATGATCAAGGATTTGGTGGTCAATTTGGCCCAAATCCCAGCAAAAAGTGTGGTAATGGACATCGTGGTGGCTGACATCCCAGCTCGTTTTGGTATGTTGCTGTCAAGGTCCTGGGGAACAAAAATTGGTGGATCACTCAAGATGGATTTAACATATGCACTATCCTAGTTTTTGGTGGCCAAGAGAGGAGGTTGTACAGGGAGACTAGATTTGTCAAGATGGTAACTAAGGCTGACAACTCTGTAAATTCACCAGTCTACAGTAAAGAAGGAGATTTCTCATGCTTGATGCTGGAAGAAGACCAAGATTTTTCTCATGAACCATCCTTCTATCAGATCAAGACTGAGCAGCCCTTAGAGAGCCATGAAGCAAGAATCTGGACACTTCATTTTGATGGAGCAAATTCAAGAGAAGGTAATGGAGCTGGAATACTATTGATTTCTCCTACAGGAAGATGGGTCCCTTTGTCCTTCAAACTGGAATACGAAGCTACTAACAATGTGGCTGGATATGAAGCACTTCTGTTAGGATTGCAGACAACCAGGAACATGAATATACAAATTTTAAAAGTTCTGGGAGATTCAGAACTGGTGGTTAGACAAGTTAGGAATCAGTGTCAGACCAAACATCCTAGGCTAAGGGCTTATAGGAATGAAGTTTGGGACATGGTAGAAAATTTCTTCTTGGCATTTAATATCCAATTCATGCCCCGAGAATAGAATAGGATGGCTGATTCCCTTGCTGTGGCTGCTAGTACATTTCGACCACCTCAGAACCCTCTTTTAAGATATGAAGTTGAGGTGCGTTATCGACCATCAATCCTAGATAACATCAAGCACTGGCAGGTATTTGAGGATGAAGAGAAAATGAAGAGATTCCTGGAAATAGTAGGAGAATTCTCCAATATGGAGATTGACGCTGATGAAGAAGAGGTTGAGTCCGAAGATACTTCAGAAAGAAATTGGGAGAAGAAAGTGGCAGGTAATAAGGTGTTGCAGTTAAAGGGAAACATTATACCTAGAGGGCTGGTGCCTCTAGAAAGATTATTTGACAAGAATGATGTCCCACTGCAGCCAGGCAATGTGGTAGAAGAGAATCAGGTAGAAGACCTGAATTTGGGTACTGAGGCTGACCCCAAAATTGTAAAATTGTCCAGGAAGATCCCCGGAGAATATAAAAAGCTATATCAGAAATTGTTTCAGTCTTACAAAGATGTGTTTGCATGGCCCTATCAGGACTTGAAAAATTTTGATATCAGTATAATGCAACACAAAATTCCACTGAAGGGAGATGTAAAGCCTCATAAGTAGAAGCTCAGACAAAAAAATCCCCTGCTGCTTCCCTCTATTGAGAAGGAAATCAAGAAGCTGCTAAAGGCCAAAATAATTGTACCATTGAGGTACTCTGAATGGGTGGCGAACCTAGTCCCTATACGAAAGAATAATGGAGAAATAAGGCTGTGTGTGGATTTCAGAAATTTAAACAGAGCATCCTTAAAGGATAATTACCCACTACCTAAGATGGATCATATCTTGTAGAAAGTGGTTGGAGCTTCTAGGATGTAAATGATGGATGGATTCTCCGGTTATAACCAAGTGGCTATACTTCCAGAAGACCAAAAGAAGACTGCTTTCATCACACCATGGGGTACATTTATGTATGCCAGGATGCCTTTTGGATTGATTAATGCAGGGGCCACTTTTCAGAGGGCCATGGACATTGCTTTTGTTGGGGAGCAAGATAAATTTATGGTAGTCTACCTTGATGACATCAATGTATTTTCAAAAAATGATACTGAGCATATTGAGCATCTGCGTAAAACCTTTGAGAAATGCAGAAGGTATGGTCTCTCTCTAAATCCTCAAAAGTCTTTATTTGCTTTAGAAGAGGGTAAACTTTTGGGACACATTGTAAAAAAAGACAGGGTGAAGATAGATCCTAAGAGGGTAGAGGTTATAAATGGTATTGCTTTTCCCAGAAATAAGAAAGAGGTACAAGTATTCCTAGGGCGCATCAATTTCCTGAGAAGGTTTATCCCTAACTATGCTGAAATAGTTAGACAGATAACGAACATGCTGAAGAAAGATAATGAATTTAAATGGTACTAGGAATCACGAGAGGCATTTACCCGAATAAAAAATGCTTTTGCAGAAGCCCCTGTGCTAGCTGGACCAGATTATGATAAACCTTTCATGATTTTTTCTTTTGCATCACCTCATACAATAGCAGGAGTTTTATTGCAGAAAAATGAGGAAGGGTATGAGCAGCCTATCACCTTTTTCAGTCAGGTGCTCCATGATGCAGAATTAAAGTACAACATATTGGAAAAGCAAGCATACGCCCTAGTAAAATCCCTCAAAGCATTCCGCGTGTATATCTTACAGTCCCACATCACTGCATTTGTGCCTGCAGCTGCTGTAAAAGATATTCTTATCCAGGGGGATAGTGAAGGAAAAAGGGGGGAAGTGGATTGCAAAGATACAGGAGTGTGACTTAGACATCCGCCCTACTAAGCTGATCAAAGGACAGGGGCTTGCTAAAATGTTATCTGAATCAAACTATCAAACTTTGGGTATAAATTTGTCCATTATAGCAAGCGAGGAATCTGAAGAGAACGAAGAGCGACATGGAATTGGGGTAGCCACTCCAAAAACACATATAAAGTACCTCACCAGTCAGTGGTACAAAGAGATAGTAGAATATATCCTCACACTCAGATGCCCTCCAAGATGTGATAAAGCTAAATACAAAACACTAAGATTGAAATCAGAGAAATATATAGTCGCCAATGGCCGGCTATACTGGCGAGATCCCTCAAGTATCCTACTTCTGTGTCTCACAGAGGATGAGGTAGGAAGTATTATAGCTGAATTTCATGAAGGGATCTGTGGGGGTGTTGGAGGATTAAATCGTTCTTGCGGACAAGACCGATCTCCCTAGTACTAAAAGCATCTAGAAATAAACAGCCAAATAGACTAATCTTTCTCTAAGCATATATGATCTATGAAAAGATCTATAGAGGTGTTAATGACTTACCGTTTGTCCAGTGCTAGTTTGAAGCTGTTATTGTCCCTCGCGCGCTTGAAGGAGATTTCCTCGTAAACCTGTAGTCACAAACAAGAAAAATATTACATAGCACCTGTATAGAAATCATCATAAACCATGCTTATAATAGTGATCAAGGAATCTATGAAATAAACCATTGATTGAAAGATTATTGAGAAAAATGAGTATATTTGTATTAATTTCAAAAGAAGGAAAACCTTACAACCTGAGCCTTGATGTTCGAAAGGCCTTCCCGGGGTCCGAACCAGGAATCTCCTTTACTTTGATAAGCTCTGCACTCCTCCAACCAAGACGAATAGAGGCATGTAATATTTCCTCACAAAAGTCTTAATTAACTAAGTCTAAATCTCAACAGCACTTCAAATCAATCACACATAAATCTGAACTCCGATTCTCAATCTCCAAAATCTTAACCTCCAAAAACTTCACCCTTTGAGGCTACCCATTGCCTCCTTTTATAGAGCAGATGAGGAGGTTAGGATTCCACCTTTGTGGGGATAGAATCCTCCTTCAAAGGGATAGACTCCTCACATCAAGGGATTAGTTCCTTAAGGTGAGGGATACATGCACCTTATCAAAGCGTACTCATCCCCAAAAATTCTCATCTAGAACCTTCTATAATTGACCTCAAACCACTTTTTTGACTTTACTTTCTCGCCTTTTTGAATTTGAGGAGGGTACGCAGGAATTGCAAAGGAAAACTGCGTTCTAAAATGTAGGTAAGCAATGTATTACCTGCGTACCCAAGCTAGGAACGCAGGCAGGCCTCATGTTACCTGCATACCCAAAGTTTTAGAGATTTTTAGGGTTTTTCCTCCTGTTTTAGGGTTTGACATGAGGACTAAAGGTTGTAAGACTTGCAGAGGAGGCATGTATGAGTGTTAATGAGCTCATACAGTCAGTAAAATGTCAAGGTGACAAATTTTAGTGTAACAGGGGGTCACTATAGCTGGAGGGCCACTGCTCATAAAATCCTGAATGCTGGTTTCTATTGGCCCAAGCTTTTTGGAGATGTTTTTGCCCAGGTTAGAGCATGTGAGAAATGTCAGAAATTTGCTGAAAGACAAAAGATGGCACCTCTTCCCATGATTCTCGTTCACGTGGATGAACCATTCAGAAAATGGGGAATTGATTTTATAGGTGAAATACATCCTCTATCGAGTGGTCAGTATAAATGGATATTAACTGCCACTGATTATTTCACAAAATGGGTGGAAGCCATACCCGCGAGGAACGCCACAGATACTGTGATCATAAAGTTCATGGAGGAAAACATCATATCCAGGTTTGGTTGCCCTACCATAATAGTGACTGATAATGCCCAGGCTTTCAAGTCTACAAAGTATGTGAGTTTCTGTCAGCAATATAACATCACACTAAGTCACTCTATAGCCTAATATCCACAAGGAAATGGCTTAGCAGATTCTTCCAATAAAACCATGGTAAGGGAACTGAAGAAGGCTATAAATGAAAACCAGAAAAATTGGGATTCCCAGTTAAAATTTGCTCTGTGGGCCAATAGAATCACCAGCAAGAGAGCAACTGGGAAATCCCCATATGAATTAGTATATGGGAGGGCAGCAGTATTTCCTATTCAGTTAGCCCTACCAGTAGCCCGATTCATCCAAGAAATTCAAGAGGAGCCTGATAATATGACCAGGAGAATAAATCAGCTGGTGGAATTGGAAGAAACACTCAATCAGGTAAATCAAAGGCTAACAGAGTATCAGGAGAAGATGAAGTACCTCTTTGATCAGCATGCTAAAGACATGAACCTATAGATTGGTGATTTAGTACTCAGGTGGGATATCCGGAGGGCTGAAAAAGGAAAACATGGTAAATTCGATCCACTTTGGTTCAGTCCCATAAAAATTGTGGAACAGGGAGGTAATAACACTTTCAAGCTGGAGAATTTACAGGGTGAATTGCTTGACACCCCTGTAAATGGTCAGTTTCTTAAACCCTACTTCCAATTCTGATGCAGGCCGAGAGAGCTTGATGTATCATATTGTATATTAGTTTCTGTTTCTATCTTTGTTTGAATGAAGTATGTGTGCTAATGAATCATGACGAAGAAGATTGAAAAGGTAGAAGTGCTAAAGAGCAGAGTTTGCACAGAAGACTATCAGAGGGTCTGCGAAGTTCTCGACAGGTCTAAGGATGAACGTGCCGTCCCTAGATGGAGCCAATGTTGATCATTTCAGCCCCCATTGAATCTTTGATGAGCAATTCCCTTTTGTTTGGCCTGGAAAATCCATTTTCCGCCCATCACTACCTTCTCCCAGCCCCAAAATTCCATAAAAGGGCCGAAAAACCCGCATTTGAAAATATTTTTGAGGCCTAGCACCTTTCGGCCCTAGCCCCTGCACCTTTTCCTCCACATAGCCCGGGCACTAGACCAAGCACTAGCTTGGAAAGGGGATTATCACAAATTTATATCTGAAGCGGTATTAATCGTCGATCTATGCAGATCCGACGGCCTTTGCAACCTTATCATGCACATGGTCCCCACTATGTTTGCCCGTCTGATCATATCTCAACCGTCTGATCAATCTGCAAAATCAATGGCTTACAATACTCCCGCCTTGGTGGTCCCCGCTCCGCGCACTGTACAAAAACCGGTGGTTTATATCGCATCGCCTTTCCGAGGTGGGCGATATTTCTCAAATCGGAGCGATTCCATACATCGCTTGTTTTGTGTCTCAGTGTACGGCTCAAAAACCACTCTCCATTGCACATTATTGTTCGGCAAAAGTCACAGCATGATATTCATGACAGCCGTTCGATCTGGAGGTCTTCATCCAACGGTTGGCACTCTTCAAACCTACACGGCATTTAATCACAGCATATTCGACCCTTGGCCCACTATCCATCGCCCCCTACGCGTCCTCCACCGTCGATCTCCGCCGAGATCGAACGTCCCTCATTAAACCCACGCCATACCATTGACCCAGTCCTCCTCCACGTCACCATTCCACGTGCCATTCAACGCATTCTCTTCCACCTTCCTTATATCTCATTATAAAGGTCAAATTCAAAGTTATTCATCTACTACGTTCTACCAACCTCCTCCATTGCCACCTCCCACCGTCACGCTGCATTTCCTATCATCACCCTGCATTTCTCGACCTATCCACCATGCCGCGCTGTCTCACCATTATCCCCACTATGTTCACCTTCCCGTGCATGGTTTTCTTTAACGAGTTTGTGGATTTTGTAGGTTTACAGCGGTGGAAAACTATTATGATTCACAGTCTCTATTACTGTGATAGAGAGCACGTCAAAGGAACATTTTTCAGAGCTAAATTATGAAGAAAGCCCCGGGAAGGAAAATCGATAAGACTTCCATTAAAGAAGCGGGGTTAAAATCTGTCAAACCCTGCAGGGACATTCAAGGTGCCGATTTCACAGACGAAGATATTAATGGAGCAGCAAAAAAATATCAGTGGATGATTGAGGAATTCAACGCTCAGCATTGAGGATTTTCAACCGTGATTCAGGTTTTAGAAGGCAGAGGGTACAATGCACCAGAAACAATACCCTTCAGGTTTCATTTTAGCACCATTTTCTTTCAGGAAAGGACAGAATGTTTATGTGATTTCTCTGCTTTGCCGTGTTCCTGGAGAGATTTCTACCCAGTGCATTTATTTCAGTTAGCAGGCCACAGAGTACAAACAACATTACAAAGTCATCGAGAAGTATGGGCGTGCACGTCTTCGCCATTTTGTTTTAATGATACAATTAAATTTTTATCACCTACTCCCTTTTTCGAGCTTTCTTTTTCTACTATAAAGCTCCCAGAGAGCAGATGATTTAGGGTTCCAGATTTTATCAGAAAATTATGCAGTGAAAGGATTTTTGTATACATTTTGTAAAATTCTTGTATGAAGGCTCAAAGCCCATAGGGTCTCAGTGAGGAGGAGTTCCATCTGTTAAAGAGGATTCTGGTCTTTGGTATTTCACAGTCTGTAACTCTCTCTTATGTGTTATTTTAATATATCATTTCATTTCATCCATCTATCATGTATCATGTTTTGGAATGCAAGTGGCTCACTAATTTTTGGTATGGATTTATCCTAGTTGATACCCATGCTTGGATTAGTCAAGCGCTTTAAATATGGCTCATGCATGATATTCTGTTCCATTATTCATCTAAACCGTATTTACGCTATATTAGTTTCTTTGGGAGGGTGTTTTTAAAATGCTATTGCCATGTATGGATTCTTAGATCGGTAAGCCCATGCATGGTGGTATTGTGTATCTGGATATCAGATCAATGTTAACTAGTATCTCCTCAATATTTCAATCACCTCAATATTTCAATCATTACATACACCTTATGATAACTTATTTCTGTGAGGTATTTCTGAATCGTCCCGCTTTACAGTAAGCTGTCTCTGAATTTTCTGTTGCTTTTATATTGGATTTTTTGATATTTCCCCTGCAATATCCCTATTTCTGGGTCAGTTTCTGAAGGTCTTGGTCCCATCCAGATTGAATTTTCCTTGTTTTACAAGAGATAGCATGAGAGCTTGTTATTGATAACTCCCTCTGTTATATCATATGCTCCTTTCTATATAAGATGTCCTAGGCACTGGTCTATCACAACTCTAGGCTGTCTCTAGGAGTGACAACAACTCCATTTCCCAATGGTTTTGAATGCTCCTTGGAATACTTCACCTCTGCCATTTTCCTCTTTGCTCATCCTTGTCTTACATTGTACCCTTCTTTCCTGATAACCAACAACCAAACAAACAAATCAAACAAACAAACCTTGCACCTATAACTAGTCTAACATCTTAACATTGAGCTTCAAAGTCATATACCTTTGATATATCATAGAGAGATCCCTCTCTGGACCCAGGAGGGCTAGATCCTGAGGTCTGAAAGTGGTTTTGATGTTGTCTCATCTTTTGGTATTTCCAACCTTGCCAAAACATGGGAACCCCAACACCATCCATATTAGTTTAGGTTCCCTTCTTCATACCATCCATCTTAGCTTCCACGCCTTTCTTCAAAACTTCCATTTCAATTTTTATCGCTCTTTCCGAGAGCGAAATTTGGTGCACTTGCTCTTGTAATTTTGATATATCATGTTGCACTTCTTCATCTTCATGAGTCATAGTAGAGTATTCTGAGGGATTAATGGGTGTTGAATTATTTTTAGGGGGAATTTTAGAACCAAATACTAATATGTATTCTTCAATATGCCCTTGGAATCACTTCAAACTGATTTTTTAAACAAGACTTATGCAATTTGGAAAAACAAAATACACACATTTTTCTTGATTTTGAGGAGCTCGATATTGAAACTCAATTATCTATGTGATTTCGGATCTTCAATATCGTAAATTTGGTCCTGTAGTAGCCCTATGAAAAATACTTTCGACTGCCACAAGTTTGACCTAATTTGGATGCTTCAAGACAAAGTTATGCTCAATCTCCCATAATGACCTAATTATGGACTAATTTAGTAGAGCGAACTTGTACGACCTGCCACGTGTCACTATTTCCTCTTTCGGCTCTGAAATTAATACAAAAGAAACTACAATCAGTTTGATTTTGACCACCTTTTACATAATTCTAATTTGATGCTAAGAGAGGTATTTATGATGATTTTCCCAAGGTCACCTCTTTTATATGAAATTAGGGAGCCTACAAAAACCATAAATTCCATAGATCATATCTCCGAAAATATTGTGAACCAATATTTGAAATTTTTACACAAAGTTCCTCAGGATTTCGGCTTCACGTGGAAAAAATTTCACCTTCTGAACCTTCGTAGATTTTTTTTTATAGCGAAAACGCCATGATGACATGTTTGGATCAGTGAAACCCTAAAATCCAAAGCTCTGATACCAAATGTTATCAAACGAGCTCCCAAAATAGAAGAAAATATAAATCAACGCCTTATAAAGCAGCCACGTCAAGGGGGAAACCTCTTTTACATTGCATAAATGAAAAATTCTTGGATGATACAAATGAAGAAACCTACTTCTATATATAGGATTCCATGGGGTTACAATATAATCCTAGATGACCTAACAATAATAATATAAGGGCACAATAAAAACAATACGGGGGTTACAGGGGTACAACAATAATAATAATGGGGCTACACTAACAAAAATAAGGGACTACAATAGTAATATATGAACCTAATAGGAAGTGAATAGGATTGCAAGTGTACCTTATTGATGGGCTACCGATGAGGTATGATGTGAATTTATTTCAATTTATTTTGAATCTATTGGTAGTTATGTTGCTGGTACAGGAAGCATGAAAATGCCTGGTTTGGGATGGTTGAAACCGACTACAAGAACTAGCAGTGTCAAAAAAAATAAATTGGATCATGCAGCAGTATGTTGGTAAAGCACTTTAGGAGCAGGGCCATTGTGGGACATTGGTACCCAATAGTGTCCATTGATTTCCATGAGCATGTTATGACCATTATGATGGTTTTGGGGTAGGCATATGCATTGTTTTTTATATCTTCCGATGCTAGGAAGCATTTACAAGGGATGGAATGCTCGGGATGGGGGTGCCAGTGGAACTTGGAAGGTGAGTGAATGCATAGAAGGGGGTGGATGGATTACCTGAGGGACTATGTAGAAAAGAATGGAAGGTTGGAGATGGATTTTTTTTTGTCATTAGCATTTCCAGATGAAATATGATGCTCATTGGGAATGTTCCCTAGAATAATGAGTCTTTAATCATTCACTAAGAGGAAAAATGGCGCAGGATTGTAGTGCTGAACATTCGATGCAGGCTTTGACTTTGGCAGTGGATTCTAAAATTCCTAGGAAGGAGGTGAATCTTGGTATTAACTTGAGGGTGGAGGCGTGAGCCTCTAGATTCCCTTGTTACTGATACGGGCATCGTATCCTTTTATTTGTTGGTTGAGAATATGTTCATATGTGTATATTAAAGTAAATATTGTATTGAGTTGGATTTATAAAGCTCCATAGACAGTATGGTTATTTTTTGGTTGAAGAAGATGTGCTTAAGTATATGTGGTTGTTAATGTAAATATTGTAATGAGTCATATAAAGCTCTAATAAACGATATGTTTGTCATGTTTCAACGATAGTCATTGTAAATGTTGCAACGAGTTGTGTAATAAAGTTTTGAAAATGGCAACAAGAAACAGTGAAGGAGGCCTCCTGAAACATCTTTCCTGATCCTAGTTGGAAAGTGATCACCTAAACTAGGTGGGGACCACACAAGTGATTTTTTGTCGCAAAGTCTATTTTTAGACTATGTCTATTTTTAGACATGTCGATCATATTCTATGAGTTGTAGGATGCTATTTGTGGATGATTGGTCGAGTTGGTAAAAATAGATGGACCTCTATTTTTAGACATTGGGCGGTTTCTATTTTTAGACTGCCGGGCTAAAAATATAACAGTCATATATTATTAACCCTTAATAATATTTAGACTATAAACATTATCTTTTCCTCTTGGAGCACTTCAGTTTGAGATACATATGTGGCACATGAAGCTGGCAGAAGGAAATTCGAATTTCCTATGGGTTAGTTGAGCTATTGCATGGTTGACTTCGGTTAGAACTCATGTGGTAGAGTTTGGTGGAGTTGATGAGACAGTTGGTGGAGTTGTGTTCGGTTTAAACTAGTTGAACTAGTTGTATTTATTCTAACTGATAAATACACTAGTGATGAGTGGTGTGAATTAATTATTAATTAATTCAATAATTATTAACTCATAAATCAACTAAAGAACACATTAGTTAACTGCAATGCATGGACAGTTCAGTGGAGACCAGTGTTAGAGGTGGGTGAAAGGGTGGAGTCTACTATCAGTTGTGACTATAGTGTGCATGATATTTGCACAATCATTGGAGGAGATTGCCAATGAGGATTGCACAGTTAAAGCCAAGGGAATTCGAATTCATTCTATCCATTCTCTCATCTTGGATTGCGCAGTAGAGGCAGGAAAACAATGGAGGAGTTTTGAACCCGTGACTTGTTCAAAACTCAACTAGTTTGTGTGTAACTTTTGGAGACAGTACTGAGTACTTGTGAGGAGTATTGTACTGAGATTGTTACATGATTCTTCTTCATTATAATATACAGACAGTAGGGGGTTTTCAGCTGTAAGCTTTCCCCGGTATACATACTGTGTTATATGTGTTGAATTTCTATGTGCGCATGTGAATGTTTTCAATACCGCTTTTTGTTTTTATTTCCGCATGTGATGATTAATGCGTAGAAGAGATTATGTGTTATGTATGAAGCTCAAATAGTATGTGACCAGGATAATCTCGGTGAATAACTCAGCAAATTATTCAAATTTCTAAATGGTATCAGAGTGATATTGATCATCAGATCTATTATTCAGAAAGTGATTGCATTTTATTTCTTCAGGCAGAGTCTGCAATCGGGCCAGGTAGCCTCTGGATTCATCCTTCTTTGAAGGTGAAAGGTCTGGTAAATTCCCATGCAGTCGATCTTTTATTTGGAAATAATTTGTTCTCACGAATTTTAGATCGAAAGCGGTGGAGTTTGGAGCTGTTGGAATTCAAACTGCAGAATTGTTTTTCTTGGTGTCAAAAGCAAAGATGTATTTCGTCAGATTGCGATTGGAGTATGCCTTGGAAGGCAGCTCGAATTATATTTCATGGAAAGACAGGATGGAGGCAGTGTTAGATGACAATGGGCTGTTGGAATTCATAGAGAAAGAAATTCCAAAGCCTACTTCTACGGATGTTGTTGTGATTGAAGCTTGGAAAAAGAAGACAGCAAGGTGTCGAAGGATTCTGTTGGAGGGCGTGAAGGATCACATAGTATCCAGCTTGCATGGTAAAGATTCTCCATTCTTGATGTGGAAAGCTTTGACAGAATTGATCCAGAGCAAGAGTGACCAAAGGAATTTGGCACTCAAGGATAAAATCAGAAAAATAAAGATGGAGAAGAATGACACTATTCCGATATACTTGACAAAGTTTGTCCACTGCAGGGATGAACTTGGGAGTGTAGGAGTTAGTGTGGAGGATGAGGAACTGGTGAGCTTGGCTCTCCTCGGGCTTCCGAAAAGTTGGCATGCATATCAGGATAGTGTCAATGGTCGAGAGAAATTGCCAGGATGGGAAAGACTATGGTTTGATCTTGTGCAAGAGGAGATAAGGCGGATTACCAGGGATGGATCTTCATCAAAGGAATCTGATGAAGAAGATTGTGCTTTGGCTACCAAAGAAAGGAAGGGGAAGGGCAAGAAGAATGCTTCTCAACCCGGTATGGTAAAGAGCGTGACATGTACAAAGTGAAGTGTTTTCACTGTCACGATCATGGACATTACGCCACAAATTGTCCACAGAAGAAGAAGAACAAGCAAGCTGCTGGAGCTGCAGCTGGTGAGGCTCTTACCTCGCAATTTGAGCTGGACTTCTCATTGATCGCATGCATGGTGTCTAGTGCATTGGGACCAGGGTGGTATTTTGATAGTGGCACTTCCTTTCACATGATGGGAGATGCAAATATTTTCAGTGACTTGGTGGAGAAAGGTCTCCAGATGCATGTTGAGTTGGGCGACGGTGGACGATACGATGCGACCGGCATTGGTACCATAACCTTTCAAAGGGAGTCAGGTAAAATCATTCTTTTACAAGATGTATTGCATGTACCAGGTCTAACAAAGAATTTAATCTCAGTCGCAATGTTAGAGGATAAAGGGTATGAAGTTATCTTCAGAGAAGGAAAATTTTTCCTTCAGCACAAGGCAACGGGACAAGTCAAGAAGGTTGGGATTTGGGCAAAGAATCTCTACAGACTTGAAGTAGATGGGATGTCTACGGAGCTTCCTACTGTTGGGAAGCAGGAGAAAGACATGCAACTGATGCCTGAGAGGGAGCAAGTTTTGCATGCAGGTGATAGTGAACCTCGGGATGTGGAGCAGCCACAAGAGGATCATGGAGTGGAAGAAACCACTCATGCAGAGAAATTTCGTGCCGGGCGGCGGCAGGGAGTGTGGCGTGGGGCTATACCACTGTGTGAGAGGCGACATGCATGATTAATCCCAAGAGGAGATTGTGTGATTCATGAGATGGTGTATCCCAAGTGAGCGGGAACTCCGGCTACGAGGTGCCTGCGTGCGTGCCAGTAGCGCATCAGTTGGATTGATGCAAAGGATTTCAAAGTGACAAGGTTTGATACCGGAGCACCTGACGTAGCCGATGAAGGAAGTGCGGTGAGTGCAGGGTGCAAGAGTTCAAATAGTGGTTCCCGATGACATGCAACAGGCATCACAGGTCGAAGAATTTAATATAACATTTACCGACCGATTGAGTTGTTTGGAGCCTATTCAGCTTTAGAGGAGTTTTCAAAAGGGTGCATCGCGCATGCATGGAGTTGCATGGCATATTATTTGGGCCACAGCAAGGCATGCTTAATGCATGGAGTTGCATGTTGCATGCATGGAGTTGCATGGCGCTTGTGAAGGTTGTAGGGCAAATGCATGGAGTTGCATGTCGCATGCAAAGAAAGTCCTTTCTTGTTGAGAGGGAGTGTTGAAGATGGCAAGAAGAAACAATGAAGGAGGCATCCTGAAACATCTTTCTTGATCCTAGTTGGAAAGTGATCACCAAAACTAGGTGGGGGCCACACAAGTGATTTTTGTCGCAAAGTCTATTTTTAGACTATGTCTATTTTTAGACATATGGATCATGGTCTATGAGTTGCAGGATGCTATTTGTGGATGATTGGTCGAGTTGGTAAAAATAGATGGACCTCTATTTTTAGACATTGGGCGGTTTCTATTTTTAGACTGCCGGGCTAAAAATAGAACAATCAAATATTATTAACCCTTAATAATATTTAGACTATAAACATTATATTTTCCTCTTGGAGCACTTCAGTTTGAGCTACAAATGTGGCACATGCAGCTGGCAGAAGGAAATTCGAATTTCCTATGGGTTAGTTGAGCTATTGCATGGTTGACTTCAGTTAGAACTCATGTGGCAGAGTTTGGTGGAGTTGATGAGACAGTTGGTGGAGTTGTGTTCTGTTTAAATTAGTTGAACTAGTTGTATTTAGTCTAACTGACAAATACACTAGTGATGAGTGGTGTGAATTAATTATTAATTAATTCACTAATTATTAACTCATTATTCAACTAAAGAACACATCAGTTAACAGTAGTGCATGGACAGTTCAGTGAAGACCAGTGGAAGAGGTAGGAGAAAGGGTGGAGTCTACTATCAGTTGTGACTATAGTGTGCATGAGATTTGCACAATCATTGGAGGAGATTGCCAATGAGGATTGCGCAGTTAAAGCCAAGGGAATTCAAATTCATTCCATCCATTCTCTCATCTTGGATTTTGCAGTAGAGGCAGGAAAACAGTGGAGGAGTTTTGAACCTGTGACTTGTTCAAAACTGAGCTAGTTTGTGTGTAACTTTTGGAGACAGTACTGAGTACTTGTGAGGAGTATTGTACTGAGATTGTTACATGATTCTTCTTCATTATAATATACATACAGTAGGGGGTTTTCAGCTATAAGCTTTCCCCAGTATACATACTGTGTTATATGTGTCGAATTTCTATGTGCGCATGTGAATGTTTTCAATACCGCTTGTTGTTTTTATTTCCGCATGTGATGATTAATGCGTAGAAGAGATTATGTGTTATGTATGAAGCTCAAATAGTATGTGACCAGGATAATATCGGTGAATAACTCAGAAAATTATTCAAATTTCTACATAAAGCTCCATGAGAAATATGTTTTGTTTACAGCTATTTTATGGTTTATAGGTGTGATTAAACACCGAGGACGGTGTTCCCCAAAGGGGGAGGGTTTTGTAACAACCCTAGTGAGAAATCCATTTAATAAAGTTAAAAAACAATAACCACAGTCAATGGGACACATATTCCAAGCTAAATATTGGGCAAGACATCTTAGCGGGTGTTCATTTCGGTTTATTATGGCTAAAGGAAATTGGCAAAGGCAATGTCAAAGGCTTTGAAAAGGCATGATGCATTAATTGACATTTTATTTATGAAAATAATGGAAAATAAGATAAAATGAAGGTGAACGACCACAAGTTGCACGTGAGGCAAAAATTGAAGGAAAATAATGTAAAATGAAGGAAATAGAGGCCTCATTAATAAAAAGGCTTCTAAGGATCAGTTGGTAAGATTTTAGTCAGTGCAGTATTGGAAATCTCATTATTCTCTCTCTCTCTCATACTCTTAAGCACTAGTATTCTTGGAGCACTCTTGGAGAGTGTGGCATACTTGGATATTTGGATCAAGAATGCAAAGGAAGAGTAGGAAAGCACATGTGGACATCGGGAACAACAGGTACAAAGGGTTTTGATTGAAATTATTGAGTTGCATGTATGTTTTCCTCACTATTTTTGGCATGCATGGTGTATGCATGTGGATTTTCCTAACCTTTCCATTTCCTGGATAGCCATGGTGTTATGGGTTTATTTCCATTGATTGTTTTTTGGTTAGTTCTCATGATTCCTTTAGCTATTGGGTTGAGTTATTAGTTGCTGGAGCCTTGGTTGGAAAAACACTCTGGATCTTGGTGGACAGTTGTTGGGTTGAGTTACTAGTCCTGGAGCCTTGGTTGGAAAAAATATCTAGAGCCATATGTGGGTTGAGTTACTATTCCTGGAGCCTCAGTTGGAAAAACGCTCTTGAGCCCAAAAATAGCTAGGGTTTAGTTACTAGTCCTGGAGCCTTGGTTGGAAAAAATTCTTTAGATCCTTGGAGCAGCTTGGATAGAGACCAATTCATGATGTTTGTGATGTTCGACCCTGAGGTGGAATCATTGGTCGAGGGTTGAGGTGGTTTGGCCTCTGGAATCCCTAGATTGATTTTGATTTATGTGTTTTATGAGATCCCACATTCATGCTTGGAATATGGCACGAGGGTGATTAGCTAAAGTGATACTTGGCTCAACCAATCTATGGTCGAGTGGAATGTGAAAGCCCCATCTCCGGTTGGTTTTTACATTCAATAATGAAGAGCTCATTCCTTTGGTATTTGGGATGAAAATTTACTAGTTTATGTATGCATTTTACTTTGTTGTATCCATTGTATTTCTGTTGTTATTATGATGGTTATGAGAATGTATTTTTATAGTGATGATCTATGGATTTCCCCATGTTTTTACATGTAAATGGATGTACAATGTATCTATGGTCAAATATATTGAATTGCAGCTTATGATGTAGGGGAGAAATTCCTCTTAGCGATTTTCAGATAAGTATGAGACCCCTATGCTTAATTTTTTTATTTACACCTGTAGATTCAATGTTTGTGACATGTTTGAAAAAATGTTTGTCATGGCTAGGAGGGGTCCGAATGAGTTCTTTTTGATGTGATTGCTTATGTATCATTGTCTGATTGTTATTTATCATCCCTTAATTTTTCGTGAAATTCTGGGTAGTGACCTAGGCTCTCGGTCTGAAAAGGTGGCTCAAATCTAGAGATGAAAGCACAAAACTAAGTATTTAGGGCCATGTCGCTGGCACGAAATGTTGTGCCTATGGATATAGCCTCTTAGCACCTGAAAAGCATTGCTATGCATGTGAATATGGCTCAAAGGGGGTCAAAATGTCAGTATGGCTATTAGGATGAATTCTAATCACAAGCGTATGAAAAAATCTCACTTTAGCTGTGCATAACAAACATCCCTAACATCAAAGATGGCTGCCAATTTCTTTATATCTACAGTTAGTTGAATAAGACATATGCTACAAAAAATACAGATCTACGGAGTTAAAGACATTAAGCAGTAAATAAAAGCAAGAGTTGCTCCATGTAGGTTTTAACCCTGTATATAAATTGTCTACAAACGAATCTTAAAAAAAAAAAAAATAATATCGAGAGCATAAAACATAAAACAGATATACACAGATATTTTCCTTTGGATCCCAAATTTGGACGACCAACTTGATTTTCATTATATTCCTTTTAGTGTTACAACACATATATATACATGCCGAAGCATACATAAACCCCAATCCATTAACCCTGGATTAGAACATAACCGTAGTTCCCTTGACTGGATCTACAAAATACCAGGAGCCGAAAACCATCATCCCCCAAAACCATGTGCAAACTCATGCACAAAACCATGGGTTTGTCCGCCTATGAGTGGGTCTGCACACCCAAAAAAAATTGCCGGGGCATTGCCTGAGACCCCAACAGGGGGGCTACCGCCCCCCCTGTGACCCCCTTTATGCGCCCAGCGCAACGTACACATGCCCAACATTCTCCCATTAGTTTTTTTTCTTTCTGCAGGGGGCCACGGGAGAGCTTAATAATCAGTCCAGCTCTGCAACACCCATTGTTTCTCTACACAAAGAGAACTTCTGAGTGATCACAGACTTCGTTAATACATCTGCAACATTCTTCAAAGTGTCCACCTTTACAAGCAACACCATTTTAACCTCAACCATATCTCTCATAAAGTGATATTGAACATCAATGTGCTTTGTATTTGAATGATAAGTAGGGTTCTTAGCTAAGAAAATTGCACTTTGGCTATCACAGTCTATTCTTATAGCTTGCTACACCAACCCCATACTTGAACACAATCTCTGCAACCAAACCACTTCCTTGCTTGCATGAGTTCCTGCCATTTATTCTGCCTCTGTAGTTGAAAGAGCCACTACAGACTGTATTTCACTCATCCAACTGACTACACCTCCAAATAGGCTAAACACAAAACAACGTGTAGATCTTCTTTGGTCTAGATCTCCAACCTAGTATGCATCAACAAAACCACGAATGTCCAAAACTCTTTCCAACCCTAGTCTTCCTTGGTAGCACAAACCATAATACTGGTGCCACACAAATATCTAAAAACTCGCTTCACTAATGTCCAATGATCCTTCCTTGGGTTTGACATAAACCTGCTCAATAGTCCCACTGCATGTGCAATGTCTGGTCTAGTATAGACCATTGCATACATCGGGCTACCCATTACACTTGCATATGGAACACGGGACATATCCTCCTCTTCTTCTTGTGTCTTGGGACATTGTTTAGTAGATGGCTTTACACCTACAGGAATCAGAACTTGTTGTAGCCACTACAACACCACCCAAATTTTTGGGTCCCCCTCTGCTCACTCAGCCGTTAGGGTTTTGACCCGGACTGTAGTCAGTGACGCCCCCTTAACCTATTCCCTGCCCCTCATAAAACTTCCCACCATCATGACTAGATAATTTTTCTGCAGCCATGCCATGTGTGGGGGGATCATCATTCATACACTCAAATGGAAGCTTTTCTGTGTATTAAGTATGTCCTTTAAAAGCAATTTCATCGTATATCATTTAGGTATTCTATTTGGGTACTCCACCAAGCTCATGGTCCCATGTAAATTATTTGGGGACATTATTCTCTAAAAGGTAACTGTGAACTAATTGATATTCTAATGATTCATGTAGGTCAGTCCCATGGATGATATACCCAACAATATCATCATCGCACTAAAGGAAAGAAATTGGAACTAAAATGACAAGAGCACACTAGTTGGGGGAATTGTCGGTCACAATTAAGCCACATATTTGCGGATGTATAGATTCATTCCTAAAGAGAGAGGCTTGTATAAGGCGATAACTTGTTCAATGGGGAATTATAGTCCAAATCAAAAGAGTGTTCTCATTCCATACCCATACCAAATCCATAGTTAAAGGGAAAAGGAGGGATTCTGATGACTACGCATTATGAAATGCTTAAAAGGTCATGGGCTAACATAGGCATAAACATAGCTCCATATTTGCGCACAATATGGACTACTCAATGAGCCATATCTCGCACAGAATTCTACAAACTGCTCCACAATGTAGGCATATATGTGTCATGAAGCCTTGTTGATTGGGAAGAAATTTGATTCATGTGCTAAATGATATCAAGCTCTCCTCATGTAAAACTAAGGAGCACTTAATGGATTAATACAAGACACATACGTAGCGTCTTGTGGTAGCGTCACGCTGGGCCACACAAGGAAGAGAGGGTGTAGCCCAATGAAGACCATCTCTGGCCAATCCGAGAGGAGGAGAAAAACCATAGAGTTGATAGCAAAGGGAATGACCCTTCTATTCAACTGTTTGTTTTGTCGTAGTGCAGTCTCTGGTGACATATTGTGATTAACATAGTCACGAGAAAATTACATGACGTGGGTATCTACTCAGCCATCTCTTGACCAGTTTCGTTCGAGATGTCTACCATTTTTGTTCTCTTGAAGCCATGCTCTTCAAAATAGACAAGAGAAACAGACTCATGATGATAATCATGTCTTGTTGATCGTGTCCCTGTAGCCCGACGCTCGTAGAAGTATCAACTGAAAAAAATATGAGAGAATGCGATCTATGGTGAGAGCCACCAGTCGCTGGGTCGCAAAACGGATGGAGAAAATGAAATATGCGACCGGTGTAGATTTGTGACCTTCGTGAGGTCACATTTCACATTAAAACACAATCGCGCTATCCCTCTAGGTCGTTGGGTTGCAAAACTATTGTAGCAAATGAAATATGTGAATGGCGTGGAGTTTCGACTGTGCGACCTTCATGAGGTCGCATTTCACATTAAAACACAATCACGCTATCCCTCTAGGTCGTTGGGTCACAAAACTGTTGTAGCAAATGAAATATGTGACTGGCGTGGAGCTGCGACCGTGCAACCTACGTGAGGTTGCATTTCACATTAAAACACTAGGTCGCACTACTGCTGAGGTTGCAAGACCTCACCTCAAGAAAGCAGCCGGAGTTGCGACCTCGTTGAAATGAAAATCTTGTGAACTATGAATTCCATGCTTTTCATTCACGAACTGAGAGAGCCTTCCGATGGTGTTTGGGAGAAGGACATGTCAACACGTAGGATTCAAGTTATGAAAGAAAATCCTAGCACTTTCTTACGCACTCCGAATTATGACCTTTTAACCCCATTCCAAAGGATCTCCTCCTTATTGATATCTCGGTGAAAACCTTATGAAAATGGGAGGGGTATCATTGGCACATATCGTGGTTTCCTTTGTGGAGAACGTAAGGAGGGTGTAGTCCCAGTTAACACTCCATCTCCAATGGGTTTTGGACCAATAGGAGGTATGAGTTAATATTAGCAAGGCGAATCTCTGCCCCAGCCTACAAGGTTGATGGCTCTGATGACAGAGGCACCTAGATTGAAATAAAGACATCGCTATTGATCCTATTGACGGGCTTAGCTACGAACATTCAGATCCTGGGAAAATTTAGTAGAGACCACACTGTGGCATAACACTTGATCCGAATGGAAAATGGCATCCACCCATGGTATTCATCTACCCATGTTATCCATCAACCCATGGAATTTACCCATGGTATTGTAAATGACATCGTCCCATGATATTAATCCACCCATTGTATTTATTCGCCCATGGTATTGTAAGTGACATCTATCCATGATATTCATTCACCCATGGTATGTATCCACCCATGGTATTCATCCACACATGGAATTTACTCATGGTATTGTAAGAGGTATCTACCCATGGTATTGACCCATGGTTTCGACCCATGCTATCCACCTATGGTATCTACACATTGTATTGTAACTCAAAAAAGGCTATAGATAACAAGCCTCATTTTGTAGAAGGACATATTGTTCACCACAATGTAGCTTCTACAGTTATTCTTTGTTTTAATAAAACAAGTTTCTCTGTGGTTTTATTTGTTGTGTGTGTTTTTTTTATTTTATTTGGCATTCTAATTTTGTAGATCTTGTCAGACCCATTTCAATTTTTTATATCTCGGGGGCCTCCCCCAAAGATATGGTTTAGTGGTACCAGAGCTAGGTTACGAATCCATGGGAATGAGGGTTTGAAGCATATTTCAGTGTCAATTTTTGGCAGCAATCTTCAACAAACTTCATGAATTTATTGGGCGACGAGTTTGAAGATCAGGTATGAAAATTTTACAAAATTGAAGACCATGTCTAGACTCCTTGCAAAAAAATACCCAAATTCAAAAAAAAAAAATCGACCGAATTGGAGTTTGGATGAGGGAGATATCACTAATCCTAAATCAGCAATGTTGTAGAAAATGTTATGACGAAAATTCGTAGACGGCAGGTATACTGTCATTTTTCGTAGTTTTTAGTGCGGAATTTCAAAGAAATAGCTATAGATATGAGCTCCCCTTGAAAAATCACCCAAGTTCAAAAAACAAATCGGTCGAATCAGAGTCCATATGTGGGAGTTATCGTTGATTTAAATTCAACTATTTTTTCAGAAATTTTGTGACGACGAGACAGTTCCAGCGCGAATCTGAGAGTCTAGAGTCTCTAGATAGCGATTTCAAACACATGAGAAGATGCAGAATGATCATTCCATTTTCAAAAATAGGTTATAATAAATATTTCGAGTTATATTTTTCGATTTATGCTCATTTTAAATCTGGAGTAGCATTCGAAGCAGGTTCCCTTTGGAGACGTGACCTCCCACCCTGCTTTAGTAGGCACCTGCTTCACATTCATCAGTTTCAGCATAGCAGCGATTGGCTTGGGTTATTTGGAGACGTGCCCTCCCACCCCAAACTATGTAGGCACCTGCTACTTCATCAACAATCAACATCACGGTTATGGGTCAACCGCACAAAATCTTTTTCGTTGAAGTCCATTTGCTAGGCTGCACACTGTTATTCACACAGTTGGTCACAAGAATTACAGAGTATCTCTAGCCTCGGATCTTTGGTGTTCATGATTTTGGTTCATCCACAAATCCACACTTCATCGAAGTCCATTTTCTAGGCCACACACTGTCAATATCACAATTGGTCACAAGAATTATAGGGTATTTCTATCCTCGGATCTTCATTCATCATGGTTAATTGTTAACTACACAAAACCCTTCTCTTCAGTGGCTCTTCATATTCAACAAAGGCTACTCAGAAGGGAACTTCACGCAATGGGGACCACTGCTTCTTAAGGAGAGAGGAATGACCCTAATGGAAAATGGCATCCACCCATGTTATCCATCAACCCATGGTATTGTAAATGACATCGAGCCATGGTATTCATCCACCCATTGTATTTATTCCCCCATGGTATTGTAAATGACATCTATCCATGATATTCATTCACCATGGTATGTATCCACCCATGGTATTGATCCACACATGGAATTTACCCAAGGGATTGTAAGAGGTATCTACCCATGGTATTGACCCATGGTATTGTAAGTGGTATCTACCCATGGTATTGACCCATGGTTTCGACCCATGGTATCCACCTATGGTATCTACGCATAGTATTGTAACTCAAAAAATGCTATAAATAACAAGCCTCATTTTTTAAAAGGACAGGTTGTCCACCACAATGTAGCTTCTACAGTTATTCTCTATTTTAATAAAACAAGTTTCTTTGTGGGTGTTTTTTTTTTTGGCAATCTAATTTTGTAGATCTTGTCAGATCCACTTCAACTTTTTATATCTCTGGGGCCTCCCCCCAAGATATGGATCAACACTTGACCACACAGGGGTCTAAGCTTATTATTTTCTAAATCATTCTTTCAGCTAATTAATTGTGTTTCAACATCAATATTTTAAAAGACGCGTGACCCATGTTACTTTGTTTACAGGCATAGGTAGTTGACGCATAGACGGTTCAAGTTCACAGGTCACAGGTCGCAGATTGCTCAAGGTCGTAGGTCACAGATTGCTCAAGGTCGTAGGTCACAGATTGCCCATGGTCGCAAGTCGCAGATTTCTCAAGATCACAGGTTGCAGATTTCCCAAGGTCGCAAGCCGCAGGTTGCATACAACCCTGGGTCGCAGGTTGCAAATGGCCTAAGTCGCAAGCCATCTCAACAGTCGATAAGACCAAGAGTCAAGGGAAACTCAAGGGTCATCTTAGCCTATATGTACTACTTCGGGAAAGGATACATAGGAATTTTAGCTCAGAAATTGAAGCCAGTATGATAGAGGAATTGTTGCTTGAGAGCTAAACACACTCAACTCTTGGTACCAAGTAGAGATAGAGGTAGCGAGGCTAGGGTTTTTGCATCATGCATTGAGATGAATAGCTCATGTTCCACTATTGGGTGTTGATGAGTTGTAAACATGTAGTTGATGTTGCAGTAGTAGTAATAATATATTCTCTTTTCCGACAATGATTCACGTGCTTGTTTGTGGTGATGGTACTAGCTATATAATATTTCACTATGTTGTACGAATGCTTTCATGCATGCAATTGATTATGAACTAATTCATAGTGGTTGCATGTGCATTTTCCCTTGAATCAGTGTTTATTTGTCCCTTGCCACGTCGGTGATCTATTTTGAACTAATTTGCAGTTAAATTCTGGTGTGATTTCTTTCATGTATGTTCGACTGGTTTTTCGGCTCACCGATCTCATTCACGACATACCCCCCTTTTATTTTGCTGCTTAGAATTTCTTGTATCTTTTTTTATGGTTCTTAAATCTTGGGCTGATTTTGCTTCACTAATTGGTCATTTCAACTTTGCCTCTGCTCCATCATCTTCTCATCTGAAAACCAAGAGTGAAAACACTTATGGCGGCAGCCGGGCCCACATGCCGGATGGGGCTCCTATCCCAAACGGTGTGAGGTCTAATTAAGACCTTTCACCGGGGAGACCCCCTTGTTGTCGGCAGTACAAATTTTCCTGTCAACAAAATTGGCGCTAGAAGGAGGGCCAGATGACAAGATGAGCCCTTAGATCCTGCAGTTAGTTTCATATCTATAATGGCTCGTCCCCAAGTCATTCTCACAAGATGTTTATCAGATTTATCTGGTTCTCGATGCTCAATCCCTGATGAACCTCGGTATCACTTGTCCCAGTAAAATTCGATGGTGAGAACGGATAACCGAGCACCTTTCAGATTTCTGTGAGTTTTGTGAGTGTTATAAAATTGACAATGAGGAATTGGCTTGTGTGCTTTTCTCCCTCACTCTCGAAGGTTGCGTTAAGCAATGGTGCCGCACATTGCCAACAGCTTCCATCCATTTGTTCAAGTAGCTCGTTGGTGAATTACAACAAGCTTTTCACATGTATGATTTTCAAAATGTATTAATATGGTTAAATGAGATCAGAATGGAACCTCAAGAATCTGTAGAGGAGTTTTCTATCAGATTTGTTCATCTTTTTTTTGAGTTCCCTGAAAGGGATGTCGATTGGGCATATTTAATTGAACAATTTCGACAAGTGGTTTTCGTTTCCCTAGAACAATTTCAATCAGAAACCAAGCCCGATCCCAGTGTTTTTTATGATGATCCTCACGTTTCCAGCTATTCAGGATTTTTACCTAATGTTTCCTTGTCTATCTGCCCGAGTCCAGAACACATTGAGGCCTCCCAAAATAATATTACTATTCCTCCTCCTGAATTGTCGCGTAATGGAGTTTTGGTCGCAAAAGTTCTAAGTGATGATAGACGTATGCATGATAATAAAACCTGTTGTACCATCTCTGAATCTTTCACGCACCCTGTCAAATCAGAGCTTGAAAACCATATTGGACCAACATCTCTCCCTGTTAATGAAACCTATCTCGAGTCCACTGAATGCTTACCTGGGCACAATCCTAAATCTCATTCACATACTGATAATAAATTGAGTCTTGGCCCAGATAAAGTTGATTTCCCTTCAAAATCATTGGACCGTAATGGGCATGTAGGATCATTGGCCTCTTTGGATGACACTAATGTGTGAGATGAAGGTCCTTGTATGGTAGATGCCCCTGCCTCCGAATCATTTCATCCATTATTCCCTGATTTATTTCTTGAGCCTGCCACGCCAGTAAATTCTTCAAGTCTTTCGAAATCGTCTTGTACTAGTGTTAGAAACAATCATGAGCATGTGGGTGGTGTTTCGCAATCGCATTAAAAAATTGATGAATCTCTTATGTCTGATATTTTTCATCCGCAATATATAAAAAACCAAAAGAGCGACTGGCTAGCTTAGCAACCTCAAGAGGTTTCTTTTATTGATTCATCCCAATTGTTAACCCAAGAGGAGTCTAATATACCGGATGCCCAACCTAATCAAATTGGTGGCTCCAATGATCGTTTAAAATTATCTGAAAATATATTCACTCACGCCTCTGAGGACTGTCATTTGTATCTATCCATTGACCATACGAAGCCACCAAAATTTGATGATCCACTTTGTGATGATTCATGGACCCATCAGGAAATTGAAGCAATTTAGCTTCTTCTGGCTGTTACCTCAAGTTCTTACGATCATGATGAAACCCCTGAAGCAAGCCAAACTAGGGTTTCTCAGATTAGGGTTTCTGAAATAACGGTTCCCATGTATCACACTCCTCTCGGCATAACCGCGTTGGATGTTAGATCATCTGGGCAAACCATACATTCGAGTGATATTTGCCTGAGTACATATTTCTATTCCCTATAGCTGGTATGCAACAACTGATATATCCTAATTTATTCACTGGAAGGAAAACACCAGCCATTGTCTCTAATCTTTTTGGTTGTTTCCCAGCCAGTACCAGTTGCACTCAAGCACAAGCATGTGATGTTTGGCAAACTTCTCTACTGCCTGAAAATGTTTTGGTAAATTCACCCCATATTGGGAAATCTAAAGAATATGATACATTGGATTGTCAATCGATCAGTGCGCAAACATTTGGCCGAATTGATAATAAGGCCATTGAAAATTTTCCAATCACCATGATTAATGATCACATCTGTTCCCTAGTTGATCTCACCAAACCATCAAATTTTGGAAGCCCCTTGCTCAAAGGTCCAGAGTTTGTCTAGGAGGGTGAAGAATTTTAGCCTCCACTCAAGGTTGCTTTGGATCCTCGCATCCTCGACAAAACCCAGGGACAACTCTGAACTAGGGCTTTCAAAATTAGGGTTTCCGTACTTGGGTTCATGAGCACCTCAAATTCACCTTGTGGATGCTTATTTTTTTCATTCCATCAAATTGATCATCCTCAACATCATGGTGAGATTCCCAATTAGTTTGACAGATCCTATCCAATGAATATACCTACAAATAGGTGATGTCCTACCCTGCTTCTGTCGGACCTAGCATGGTGCGTGGATGGATGTGTGTCACTTATAAATGATTTTAGGTTTAAGGTACGTATTTCTATGTATCAGGATGAAAGTGAAATTTAAATCAAACCATCTATTCTGGCACATTCTCTGGTAAGTAGCCATGACCTTCTGGTTGTCGCACATGCCTTTCAAGTAAGTATTTTTTTCGGTGCAAATTTTTTTATGCTGGATCTAATTGCGAACATTGTTGTTGTTGTAGGGTGGGAACTAATGTGGTGGCTACACTAGAAAGCTGATTTCACATAAAGTTGATTTCACATAACTCGATCGCTTCTTTGGTTAAACTAGGCTTTTAGGTTTAGGCTAGCTAGGATCTGTTAATAATTTTTTGTAGTCAAGTTGTTAATTAGGTTTACTTGCTAAGGTTTTGCTTTATGGTTTAAAATTATGCTTGCTGTCTTTTCTTGCGGTCAGTAGTTTATGCATTATAATTGTCCACTTATGTTGCACTCATTTTTCTTCCGGTTTGCTTATTGCTGCATACTATTCAAATAATCATTGCATGTGCTTTGCCTTGTTTATTCACCTGCATTTATTTGATCTTTCTCACACATGGAATTGCATTACATCATAAGCCTCATCTGTTGCATCGCGTTGTATTCCTTCTTCCTCACATCATTTGCACTCGTTGTTGAGATAACTGTGAAATTTTTCGTACATTGCATACCATTGCATGAGCCCTCATTGAACCTGGGGTCTTGAAACCATCAGTGCCCAGACTAGCTTTCTTACTCCCCCTTGCATGGGTCTAAAGCCGGATGGATTGCTTTTACCTCTTTGCATGCATTGAAATCCTGATGATCTTTCTTAATTGTTTTTCCCTGACCGCTGGAACCCTAACTCCATGGTTTGTGTGAGGTTGCGGTGGTTACCTCAAAGGGAAGCTTCTCTCAGAACAGGTCATCAAAGTCACGTTCTCACAATAATGCCTATGAGTCTAAATTAATTAGCTAGGGAGATACGATCCGGTGCTTGTGGGGAACCCTAACGAGTTTGAATGTCCTATATCCGCAACCTGAGTCTTGTGCCCACCTTAGTCTTGAATATCTTAATGATTTGTTTTTCTTAGTTCGCCTATGGGTGGGAGATGGGGTGAAGGCTTGGCATGAGGGAAAACCCAAATTAGAATATCTTTCAGTTTCTGTCAAACAAGAAACAACCTCTCTTGCCCATAGCATAATTCAGGATGCCTCATCCGCCCTTGCAAATAAGTGCCATGAGCACATACAAATAAGTGCTACAAGCACATAAAAAAAAATAATAAGGGTAAAGGATTGAGAAAGGCTGCTTGCGTAGAGAGGTAACGCAACGACTCTGCCGGGGTACTAACCAGGCTCGCTGGCAGCAGAGCAATGTTTGTGATTTCTTAAGGTGACTCCGCTGGGGTATTGTCCGTGAACTTCCGCTTTGCGTTTTCTGATTAACAGGACCTAGCTGAGGCACAAGTATTGGGCATATCTGTAAAGGTCAAAGTAATAAAAAGAGTACCTGCAGAACCTGTTCAATATTCCTTTGCATCACTATATGGACTTAAAGTATTATTGGGACGTTGAACGAGATGTTGGATTCTACTAGTGGTTCGCCATTTGTTGTAGCCGCTACAACACCACCCAAAATTTTGGGTATATTCAAAATTTCGGGTCCCCCTCTGCTCACTCAGTCATTAGGGTTTTGACCCAGCCTGTAGTCAGTGATGCCCCCTTAACCTATTCCCTGCCTCTCGTAAACCTTCTCACCACCATGACTAGATAATTTTTCCGCAGCCACACCATGTGTGGGGGGATCATCATGCATACACTCGAATGGAAGTTTTTCTATGTATTAAGTATGTCCATTAGAAGCACTTTCACCATATGTCATTTAGGCATTCTATTTGGGTACTCCACCAAGCTCATGGTCCCATGTAAATTATTTGGGGACATTATTCTCTAAAAGGTAACTGTGAACTAATTGATATTATAATGATTCATGTAGGTCGGTCCCACGGATGATATACCCAAATATATCATCATCGCACTGAAGGAAAGAAATTGGAACTAAAATGACAAGAGCGCACTAGTTGGGGGAATTGTCGGTCATGGTTAAGCCATATATTTCTGGATGTATAGTTTCATTCCTAAAGAGAGAGGCTTGTATAAGGCGATAACTTATTCAATGGGGAATCATAGTCCAAATGAAAAGAGCTTTCTCATTCCATACGCATACCAAAGCCATAGTTAAAGGGAAAAGGAAGGATTCCGATGACTACGCATTATGAAATGCTTGAAAGGTCATGGGATAACATAGGCATAAACATAGCTCCATAAATGCGCACTGTATGGACTACTCAATGAGTTATATCTTGCACATAATTATGCAAACTGCCGCACAACATATGCATATGTGTGTCATGAAGCCTTGTTGATTGGGAAGCAATTTGATCCGTGTGCTAAATGATATCAAGCTCTCCTCATGTAAAATTAAGGAGTGCTTAATGGATTAATACAAGACACATACACAATGTCTTGTGGTAGCGTCATGCTGGGCCGCACAAGGAAGAGAGGGTGCAGCCCGATGAAGACCATCTGTAGCCAACCCGAGAGGAAGAGAAAAACCGCAGAGCTGCTAGCAAAGGGAATGACCCATCTATTCCACGCTTTGTTTTGTCGTAGTACAGTCTCTAGCGGCATATTGTGATTAACATAATCACGAGAAAATTACATGACGTGGGTATCTACTCAGCCATATCTTGACCAGTTCCATTTGAGATGTCTTCCATTTTCGTTCTCTCGAATCCATGCTCTTCCCAACAGACAAGAGAAACAAACTCATGACGATAATCATGTCTCGTTGATTGTGTCCCTGTAGCCCGATGCTCGTAGAAGTATCAACTGAAAAAAATATGAGGGAATACGACCTATGGTGAGTGCGACTGGTCGCTGGGTCACAAAACTGATGGAGTAAACGAAATATGTGACTGGTGTAGAGTTGCGACCATGCGACCTTCGTGAGGTTGCATTTCACATTAAAACACAATCGCGCTATCCCTCTAGGTCATTGGTGCTGGGGTTCCCATGTTTTGGCTAGATTGGCAAGACCAAAAGATGAGACAACATCAGAACCACTTTCAGACCTCAGGATCTAGCCCTCTTGGGTGCAGAGAGGGATCTCTCTAGCTTGAGCAAAGGTTTATTTCTATGAAGCTCAAGGTTTAAGATGTTAGGCTAGTTATAGGCACGAGTTTGTTTGTTTGATTGTTTGTTTTTGGTTGCTGGTTATCAGGAAAGAAGGTTTCAATGTAAGACCAGGATGAGAAAAGAGGGATAAGGCAGAGGTGAAATATTTCAGGAAATATTTGAAACCATTGGGCAATGGGGTCAGGAAAGGATTTTCTTGCTACTCAACAGGCAGGCTTTCAATTGGGCTAGTCATATGGAACTTAGGATATTCAAGATGATTATGTGATATGGACAGTAGGACGGGGGAGATAACACAGATTTCAGAGCACAAAGTTGTAGATCAGCAGGTTGTACAAGGATCCTAGTGGACAGGGCTAACTCTAATCCCCAGTGTTCCCAAATCTTCCAACTGAATCTATAACAAGAAGCATCTAAGAACTGAATTCATTTAATTCATACATCAGAGAGCAAGCAATAACATCCACTACAATGGTTAAACCAATTGAAAAAATTCCTTAGATAATACGTTCAGAAGAGAAACATAAAAGGCAAGGAGAGCAGAAACATAGGGTACCTAACAAGGGTAAATCCTATGCCAATATTCTGATGCAAGCCAGTAGAAACGAAATGAAATGAATGTAAACACAGAGACAAAAAAAAATCACTGCTGCTTCAGATCAGGATCCAAAGAAATGTGCCTGTCATATTAAATAACAATACCAATCAAGTACAAAATTTCCAATAGCTGAATACTCAGTCTGAGAACATATCCTTCAACCTATCTTACAATCTTTACACAGAGACTGTGTCTCAAAAGCAACTGCTTGCAGTTCTCTGATAACTGATCAACAACCTTTACAATGTTTTTCTCATGAGTTTTATAGCAGAAGAGAAGTAGAGAAGGTAGGTGGAAGACGAAATGCAGTATTAAACCTCTGAAAAGAAAGAGGGTCGTAGCCCATTCTGTTTTAAATCCTGTGCATTCAATTCCTGGTGTTCTTTGGGTGCATGAATGATCTCCACCAGAATTCAGATTACTCTAATATGATTCTGAAGTACTATGACTGCAGTATTGTGTGATGCTATAGGTGAATAAACAAAAGATGAATGAATGATAAAGAAGTCTGCCATACTGATGAAATAAATGCTTCGATAGTACCGGGGGTGTTTTCAGGATAGGAAATCTCTCCAGAACTCGGCATAGATTGAACAGTGCATGGGCGCTCTGTCCTTATGGAGGAAAAACATGCTGCTACTGTAGAAAACCATGGTAGTACGGTTTCCAGTGCATTAAACCTCTGATTGATCTTGGGGGTTTTCAATCTAGTACCTTGCCTCTAAAAAACTGGATTAATCCTTTAAAATCTCCATTTTAATGCTTTGACTCTTTGATTTCCTTGTTGATTTCTCTTTGCCGCTCCCACAGTTGCCCAATTGCTTATGTATCATTTTCTGATTGTTATTTATCATCCCTTAATTTTTCGTGAAATTCTGGGTAGTGATCTAGGCTCTCGGTCTGAAAAGGTGGCTCAAATCTAGAGATGAAAGCACAAAACTAAGTATTTAGGGCCATGTCGCTGGCATGAAATGTTGTGCCTATAGCTATAGCCTCCTAGCACCTGAAAGTAGTGCTATGCATGCGAATATGGCTCAAAGGGGGTCAAAATGTTAGTATGGCTATTAGGATGAATTCTAATCGCAAGCGTATGAAAAAAGCTCACTTTAGCTGTGCATAACAAACATCCCTAACATCAAAGATGGCTGCCAATTTCTTTAGATCTAAAGTTAGTTGAATAAGACATATGCTACAAAAAATCCAGATCTACGGAGTTAAAGACATTAAGCAGTAAATAAAAGCAAGAGTTGCTCCATGTAGGTTTTAACCCTGTATAGAAATTGTCTACACACGAATCTTATAACAGAAAATAAACAATAGCGAGAGCATAAAACATAAAACAGATAAACACAAAGATTTTCCCCTGGATCCCAAATCGGGACTACCAGCTTGATTTTTCATTATATTACTTTTAGTGTTACAACACATATATATACATGCCGAAGCATACATAAACCCCAATCCATTAACCCTGGATTAGAACATAACCGTAGTTCCCTTGACTGGATCTACAAAATACCAGGAGCCGAAAACCATCATCCCCCAAAACCATGTGCAAACTCATGCACAAAACCATGGGTTGGTCCGCCTATGAGTGGGTTTGCACACCCAAAAAAAATTGCCGAGGCATTGCCTGAGACCCCGACAAGGGGGCTACCGCCCCCCCTATGACCCCCTTTCTGCGCCCAGCGCAACGTACACATGCCCAACATTCTCCCATTAGATTTTTTTCTTTCCGTAGGGGGCCACAGGAGAGCTTAATAATCAGTCCAGCTCTGCAACACCCATTGTTTCTCTACACCAAGAGAACTTCTGAGTGCTCACAGACTTCGTTAATGCATCTGCAACATTCTTCAAAGTGTCCACCTTTACAAGAAACACCCTTTTAACCTCAACCATATCTCTCACAAAGTGATATTGAACATCAATGTGCTTTGTATTTGAATGATAAGTAGGGTTCTTAGCTAAGAAAATTGCACTTTGACTATCACAGTCTATCCTTATAGCTTGCTACACCAACCCCATACTTGAACACAATCTCTGCAACCAAATCACTTCCTTGCTTGCATGAGTGCCTGCCATTTATTCTGCCTCTGTAGTTGAAAGAGCCACTACAGACTGTCTTTTACTCATCCAACTGACTACACCTCCAAATAGGCTAAACACAAACCCACGTGTAGATCTTCTTTGGTCTAGATCTCCAACCTAGTATGCATCAACAAAACCACGAATGTCCAAAACTCTTTCCAATCCTAGTCTTCCCTGGTAGCAAAAACCATAATACCGGTGCCACACAAATATCTGAAAACTCGCTTCACTAATGTCCAATGATCCTTCCTTGGGTTTGACATAAACTTGCTCAATAGTCCCACTGCATGTGTAATGTCTGGTCTAGTATAGATCATTGCATACATCGGGCTACCCATTACACTTGCATATGGAACACGGAACATATCCTCCTCTTCTTCTTGTGTCTTGGGACACTGTGTAGTAGACAACTTTACACCTACAGGAATCAGAACTTGTTGTAGCCACTACAACACCACCCAAATTTTTGGGTCCCCCTCTGCTCACTCAGCCGTTAGGGTTTTGACCCGGACTGTAGTCAGTGACGCCCCCTTAACCTATTCCATGCCCCTCATAAACCTTCTCACCATCATGACTAGATAATTTTGCTGCATCCATGCCATGTGTGGGGGGATCATTATGCATACACTCAAATGGAAGCTTTTCTGTGTATTAAGTATGTCCATTAGAAGCACTTTCATAGTATATCATTTAGGTATTCTATTTGGGTACTCCACCAAGCTCATGGTCCCATGTAAATTATTTGGGGACATTGTTCTCTAAAAGGTAACTGTGAACTAATTGATATTATAATGATTCATGTAGGTCGGTCCCATGGATGATATACCCAACAATATCATCATCGCACTAAAGGAAAGAAATTGGAACTAAAATGACAAGAGCACACTAGTTGGGGGAATTGTCGGTCACAATTAAGCCACATATTTGCGGATGTATAGATTCATTCCTAAAGAGAGAGGCTTGTATAAGGCGATAACTTGTTCAATGGGGAATCATAGTCCAAATCAAAAGAGTGTTCTCATTCCATACGCATACCAAAGCCATAGTTAAAGGGAAAAGGAGGGATTATGATGACTACGCATTATGAATGCTTAAAAGGTCATGGGCTAACATAGGCATAAACATATCTCCATATCTGCGCACTATATGGACTACTCAATGAGCCATATCTTGCACAAAATTCTACAAACTGCTCCACAATGTAGGCATATATGTGTCATGAAGCCTTGTTGATTGGGAATAAATTTGATTCATGTGCTAAATGATATCAAGCTCTCCTCATGTAAAACTAAGGATCACTTAATGGATTAATACAAGACACATACGTAGCGTCTTGTGGTAGCGTCACGCTGGGCCACACAAGGAAGAGAGGGTGTAGCCCAATGAAGACCATCTCTAGCCAATCCAAGAGGAGGAGAAAAACCATAGAGTTGATAGCAAAGGGAATGACCCTTCTATTCAACTGTTTGTTTTGTCGTAGTGCAGTCTCTGGTGACATATTGTGATTAACATAGTCACGAGAAAATTACATGACGTGGGTATCTACTCAGCCATCTCTAGACCAGTTTCGTTCGAAATGTCTACCATTTTTGTTCTCTTGAAGCCATGCTCTTCAAAATAGACAAGAGAAACAGACTCATGACGATAATAATGTCTCGTTGATCATGTCCCTGTAGCCCGACGCTCGTAGAAGTATCAACTGAACAAAATCTGAGAGAATGTGATCTATGGTGAGTGCCACCAGTCGCTGGGTCGCAAAACAGATGGAGCAAATGAAATATGCGACCGGCGTAGATTTGCGACCTTCGTGAGGTCACATTTCACATTAAAACACAATCGCGCTATCCCTCTAGGTTGTTGGGTTGAAAAACTATTGTAGCAAATGAAATATGTGAATGGCGTGGAGTTTTGACTGTGCGACCTTCGTGAGGTCGCATTTCACATTAAAACACAATCACGCTATCCCTCTCGGTCGTTGGGTCACAAAAATGTTGTAGCAAATGAAATATGCAACTGGCTTGGAGCTGTGACCGTGCGACCTACGTGAGGTTGCATTTCACATTAAAACACTAGGTCGCACTACTGCTGAGGTTGCAAGTCCTCACCTCAAGAAAGAAGCCGAAGTTGCGACCTCGTTGAGATGAAAATCTTGTGAGCTATGAATTCCATGCTTTTCATTCACGAACTGAGAGAGCCTTCCGATGGTGTTTGGGAGAAGGACATGTCAACACGTAGGATTCAAGTTATGAAAGAAAATCCTAGCACTTTCTTACGCACTCCGAATTATGACCTTTTAACCCCATTCCAAAGGATCTCCTCCTTATTGATATCTCGGTGAAAACCTTATGAAAATGGGAGGGGTATCATTGGCACATATCGTGGTTTCCTTTGTGGAGAACGTAAGGAGGGTGTAGTCCCAGTTAACACTCCATCTCCAATGGGTTTTGGACCAATAGGAGGTATGAGTTAATATTAGCAAGGCGAATCTCTGCCCCAGCCTACAAGGTTGATGGCTCTGATGACAGAGGCACCTAGATTGAAATAAAGACATCGCTATTGATCCTATTGACGGGCTTAGCTACGAACATTCAGATCCTGGGAAAATTTAGTAGAGACCACACTGTGGCATAACACTTGATCCGAATGGAAAATGGCATCCACCCATGGTATTCATCTACCCATGTTATCCATCGACCCATGGAATTTACCCATGGTATTGTAAATGACATCGTCTCATAGTATTGTCCACCCACATTGTATTTATTCGCCCATGGTATTGTAAGTGTCTGACTGGGTCTCAATCTAGTCTCCTAAACTGAGTTCATTTAATTGTCAACCATGATTTGTAAACTGCTGAAGTGAAGTGTACCATATGTACCTAGGTGCTTGTTTCCTAATGCGTTGTGTGTAGTGTTTTGTGATGTTTTTGGCCTTTTATGTTGATTTATGATGTTTTTGGTCTTTTGGTGTTTTATGTTTACAATGAAAATGCCTAGAGAACTAATGGAAAGAAGTTGATGGTCAAAAACAGAGTTAAGCCTAATGTATGGAATGGTAAATGCAATTAAAAACAATGAAGCAGAATCTGAACTATGACTAAATAGAAACAAAAGCTTGATAATGACTTCTTAGGCAAATGACACAAACTAAACTTGAAAAGTGATCACTAAATATGCAAGTTCTCTAACTGAACAGTTAAACACTAATGATGCAATATTCTGTCCTAGCTCATCTATTCCATGATTAACCCCTAATTCTATTCTGCAATTTAATTGAATGTCACAGAACCTATACTCAAAGAGTTGTTGATTTCTTATTTAAAGTAGTTCTTTTGAGGAAGAGCTCTGTTTATAAAATGATGAGGAGATTGCAGAGATTTCAGACCTTATAGTGATGTTATCTTCTGTTCCTATGGTTATGGATCACTTGTAGTTTTCAGAACAAAAAGATGTTTGTGAATAATGAAGGCTGTCTTGTGAATCCTAACAACTAAAGTAATCTATTGTGCAAAGGATGACAGTGTGACTATGAGATGCAAGTGCAATGAGTTAATTTAAGCATGAACCTAAGATGCTTCTAAACTAGAACAATATTAAGCTATAAGTCATCATCAAACTTGAAATGAAGTAACTGATCATGAATTAAATGCAAATGAAACTCCGGAGTTGTTCTAACTATACTAACATGCATTAATCTATGAAGTTACACAATCTGTTTGTTCATCATTAGTGATATTTTGGAAGAGTTCCTTCTTGTGGAAGAGGTAGAACAATTCTTACTGTGGACTTGTATGCAATTGAAAGCAAATGAACTGAAAGCAAATGAAAAACTAAGTTATCACATCACGGTCATATCTTGAACTTCTTAAAGATGTCTTGGAAGAATTTCTTCTTGTGGAAGAGTGATTAGAACAAGTGCAACTGTGATAGTGAATAACAAAAACTACAACTAATTCCTACAGTACTATAGCTATTCATCATTCATTGTTATGATCTGTTGGAAGAATGTCTTCTTGTGAAAGAACTGGAATGAATGTAACTATAGTATCTAGTTAAAAACAAATACAAATTCAACTCCTATCCTACAATACCATAGTCATTAATCATTCATCATTTTGGTCTGTTGGAAGAGTGTCTTCTTGTGGAAGAGCTGGAACAAATTATGACTACAGTAGCTAGTTAAAACAAATACAAATTTAACTCCTATCCTACAATACCATAGTCATTAAACATTCATCATTTTGGTCTATTGGAAGAGTGTCTTCTTGTGGAAGAACTGGAACGAATACGACTACAGTAGATAAAACAAAACAACTACCAATTCAAATGCAAAACGTAAAGGCAGCTAGGAAAAACTTATCTAGTTTACGCAAAAGAAATCCGTGCAAGAGGCAGGGGCCCTCTACCACTTGACGGCATTCAACTACAAATCAAATCACGCCTTCAGAATAACTTTGTCTGCTCCATTAACAATGCAATAGTTCGAACATAACACTCTGTGTCTTCAAGGACGTAACACAGATTTTTCACAAAATCTAGCAGCAAATCTAACACAAAATCTCTAACTAAGCTCTCGGTCTACTCAAGAGTTTATAAAGTAAATGCAAGTAACAATAATTACAACAATTTAGGAATAATGTCTCTCCTTATCCGAATCATCTTAGGAGTCTTTGAGGTGGCTACGTGAAGGAGAAAAGACACCTGGACTGAGACAGTCCTAGTAGGAGTCTTCCTTCACAAATGTGTTCCCACGTGCATAACCGTACCCAGAATTCATTTCCTCTTCCATGATGAGCAACAAACCATGTAGGCACGATGTGGATCATGCCCATATGCGTTTTTCCTCAAGAGGCCACCTGGAACATACTCAAACATGAAGGTAGCTACAGAATCGCCGGTTAGCTACGGAATGTCTGCATTCTGCAGCTAGTTCCGGTCAAAATGCTTAACAATGGCAACAATCACAAAATTCAACAAGTCGGTCATGTAAACCATTCTAGAAGTAATTTTAACTATTTTTATTGATCAATTGGGTTTAAAATAGAAATGGACAAGGGAGAATGAGGTAAAATGAGGTGAGGGAAAGCACAAATTTGAGGCTCAACAACATCTATCCATGATATTCATTCACCCATGGTATGTATCCACCCATGGTATTCATCCACACATGGAATTTACTCATGGTATTGTAAGAGGTATCTACCCATGGTATTGACCCATGGTTTCGACCCATGCTATCCACCTATGGTATCTACACATGGTATTGTAACTCAAAAAAGGCTATAAATAACAAGCCTCATTTTGTAAAAGGACATATTGTTCACCACAATGTAGCTTCTACAATTATTCTCTGTTTTAATAAAACAAGTTTCTTTGTGGTTTTATTTGTTGTGTGTTTTTTTTTTTTTTTGGCATTCTAATTTTGCAGATCTTGTCAGACCCATTTCAGATTTTTATATCTCGGGGGCCTCCCCCAAAGATATGGTTTAGTGGTACCAGAGCTAGGTTACGAATCCATGGGAATGAGGGTTTGAAGCATATTTCAGTGTCAATTTTTGGCAGCAATCTTCAACAAACTTCATGAATTTATTGGGCGACGAGTTTGAAGATCAGGTCTGAAAATTTTACAAAATTGAAGACCATGTCTATATTCCTTGCAAAAAAATACCCAAATTAAAAAAAAAAAATCGACCGAATTGGAGTTTGGATGAGGGAGATATCGCTAATTCTAAATCACCAATGTTGTAGAAAATGTTCTGACGACAATTCGTAGATGACAGGTATACTGTCATTTTTCGTAGTTTTTTAGTGCGGAATTTCAAATAAATAGCTATAGATATGAGTTCCCCTTGAAAAATCACCCAAGTTCAAAAAACAAATCGGTCGAATCGGAGTCCATATGTGGGAGTTATCGTTGATTTAAATTCAACTATTTTTTCAGAAATTTTGTGACGGCGAGACAGTTCCAGCACTAATCTGAGAGTCTAGAGTCTCTAGATAGCGATTTCAAACACATGAGAAGATGTAGAATGATCATTCCATTTTCAAAAATAGGTTATAATAAATATTCCGAGTTATATTTTTCAATTTATGCTCATTTTAAATCTGGAGTAGCATTCGAAGCAGGTTCCCTTTGGAGACGTGACCTCCCACCCCGCTTTAGTAGGCACCTGCTTCACATTCATCAGTTTCAGCATAGCAGCGATTGGCTTGGGTTATTTGGAGACATTCCCTCCCACCCCAAGCCATGTAGGCACATGCTACTTCATCAACAATCAACATCACGGTTATGGATCAACCATACAAAATCCTTCTCATCGAAGTCCATTTGCTAGGCCGCACAGTGTTAGTAACGCTGTTGGTCACAAGAATTATAGGGTATCTCTATCCTCGGATATTTGGTTGTCATAATTTTGGTTGTCGTCCACAAATCCACTTCACATAAGTCCATTTTCTAGGCCACACACTATCAATATCACAATTGGTCACAAGAATTATAAGGTATTTCTATCTTCGGATCTTTGTTCATCATGGTTAATGAGTTAACTACAAAACCCTTCTCTTCGGTGGCTCTTCATATTCAACAAAGGCTACTCGAGAAGGGAACTTCACACAATGGGGACCATTTAGCTAGCAAGGAGAGTAATGATCCTAATGGAAAGTGGCATCCACCCATGTTATCCATCAACCCATGGTATTGTAAATGACATCGAGCCATGGTATTCATCCACCCATTGTATTTATTCGCCCATGGTATTGTAAATGACATCTATCCATGATATTCATTCACCATGGTATGTATCCACCCATGGTATTCATCCACACATGGAATTTACCCATGGTATTGTAAGAGGTATCTACCCATGGTAATGACCCATGGTATTGTAAGTGGTATCTACCCATGGTATTGACCCATGGTTTCGACCCATGGTATCCACCTATGGTATCTACGCATAGTATTGTAACTCAAAAAATGCTATAAATAACAAGCCTCATTTTTTAAAAGGACAGGTTGTCCACCACAATGTAGCTTCTACAGTTATTCTCTATTTTAATAAAACAAGTTTCTTTGTGGGTGTTTTTTTTTTTGCCAATCTAATTTTGTAGATCTTGTCAGATCCATTTCAACTGTTTATATCTTGGGGGCATCCCCCCAAGATATGGATCAACACTTGACCACACAGGGGTCTAAGCTTATTATTTTCTAAATCATTCTTTCAGCTAATTAATTGTGTTTCAACATCAATATTTTAAAAGACGTGTGACCCATGTTACTTTGTTTACAGGCAGAGGTAGTTGACGCATAGACGGTTCAAGTTCACAGGTCGCAGGTCGCAGATTTCTCAAGGTCGTAGGTCACAGATTGCTCAAGGTCGTAGGTCGCAGATTGCCCATGGTCACAAGTCGCAGATTTCTCAAGATCACAGGTTGCAGATTTCCCAAGGTCGCAAGTCGCAGGTTGCATACAACCCTGGGTCGCAGGTTGCAAATTGCCTAAGTCGCAAGCCATCTCAACAGTTGATAAGACCAAGAGTCAAGGGCAACTCAAGGGTCATCTTAGCCTATATGTACTACTTCGGGAAAGGATACAGAGGACTTTTAGCTCAGAAATTGAAGCCAGTATGATAGAGGAATTGTTGCTTGAGAGCTAAACACACTCAGCTCTTGGTACCAAGTAGAGATAGAGGTAGTGAGGCTAGGGTTTTTGCATCATGCATTGATATGAATAGCTCATGTTCCACTATTGGGTGTTGATGAGTTGTAAACATGTAGTTGATGTTGCAGCAGTAGTAATAATATATTCTCTTTTCCGACACTAATTCACGTGCTTGTTTGTGGTGATGGTACTAGCTATATAATATTTCACTATGTTGTATGAATGCTTTCATGCATGCAATTGATTATGAACTAATTCACAGTGGTTGCATGTGCGTTTTCCCTTGAATCAATTTTTATTTGTCCCTTGCCACGTCGGTGATCTATTTTGAACTAATTTGCAGTTAAATTCTAGTGTGATTTCTTTCATGTATGTTCGACTGGTTTTTCGGCTCACCGATCTCATTCACGACATACCCCCGTTTTATTCTGCTGCCTAGAATTTCTTGTATCTTTGTTTATGGTTCTTAAATCTTGGGCTGATTTTGGCTTCACTAATTGGTCATTTCAACTTTGCCTTTGCTCCATCATCTTCTCATCTGAAAACCAAGAGTGAAAAAACTTATGGCGGCAACCGGGCCCACATGCCGGATGGGGCTCCTATCCCAAACGGTGTGAGGTCTAATTAAGACCTTTCACCGGGGAGACCCCCTTGTTGTCGGCAGTACAATTTTTCCTGTCAACAAAATTGGCGCTAGAAGGAGGGCCAGATGACAAGATGAGCCCTTAGAACCTGCAGTTAGTCTCATATCTATAATGGCTCGTCCCCAAGTCATTCTCACAAGATGTTTATCAGATTTATCTGGTTCTCGATGCTCAATCCCTGATGAACCTCGGTATCACTTGTCCCAGTTAAAATTCGATGGTGAGAACGGATAACCGAGCACCTTTCAGATTTCTGTGAGTTTTGTGAGTGTTATAAAATTGACAATGAGGAATTGGCTTGTGTGCTCTTCTCCCTCACTCTCGAAGGTTGCGTTAAGCAATGGTGCCGCACATTGCCAACAGCTTCCATCCATTTTTTCGAGTAGCTCGTTGGTGAATTACAACAAGCTTTTCACAGGTATGATTTTCAAAATGTATTAATACGGTTAAATGAGATCAGAATGGAACCTCAAGAATCTGTAGAGGAGTTTTCTATCAGATTTGTTCATCTTTTTTTTGAGTTCCCTGAAAGGGATGTCGATTGGGCATATTTAATTGAACAATTTCGACAAGTGGTTTTCGTTTCCCTAGAACAATTTCAATCAGAAACCAAGCCTGATCCCAGTGTTTGTTATGATGATCCTCACGTTTCCAGCTATTAAGGATTTGTACCTAATGTTTCCTTGTCTATCTCCCCGAGTCTAGAACACATTCAGGCCTCCCAAAATAATATTACTAGTCCTCCTCCTGAATTGTCGCGTAATGGAGTTTTGGTCGCAAAAGTTCTAAGTGATGATAGACGTATGCAAGAAAATAAAACCTGTTGTACCACCTCTGAATCTTTCACGCACCCTGTCAAATCAGAGCTTGAAAACCATATTGGACCAACATCTCTCCCTGTTAATGAAACCTATCTCGAGTCCACTGAATGATTACCTGGGCACAATCCTAAATCTCATTCACATACTGATAATAAATTGAGTCTTGGCCCAGATAAAGTTGATTTCCCTTCAAAATCATTGGACCGTAATGGGCATGTCGGATCATTGGCCTCTTTGGATGACACTAATGTGTGAGATGAAGGTCCTTGTATGGTAGATGCCCCTACCTCTGAATCATTTCATCCATTATTCCCTGATTTATTTCTTGAGCCTGCCACGCCAATAAATTCTTCAAGTCTTTCAAAATAGTCTTGTACTGGTGTTAGAAACAATCATGAGCACGTGGGTGGTGTTTCGCAATCGCATTAAAAAATTGATGAATCTCTTATATCTAATATTTTTCATCCGCAGTATATAAAAAACCAAAAGAGCGACTGGCTATCTCAGCAACCTCAAGAGGTTTCTTTTATTGATTCATCCCAATTGTTAACCCAAGAGGAGTCTAATATACCGGATGCCCAACCTAATCAAATTGGTGGCTCCAATGATCGTTAATTATTTGAAAATATATTCACTCACGCCTCTAAGGACTGTCATTTGTAGCTATCCGTTGACCATACGAAGCCACCAAAATTTGATGATCCACTTTGTGATGATTCATGGACCCATCAGGAAATTGAAGCAATTTAGCTTCTTCTGGCTATTACCTCAAGTTCTTATGATCATGATGAAACCCCTGAAGCAAGCCAAACTAGGGTTTCTCAGTTTAGGGTTTCTGAAATAACGGTTCCCATGTATCACACTCCTCTCGGCATAACCGCGTTGGATGTTAGATCATCTTCGGGCAAACCATACATCTGAAAGTGATCTTGCCCGAGTACATGTTACACCATTTTTTGGTCATCTAACCTATTATCATTATGACTCATATTAATTATGTAAGCACCGCCTTACTCCCTAAGTAAAACTCAGCTTTCACTATGTTAAAATAGGGGAAACCCCAAAAAGGAAATATTAAACAAACCTATATTTGTTTGATTTTCCTCATGGAATAAATTAGTTAAATCCATAATTTAATTATTATTCCTAGTCATGTTTAACTCAAATCAAAGAAATTAATTAGATAAACCTTTAATTTTTCTTATTAGTTTCTAGAATAATTATTTAAACTTATTTAGATGATATTCCTTGTTAAATATGACTAAATCACCCACAAATAATTAAATAAATCACTATTTATTTAATTATCTTTCAACTACTCCTTAAATAATTAAATAAATTATTATTATTCTTTCCAGATTATTCAATCGCTTCTTAAAAGATAAATAAATCATTTATTTATTTATTTTTGATAAATTAAAGGATTTGACCCAAGTCAAATACCTTTTCCCCTCCAACAAATATAATAAAATATTCCATAAAAAGTGGATCTAGATCCTGGTTAACCCATGCACCAAGATCTAGAATGACCCAATATTCTTAGTTATAAATGGGGAGGGTTTTTCCTACCATTCTTCACCTTTGTTGCCTATTAAATCACTGGATCTATACACTTGGTCACCATTTTCCATTTGCATGTGTGAGCTCCCTTGAGTCTCCATTCTTTGTGTGGGTCTTCTACACCAACAAGAGAGAGAAATATTAGATCCTAAGTGCCGAGGACTTCCAAGAACCCATCCCACTCGAGGGAGAATTGACACACCTTCTTGTTTTCCTCCTGTGTGCCCCATTAATATAAAAAATTTTTCTCAAAAATTGTTCTTGTCTTGTCTATTGGTATATGGAGCAAACCCTTATTCTTTTCCTTTCGCTTAATGTCTTTCCATGCATAGATCCGGGTTTTTTGCAGCTCTTTTTTATGTCTAACTAACCGCGTATCCGAAGATATCAAGTGCCTACCTTTGTTGTTAGGGCTATTAGTTATGCATAGCTAAAGTGGTCCTTTTTCGTACACTTCGACAAAGGATTCATACTTAACAAATGGCTTTACTCCACACGGTTTTAAATTACGACCATTGCCGTTTTTTCATATTCTCGCATATCCAGCCTACTTCGTACCTTAGGGCTTCTTTTTCTTTACCGTTTATTTTTCCTATTTTTATGTTTTTTTTCTCACATAAAACCCTAAAACATTAAAATTTCTAACTTCCGTGTGTTTCTGGCCCTACATTAAGGGCAGTAAGCGACACCGCCCGCAATCGAGACGACAATTTTTCGAAACTGGCTGGCCGAGACTACCGGAATGGGGGGTCGCACTTGGCCCATAACCGTGACTTGGACCTCCGTGTCGCACTTTTTTGCCCCTTTCGTGATTCCCCGCACCGAAAATGTGTCGTAAACCGCACTCCGCCGCTTTTTCGATTTTTCTCGCAATTTTTTCCGTCTGCCGCAACTTCGTCAGTGGTTTTTCTGGGCCCTCTGTCTTCAAAATTTCCGCTTTGACCAAGTTCTTGATCTCGTTTTTACTCATCTAAGTGGGAACCTAGCCCCCTAAGGCTTTAGTACCCTCCAATTTTGTGGAAGAGGCGGCTGTTTCCACCTTTGTCTGCTTTTCTCGCAGCTTCAACCTCCTTTTTTCCGTATCTCATATCTTCGCATCCATTGAAATCAGATCTTTCTACCTCTCAAATCACCTCCTCAAGATTTGGTTTGGATCTACTTTTAGGGCCTCCACCTTTCCCCTCCGTATTTTGTTGATTTTCTTCCTTTTCCAGCCACATACCTTGCTCTCTGCTCTTTGGCCGTGATCCGCAACTCTTTTCTACAGCCTTATCCTTTAGACTGGCCCCTTGACCTTAGATCTATTGGCCTCTTTTCCGTGTGTTTTGCCTAGATTTTTCCCTTTCTTTTCAGATTAGTTTTGAGAGACCCACCTTCTCACATAGATGCATAAGTAGTCAAGTATTTTTCTCGTTATTTCAGCATTATATATCAGTTTCTCTATAAAGTTTATTTTCAAGCATGCTAAAAGCACACTTTTTCTTGCTCTCAAAATGGAAAGGGTTTAAAAATTAAAATTAACGCACGCCACACACCGACCTCTAAGCGAAGAAGTACTGTTAACACCGCCCCCGCAAGACTCTAAAATCAATTGTCATCGCACCTTTTCCTCTTGACCTCAATTGGATTCGTCCCTTCGCCCTCGTCGGTTTCTTTTCTTCCCCGGCCATCATTGTGCCCCCAAGGCACCTTTCCCGGAGACTTCTTGGCCTTCACTCCCCGCTCGGTCGATCGACCGTTCCGGACTCGCCGTTCGGCCGAGCCGCTCCTCTCCGGAACCGCACTCCGACTTTCCCCGACCATCTAAGCCCTTCTCCTCCTCGGTTCTCCCCCACCACCTGGCGACCAGTGGCCTAACGCTAGCGTTTCCGGCCCTAATGCCGGCCCGACTACTAGCGGAACCGGCCAATGTGAACGACCCCCGCCACCCCGTCGGCCATCGCAGGCCTCGCGCCTCCCCGATTTCAATCAGCTTGATCAACGAATTTATCCACCGAGATGTTGGTTGGGCCCCGCCATGCCAACCAAGCTCCCTTCCGACATCTCCAAATTCGAAGGCCAAGCCGGCGAAGATCCAACCAATCATGTCCGATATTTCCACATGTGGTGTTCCTCCAATTCCACACGTATTACTCCATCCGTCTTCGTTTGTTCCAAACACACGCTTTACCGTGAAGCTTCTAAACGGTGGCAAGGTTGAACAAGCCACCTTCCCATGCCACCTTTACGAATTCGCCGGTGCCTCTTGCCTTATTTCCAGCCTCTCGATACGACACGTACCCGAGCTCTTGACTTCCTTCAAGCAATCCTTCAACCCGCCTTCCGCCCATGTTCAGAATGGCGAAGAAGACGGAAAGCGAGGCCGAGCCCCTCCCTTCGAAGATCGGGTTTATATGGACCGGTTCCGCCCGCACCTTCCGGCTCCCATCTTTACAAGGATGTCGCCTCCCATTTTCTCAAACCGAAGAAGCCGCCCTCCAAATAGCCTTGAAATATGACCCGATCTACGCTCAATCAAGCTATGCTTTCTATACCGTTCTTCCCGACCTCCCTGTGCCCGGTGGCGCCAACGCCCTCGGGCATCTCATTCCACCCCGACGCGGTATCGTTGGAGCCCCTTTCCATCCATACACTCAACCTCCTTAAGGGCTATGGTCTCCCCCGAGGGAGGGTCCAGCCCCAAAGACTCTCCCTCCCGAGAGCATGTATCCAGGATACGACATGCCTCCTCCTTTTGCCCAACCTCCCGTTTACCTCAATGCTGCCCAACCTAACCACTACCTTTATCCACTCGCCTAGTGCGCTAGCCCTCCAGCGATATGCGCTTCCATCTCTCGCCCTCCAAACCCGCCGCCGCAACAAGATTTTGCGTAGCCCCTTCCAGTGCGTGCATTTGCACAAATAGTGGCACGACCAATCCCGCTTCTTCTCAAAGAAGGCGAGAGGCACCGAAAACCCGCACCTGGCTTCCCTAGTGCCCGTGGACTCAATCCCCCGTGTGGACCTCTAACACGCTAACCAAAGAACAGTGGCACTCAACCCAAGCTGACAGGTCAGCTTTCGCACAAATTAGCCTTGTTCGTGTTGCTGTGTTTATGGTCATTACACCCACGATTGTTCCTCTACCTGCATGCGGCGTATGTGTTCCCAAGCCACATTGCGCGAACAACACGCCTCCCTCATGCTCCTCCTAATGTGGCCACTACCCACCAGCTATGTTTATCGATCCTTTCCCCTCAAGATATATTTGTGGTTACCCAACCGCCCGACAACTAGGTAGCCACCCCCCTTCCCTTTCCGGTTCCTCCGATTACTCGGGATCCCATGATGTACCTCGATCCTAACTGGCCCGTCGATTCACCTTCAAACTCGGGCTCGCCAAGATCTCAAGCCTCCCGCTTTCCGGCTCGCTTCCCCGAGCTCTTCAGTTCTTACAGAGCTCCTTCGACACCTGGCTCTCATATATCCCCCAACCCAAACTTGAGGTTCATAACAAGATTCCTAAGGGACCATTACGTCGAAACGCCGCCCAGTTCCAGCGTTCATTCAGACAGACAGTATTATCGACGCACCTCTGCCGCTGGCTTCATCAGAACCCTCCAGCCGTGCCTTCAGCACAGCCCCGCCATTCGCCGTGGGCGTCAGATCCCGTCATGACCAAATGATTGTTTTCGACGCCACCAATCGACCATCCTCCTCTCCCTCCTTCCGCCGCCTTCCAAATCCTGGGCCAAAACCGGAACACCAACGCTTCCCCGCGTACACTGATGAGGGGGCATCCACCGCGTGATGTCCGCTTCAGCTGGGAAGAACTCTGATCCCCCGAGTTGGCCCCTTCCACGATCACCCTTCGAGCCGGGGACAACATGCCACCTGTTCCCCATTGGCCTATTTCGTAATTGTCTCATCACTCCTCACGTAAGATCACATGCTGACAAGAAGTCATCGACGTTCATAGATTACAACATTATATTGGGGCGAAGCTACACCTATGCTATGTCTCAAGTTTCCCATCCGCGGCCTTTCACAAGATGTCTTCCATAATGGAAAGATAGTCACCATTGACCAATCGATATCATGAGCCAAAATCTTAGACTTCCAGACGACCATCTCTTCGTAGCCAACAAGCAAACCGTCGATCCTCGACTCCGCACCTCCTACAAACATTCCTCCCTCGCTCGGGAACTTTCCAACCTTCCCCCCTCCTATCACCGATCCCGTACCATCGAATGTTTGCATGATGGATCGTCCTGAAGCTGCCCGTAAGCGGGCCCTCGCCCCCGCCCAGTCGCCAACCCCCTCCCCCTCGCCCTCCACAACCCGCTCCTAGCCATTCATCTCAAACCTGTGCCCGCACCCTCCTCCTTTCCGGCCCCACCCCGCGACCGGTATCCCCGAACCCCTTTATCCTCCTCGGATCGGTTCCTCCCGGCCTTAACCATCTCGAAGCCGGCCCTCCCGGTCATTACCCCGAAGCAAGTGCATCCCTTTCCTAGCTCCCCTCCCGGAGTATATTCCCGTCCCCCGTCATGGCCACCCTCTCTCTCCCAACTTGACCTTGGGCATACCGGCCCCGTACCTCGATCCCCGTACCCGCCACCCCCTCTCCCGGTCATCCCAAACCCTATATGGCTTTGACACCGGCTCAACCGGTCCCCGCTTCCTCCTCGCTGCCACCGTGCTCTAACACCTCCACAGACCCTTCTCTTGTCGTGACGGCTCTCGGAAGAAAGGCAAAAAAGCCCGCAAGGGGGCACCTAAAGACAAGACCACCAAGGATCGACCGATTCTCTTTCGCTTCCGCGAAGCCTTGCGCCTTATGTGATGTCACCTACTGCGCCACCCATGCTTGTCCCGAGTTGCCCCGTATTCATCCCATGGCTAAAGTCGCGTTCCCCGAGCCTACGGTCCCTCAAGCCCCCTCCATTCCTCTTCGTTCGTGTAACCAAGAACCCCAAGACTCTCCGCACCAACAAGCCCCGTGATTTGTGCTGCCCATGGCCATTACTCCCACCATTGTCCTCACCGACGCATTACCGCGCTCTTAGAGGTAATCCGAGAGAAGGAGGCGAAACAAAATCAATTCGCCTCCCATCCTCGCGCAAGACGCTTCGGTGCCGGCCCGAGGATCCCTCCCGCTCCCATCGACATTCCCCGATGTTCCGATGACGCGAGTCTGATCGTAACCATTCTTTACTCTATCCTCCTCCTCGCGAGACACTTGGAGCCCGAGCCCCACCGCATCCCCCTCCCCCCGTTGTGTCCCTTGACCACCCCTTTCCTACTCCATACACGGTAGATCACTCCACCCGTGTCTCTCGTTGACCTCCACGGTACCTCGAGTCCTCACCATACTTCCGATAGCTCCCATATACCACCTCTCGATTTGTATATGAGTCATGGTCATCCCGCGCCTTGCACTCCCCCCTCCCGCGTTGCCGCCCGATGACTTTTGTGCACTCACGCCGCCGGCTTAAGCTTGCCCTCCTCCCCCCTCCCTCATTTCTGTTTGGTTCTGTCACACCATTCCGCAGGACCCCGTCCACACCCTTTACTCCACATGAAGGCAGGGCGTCGGGCATTCAGAACATAGCCTCTTGTGTTAACATTCACCCCCTTACATGTCCCTTTTTCTTTCTAACCTGGTATGCATTGCCCTGGGCGACCAACAATCAGCCGAATATGATGCGTTGCGTGGCCTCTTAGCCGATGCCCTTTCATCGCAGATCTCCATCCGTACGTTCGTTTGGACTCTACTTGTAATGCAACTAAATGGTGTTTATCGTGTGCAGAATCCGTGCTATTTAGACGCTATTTACGAGTGAAAATCGTATACGTGCATTTGAAACCATAACTTTCAACCATGTACCTCGAGAACAGAATCACTATGTAGATAGTATTGCAAACCATGTTATAGATTGAATCTATCACACACATTTCATACAAGACAATAACATTCATAACCATCAAAAAACGATGCATATCCATAATATGTAAATGAAACATGTGTTTAGAGTCCATCTAACTGATATGATAAGTGACATGCCCATAGCATGTTACAAACCCAAAACTAGGGGCACCACCTTCCCCTACATACATCATAGGGGGCACCACATGCCGACCCCTAATCACTATCCGGAGGATCCCGGCCAATGGCTCGCCCCCGCAAATGTAGACGCGGGGGCAAGACGCCCGACTCGCCATCGCCATGCGCCGCATGACACCTCGCCACTTCGAGGGTATACCAACACATGGCTCTATGAAATGGCCGGGTTTAAGTCCCGCCACCCGCGTCCGATACTCCGGTCAACAACCTTTCACATCTACGTCGTGATGTCCTTCGGCCAGGTGACCGCATCCTCATTCCGCGCCCGCCCCCGACCCACTCGCCGCCTCTGACCAGAAATTCCGTATGCCGCCGCCGTCCCATATATCCGGCCGGTTTTACCGTGCTATATCCGCATACCAAAAGTACATGAATAAGTACCGTCAATTACTATTCAAAAACTTTAACATGCCCACACAAGAATAGCAATCATTTCTCACTTACCATCGGCCCCTGCACTCGACTGTGCTGGCGGAACAGTCCGGACTTCACAATAGCTCATCCCACTATAGGGATAGTCATCTATGCACAAGTGAATCCGATCCCAATGGGCAAAACCCAGGCCTAAACACCGACCGCCCTCCTCCCTTCCCACGCAGCCGGCCCCAACGGCCGCATCCCGGGCTCTCTCGGCCCCCATCCGGAAGCCGTACACGAGGTCTCAAGGTCGGGATCTTCTCAAAGAAGAAGGCACAAAACAAAGTCCCATATGAGCAATCATGTTTCACCTCGCCGCCTACATAGTGACAATCGTCGCTTTAGTGACACCAACATCATTTGGGCCCACCCATAGTAGGTCCCACCCAAGACACTCTCCACTATCATCATCCGCCCCCAAAGGATGGGATGGAGCGGCTGGTTGCTTCCAGGATACGCAAAGACAAATGCGACGCACGCACGGGTTTCTAGCTTCCAGATCCCCCGACGACCCAGATTCGAGTCCCCTTGACTTTGAGACCTGGCCGACAATGACGTCTACGAACTCCATGATATGTCGCCCCTCGGGGCTGCACACGGGCCGTGCTTCGACCATCCCTGGCGTGAGACTACCAAAGAAATACACGCCTGACCGTCGCTTCGATCCCGTTCGCACTACAAATACCTCCTCGATTCGGATCCCAGAATCGATAATCGGCCAATAATGGTTCCCCCGTCTTCATCAAAGGGTTCTCCAAAACTTGAGAACGCCAAATTCGGCCAACACACGGCGAACGCCCGATCCGTTCGGACTTCGCTCGTAGTGGCCCCCGTGATCTTTCTCCGTTTAACCCGTAAATCTGCTATACCGCACAAACATCATTTTTTTTTCGCAGTACGTATCGAAAACTTACAACTGCACCACCTCAAAACCCAACTTCCCACCATTAAATGAAGACTAAACCCCCCCCCCCCATTCCCTGTGTCGCAAGCCGCTTCATTTTCGGGATAGGTCGTACTCTTTCGTTCGAAATTATTTTCAGCGTCGCACTTTTGGCTCAAAAAGTGTGACCGGGTCAGTGAGATGAAGGAGGGACCGTCAGATTTCTCGTCCTAACCGAAAATTTAATCCATCAAAATGCAAGAGAAAGGTTAGGCCTCTACCTCGCAACCGACGCATCTCGATTCCAATCTGGCCGGTTTGTCATTTACGTTCGCCGCAAGATTTAGGCCTTCTCTCCTCTCCACATTCACCACAAAGAACAATAAAAAATGAGTGATTTTTGGAGGGAAAATCGCCTTATTAAAAGAGAACCTCAAGCTTTTCTTTCTCGACCGGCCGCGAATATCGACACCGTAGCCCCGTTTCGATGAACCGGTCACACTGCGTTGGAAAGCTCTCACCGTAGTCCTCTAAATGGGTATTTGTTATTTTTGTGATCCGATACTTCACCAGGACACTACTTGTCCAAGAAGGGTCACTTCACCTCTCCTTAAATCGAATTTCCTCTACTTACGACACTTGTACTTAGGGCACCATCTTGCTCTCATTTGTCTTCGTCAGGTCGATTTTCTTCATGAGTTCCCATCATGTACTCATGTTTACACGGTCCCCCATTGGGGCCTTTAATGTGGCAAGACCAGAGTCACCTTTGTTTGGGAAAGCATCCGTGCTGAGTCATCATTCCCTCCATGGAGTCTATACCGCGTCCCTTTGTACCCCACTATAGCCCTCCATCCTTCATCGTTTGGTCTCTCTTCAGGTCGCACATTATGATTCCCGGCCCCATCGTACTCGTCCCATATGATATTGTACGTTTCGCTGCCACATCATTCATGCCCTTTATGCTCTAACAAGGGAAGCCGTCCATTCGCTACTCGGGCCCTTTTCCATTTCACTTTCATCATTAGTGTCACTTCCGTCCGTCGTCTACCGTTTTTCTTTCATGCCTTAGTTGGGGACATCTCACTCCCCTCAACTATGGCGGACCTCCTTCTCGTCGACACGCACTCCCATTCCGTGGCTGCCTGGGAGGGCGTGTACCTTGGTTCCAAATTTTCCACTCGTCGGTGCCTCTCTGACGCTGCGGGATCTCTCATTTCCCTTGACTTGATTGGTTTCTCCAGCTCTCCTTTCAAAGATGATCGAGATTCGTATACTTGATGGTCCAGTGTTCGTACAGCTGTACTCTTGATGATTCCCCAGTGTGTGTGAGATGTCTCAAATCCCCTCATGAGGGGGTGGCCCTGGCAGTAGCTCCCCACATGCCCGGATGACCCTTTCATGCCTTCGATGCAGTTCCGTATATTTGATGATGTTGGCCGTAGCCACCATAAATTTTCCGACGGCATGTACGTCGTACTTTAGAACCTCTTCCCCATTTACAGGGGTACTTGGGGTTGTATTTGTATCTCATGTACTCGTATATTATCAGGATAAGTCCTCGTCGTTATCCCAGGCACAACATGTGGCGGGATTCCTCATTGTATTTTTTATCTGCCTGCGATTATGCCAAACTGCATTTTATGGTTCGGTCCCTTGTTTACTGGACACACTATTTCCCAGGCCTGGCCCCCGGCATAGGTATGCCTCCCCCGCCGCCTTCAAAGACAGTGTATCTTCCTCATAAAAAAAGAGACTTGTTGCACTGCGAGTTCCGTCTCCTCGTGGTCTAGTCCTTCGAAGACACTATCTACCTCACATTTCACTCTCTCTAACATCCCTTTTGTTGTCTAGTGATTGTGTTCTTACAACGTAATTTCGGTCATACGATTTGCTCCTCGACACTCGCACGATTGGGAAATTCATAATCTCATTTTTTGGTCATCTAACTCATTATCATTAGATGGACTCTGCTATTGGTCATAAGAATTCGCTTACCTCAAGTAAACCGCTTTCACTATGTTAAAATAAGAAAACCCCAAAAGGAAATATTAAACAAACCTATATTTGTTTGATTTTCTCATGGAATAATTAATTAAACCATAATTTAATTATTATTCCCAAATATGCTTAACCTGTAAATCAGAAGAAATTAATTAGATAAACATTTAATTTATCTTATTAGTTTCTAGAATAATTATTAAACCTTATTAGATGATATTCCTTGTTAAATATGACCAAATCACCCACAAATAATTAAATAAATCACTATTTATTTAATTATCTTTCAACTAATTTCCTTAAATAATTAAATAAATCATTATTTATTTGATTATCTTCTAACTGCCTTTAAAAGATAAATAAATTATTTATTTATTTATTTTTGACAAATTAAAGGATTTGACCTAAGTCAAATACCTTTTCCCTCCAACAAATATAATAAAAATATCTATAAAAAGTGGATCTAGATCTAGTTAACCCATGCACCAAGATCTAGAATGACCCAATATTTGTTATAAATAGGAGGGTTTTTCCTACCATTCTTCACCTTTTGCTGCCTATTAGATCACTGATCTATACACTTGGTCACCATTTTCTCGCCATTTGCCGGTAGGGAGTTCCCTTGAGTTCCATTCCTTGTGTGGGTCTTCTACACCAACAAGAGAGAGAAATCTTAGATCCGAAGTGTTGAGGACTTCCAAGAACCCATCCCACTGAGGGAGAATTGGATACACCTTCTTGTTTTCCCTCCCAGGTGCCCCATTAATATAAAAATTCTTCAAAATTTGTTCTTGTCTTGTCTATTGGTATATGGAGTAGCCCTTATTCTTTCTCGCTTAATGTCTTTCCATGCATAGACTGCTTTTTGCAGCTCTTTTATGTCTAACTAACCGCAGATCCAAGACATTGGGCACCACTTTGTTGTTAGGGCTATTAGTTATGCTGTGGCTAAAGTGGTCCTTTTTCGCATACCCCGAGCAAAGGATTCATAATAATGCGCACATATTTATTCCCTATAGTCGGTATGCAAATAACCGATATATCCTAATTTATTCACCTGAAGGAAAACACCACCTACTCTGCCCCTAATATTTTTGGTTGTTTCCTGCCAAGACTTTCGCTTGCACTGCACAAGCGTGTGATGTTTGGAAAACTTTCTACCCGCCTAAAAATGTTTTGGTAAATTCACCCCATATTGGGAAATCTAAGGGAATATTGATACATTGGGTTGTCAATCGATCGGTGTGCAAACATTGTGGCCGAATTGATAATAAAGCCAAGTGAAATTTGTCCAATCACCATGATTAATGATCACATACGATGCCAGTTAGTCTCACCAAACCATCAAATTTTGGAAGCCCCTGCCTTTCCGAAGGTCCGGAGTTTATGCAGAGACGATCAGAAGAATTTTAGCCTCCACTCCAAGGTTGTACCGGATCCTCGCATCCTCGACAAAACCCAGGGACAACTCTGAACTAGGGCTTTCAAAATTAGGGTTTCCGTACTTGGGTTCATGAGCACCTCAAATTCACCTTGTGGATGCTTATTTTTTTCATTCCATCAAATTGATCATCCTCAACATCATGGTGAGATTCCCAACTATTTTGACAGATCCTATCAAATGAATATACCTACAAATAGGTGATGTCCTACCCTGCTTCTGTCGGACCTAGCATGGTGCGTGGATGGATGTGTGTCACTTATAAATGATTTTAGGTTTAAGGTACGTATTTCTATGTATCAGGATGAAAGTGAAATTTAAATCGAACCATCTATTCTGGCACATTCTCTGGTAAGTAGCCATGACCTTTTGGTTGTCGCACATGCCTTTCAAGTAAGTATTTTTTTCGGTGCACAATTTTTTATGCTGGATCTAATTGCGAACATTGTTGTTGTTGGAGGGTGGGAACTAATGTGATGGCTGCACTAGAAAGCTGATTTCACATAACCCGATCGCTTCTTTGGTTAAACTAGGCTTTTAGGTTTAGGTTAGCTAGGATCTGTTAATAATTTTTTTTAGTCAAGTTGTTAATTAGGTTTACTTGCTAAGGTTTTGCTTTATGGTTTAAAATTATGCTTGCTGTCTTTTCTTGCAGTCAGTAGTTTATGCATTATAATTGTCCACTTATGTTGCACTCATTTTTCTTCTGGTTTGCTTATTGCTGCATACTATTCAAATAATCATTGCATGTGCTTTTCCTTGTTTATTCACCTGCATCTAGTTGATCTTTCTCACACATGGAATTGCATTACATCATAAGCCTCATCTGTTGCATCGCGTTGTATACCTTCTACCTCACATCATTTGCACTCGTTGTTGAGATAGCTGTGAAATTTTCCGTACATTGCATACCATTGCATGAGTCCTCATTGAACCTGGGGTCTTGAAACCATCAGTTCCCAAACTAGCTTTCTTACTCCCCCTTGCATGGGTTTAAAGCCGGATGGATTGCTTTTACCTCTTTGCATGCATTGAAATCCTGATGATCTTTCTTAATTGTTTTTCCTTGATTGTTGGAATCCTAACTCCATGGTTTGTATGAGGTTGTGGTGGTTACCTCAAAAGGAAGCTTCTCTCAGAACAGGTCATCAAAGTCATGTTCTCACAATAATGCCTATGAGTATAAATTAATTAGCTAGGGAGATACGAGCCGGTGCTTGTGGGGAACCCTAACGAGTTTGAATGTCCTATATCCGCAACCTGAGTCTTGTGCCCACCTTAGTCTTGAATATCTTAATGATTTTTTTTTCTTAGTTCGCCTATGGGTGGGAGATGGGGTGAAGGCTTGGCATGAGGGCAAACCCAAATTAGAATATCTTTCAGTTTCTGTCAAACAAGAAACAACCTCTCTTGCCCATAGAATAATTCAAGATGCCTCATCCGCCCTTGCAAATAAGTGCCATGAGCACATACAAATAAGTGCTACAAGCACATAAAAAAAAATAATAAGGGTAAAGGATTGAGAAAGGCTTCTTATGTAGAGAGGTAACGCAACGACTCCGCCGGGGTACTGACCAGGCTCGCTGGCAGCAGAGCAATGTTTGTGATTTCTTAAGGTGACTTCGCTGGGGTATTGTCTGTGACCTTTCGCTTTGCGTTTTTTGATTAACAGGACCTAGCTGAGGCACAAGTATTGGGCATATCTGTAAAGGTCAAAGTAATACAAAGAGTACCTGCAGAACCTGTTCAATATTCCTTTGCATCACTATATGGACTTAGAGTATTATTGGGACATTGAACGAGATGCTGGATTCTACCAGTGGTTCGCCATTTGTTGTAGCCGCTACAACACCACCCAAAATTTTGGGTATATTCAAAATTTCGTGTCCCCCTCTGCTCACTCAGCCATTAGGGTTTTGACCCAGTCTGTAGTCAGTGATGCCCCCTTAAACTATTCCCTGCCTCTCGTAAACCTTCTCACCATCATGACTAGATAATTTTTCGGCAGCCACACCATGTGTGGGGGGATCATCATGCATACACTCGAATGGAAGCTTTTCTATGTATTAAGTATGTCCATTAGAAGCACTTTCACCGTATGTCATTTAGGCATTCTATTTGGGTACTCCACCAAGCTCATGGTCCCATGTAAATTATTTGGGGACATTATTCTCTAAAAGGTAACTGTGAACTAATTGATATTATAATGATTCATGTAGGTCAGTCCCACGGATGATATACCCAAATATATCATCATCGCACTGAAGGAAAGAAATTGGAACTAAAATGACAAGAGCGCACTAGTTGGGGGAATTGTCAGTCATGGTTAAGCCATATATTTCTGGATGTATAGTTTCATTCCTAAAGAGAGAGGCTTGTATAAGGTGATAACTTATTTAATGGGGAATCATAGTGCAAATCAAAAGAGCTTTCTCATTCCATACGCATACCAAAGCCATAGTTAAAGGGAAAAGGAAGGATTCCGATGACTACGCATTATGAAATGCTTGAAAGGTCATGGGCTAACATAGGCATAAACACAACTCCATAAATGCGCAGTGTATGGACTAATCAATGAGCCATATCTCGCACATAATTCTGCAAACTTCCGCAAAACATATGCATATATGTGTCATGAAGCCTTGTTGATTGGGAAGCAATTTGATCCGTGTGTTAAATGATATGAAGCTCTCCTCATGTAAAACTAAGGAGTGCTTAATGGATTAATTCAAGACACATACACAATGTCTTGTGGTAGCGTCACGCTGGGCCACACAAGGAAGAGAGGGTGTAGCCCGATGAAGACCATCTGTAGCCAACCCGAGAGGAAGAGAAAAACCACAGAGATGCTAGCAAAGGGAATGACCCATCTATTCCACGCTTTGTTTTGTCGTAGTACAGTCTCTAGCGGCATATTGTGATTAACATAATCACGAGAAAATTACATGACGTGGGTATCTACTCAGCCATATCTTGACCGGTTCCATTTTCGTTCTCTCAAATCCATGCTCTTCCCAAATCTTGACCGGTTCCATTTTCGTTCTCTCGAATCCATGCTCTTCCCAACAGACAAGAGAAACAAACTCATGACGATAATCATGTCTCATTGATTGTGTCCCTGTAGCCCGATGATCGTAGAAGTATCAACTGAAAAAAATATTAGGGAATACGACCTATGGTGAGTGTGACTGGTCGTTGGGTCACAAAACTGATGGAGCAAACGAAATATGCGACTGGAGTAGATTTGCGACCGTGCGACCTTCGTGAGGTTTCATTTCACATTAAAACACAATCGCGCTATCCCTCTAGGTCATTGGTGTTGGGGTTCCCATGTTTTGGCTAGATTGGCAAGAGAAAAAGATGAGACAACATCAGAACCACTTTCAGACATCAGGATCTAGCCCTCTTGGGTCCAGAGAGGGATCTCTCTAGCTTGAGCAAAGGTTTATTTCTATGAAGCTCAAGGTTTAAGATGTTAGGCTAGTTATAGGCACGGGTTTGTTTGTTTGATTGTTTTTTTTTGGTTGCTGGTTATCAGGAAAGAAGTTTTCAATGTAAGACCAGGATGAGAAAGGAGGGATAAGGCAGAGGTGAAATATTTAAAAAAATATTCGAAACCATTGGGCAATGGAGTCAGGAAAGGATTTTCTTGCTACTCAACAGGCAGGCTTTCAATTGGGCTAGTCATCTGGAACTTAGGATCTTCAAGATGATTATGTGATATGGACAGTAGGAGGGGGGAGATAACACAGATTTCAGAGCACAAAGTTTTAAATCAGCAGGTTGTACAAGGATCCTAGTGGACAGGGCTAACTCTAATCCCCCGTGTTCCCAAATCTTCCAACTAAATATATAACAAGAAGCATCTAAGAACTGAATTCATTTAATTCATACATCAGAGAGCAGGAAATAGCATCCACTACAATGGTTAAACCAACTGAAAACATTCCTTAGATAATAAATTCAGAAGAGAAACATAAAAGGCAAGGAGAGCAGAAACATAGGGTACCTAACAAGGGTAAATCCTATGCCAATATTTTGATGCAAGCCAGTAGAAACGAAATGAAATGAATGTAAACATAGAGATAGGAAAACATCACCACTGCTTCAGATCAAGATCCAAAGAAATGTGCCTATCATATTAAATAACAATACCAATCAAGTACAAAATTTCCAATAGCTGAATACTCAGTCTGACAACATATCCTTCAACCTATCTTACAATCTTTACACAGAGACTGTGTCTCAAAAGAAACTGCTTGTAGTTCTCTTATAACTGATCAACAACCTTTACAATGTTTTTATCATGAGTTTTATAGCTGAAGAGAAGTAGAGAAGGTAGGTGGAAGACGAAATGCAGTATTAAACCTCTGAAAAGAAAGAGGGTCGTAGCCCATTCTGTTTTAAATCCTGTGCATTCAATTCCTGGTGTTCTTTGGGTGCATGAATGATCTCCACCAGACTTCAAATTACTCTAATATGATTCTGAAGTACTCTGACTGCAGTATTGTGTTATGCTATAGGCGAATAAACAAAAGATGAATGAATGATAAAGAAGTCTTCCATACTGATGAAATAAATGCTTTGGTAGTACTGGGGCTGTTTTCAGGGTAGGAAATCTCTCCAGAACTCGGCATAGATTGAACACTGCATGGGCGCTCTGTCCTTATGGACGAAAAACATGATGCTGCTGTAGAAAACCATGGTAGTACGGTTTCCAGTGCATTAATCCTCTGATTGATCTTCGGGGTTTTCAATCTAGTACCTTGCCTTTGAAAAACTGGATTAATCCTTTAAAATCTCCATTTTAATGCTTTGACTCTTTGATTTCCTTGTTGTTTTCTCTTTGACGCTCCCACAGTTTCCCAGTTGCTTATGTATCATTGTCTGATTGTTATTTATCATCCCTTAATTTTTCGTGAAATTCTGGGTAGTGACCTAGGCTCTCTGTCTGAAAAGGTGGCTCAAATCTAGAGATGAAAGCACAAAACTAAGTATTTAGGGCCATGTCGCTGGCATGAAATGTTGTGCCTATGGCTATAGCCTCCTAGCACCTGAAAGTAGTGCTATGCATGCGAATATGGCTCAAAGGGGGTCAAAATGTTAGTATGGATATTAGGATGAATTCTAATCGCAAGTGTATGAAAAAAGCTCACTTTAGATGTGCATAACAAACATCCCTAACATCAAAGATGGCTGCCAATTTCTTTAGATCTGAAGTTAGTTGAATAAGACATATGCTACAAAAAATACAGATCTACGGAGTTAAAGACATTAAGCAGTAAATAAAAGCAAGAGTTTCTCCATGTAGGTTTTAACCCTGTATAGAAATTGTCTACAAACGAATCTTAAAACAAAAAATAAATAATATCGAGAGCATAAAACATAAAACAGATATACACATAGATTTTTCTTTGGATCCCAAATTTGGACGACCAACTTGATTTTCATTATATTCCTTTTAGTGTTACAACACATATATATACATGCCGAAGCATACATAAACCCCAATCCATTAACCCTGGATTAGAACATAACCGTAGTTCCCTTGACTGGATCTACAAAATACCAGGAGCCGAAAACCATCATCCCCCAAAACCATGTGCAAACTCATGCACAAAACCATGGAGTTAGTCCGCCTATGAGTGGTTTTACCAGGATGCCGAGCATTGCAGAGACCCGAACAAAGGGCTACCGCCCTATGACCCCTTTACCCAACGCCCCGGCGCAACGTACACATGCCCAACATTCTCCCATTAGATTTTTCTTTAGTAGGGGCCACGAGGAGAGCTTAATAATCGATCCCATTTCTGCCAGCTTGCCATTGTTTCTCTACACCAAGAGAACTTCTGAGTGCTCACAGACTTCGTTAATGCATCTGCAACATTCTTCAAAGTGTCCACCTTTACAAGAAACACCCTTTTAACCTCAACCATATCTCTCACAAAGTGATATTGAACATCAATGTGCTTTGTATTTGAATGATAAGTAGGGTTCTTAGCTAAGAAAATTGCACTTTGACTATCACAGTCTATCCTTATAGCTTGCTACACCAACCCCATACTTGAACACAATCTCTGCAACCAAATCACTTCCTTGCTTGCATGAGTGCCTGCCATTTATTCTGCCTCTGTAGTTGAAAGAGCCACTACAGACTGTCTTTTACTCATCCAACTGACTACACCTCCAAATAGGCTAAACACAAACCCACGTGTAGATCTTCTTTGGTCTAGATCTCCAACCTAGTATGCATCAACAAAACCACGAATGTCCAAAACTCTTTCCAATCCTAGTCTTCCCTGGTAGCAAAAACCATAATACCGGTGCCACACAAATATCTGAAAACTCGCTTCACTAATGTCCAATGATCCTTCCTTGGGTTTGACATAAACCTGCTCAATAGTCCCACTGCATGTGCAATGTCTGGTCTAGTATAGACTATTGCATACATCGGGCTACCCATTACACTTGCATATGGAACACGGGACATATCCTCCTCTTCTTCTTGTGTCTTGGGACATTGTTTAGTAGATGGCTTTACACCTACAGGAATCAGAACTTGTTGTAGCCACTACAACACCACCCAAATTTTTGGGTCCCCCTCTGCTCACTCAGCCGTTAGGGTTTTGACCCGGACTGTAGTCAGTGACGCCCCCTTAACCTATTCCCTGCCCCTCATAAACCTTCTCACAATCATGACTAGATAATTTTGCTGCAGCCATGCCATGTGTGGGGGGATCATTATGCATACACTCAAATGGAAGCTTTTCTGTGTATTAAGTATGTCCATTAGAAGCACTTTCATCGTATATCATTTAGGTATTCTATTTGGTTACTCCACCAAGCTCATGGTCCCATGTAAATTATTTGGGGACATTATTCTCTAAAAGGTAAATGTGAACTAATTGATATTATAATGATTCATGTAGGTCAGTCCCATGGATGATATACCCAACAATATCATCATCGCACTAAAGGAAAGAAATTGGAACTAAAATGACAAGAGCACACTAGTTGGGGGAATTGTCGGTCACAATTAAGCCACATATTTGCGGATGTATAGATTCATTCCTAAAGAGAGAGGCTTGTATAAGGCGATAACTTGTTCAATGGGGAATTATAGTCCAAATCAAAAGAGTGTTCTCATTCCATACCCATACCAAATCCATAGTTAAAGGGAAAAGGAGGGATTCTGATGACTACGCATTATGAAATGCTTAAAAGGTCATGGGCTAACATAGGCATAAACATAGCTCCATATTTGCGCACAATATGGACTACTCAATGAGCCATATCTCGCACAGAATTCTACAAACTGCTCCACAATGTAGGCATATATGTGTCATGAAGCCTTGTTGATTGGGAAGAAATTTGATTCATGTGCTAAATGATATCAAGCTCTCCTCATGTAAAACTAAGGATCACTTAATGGATTAATACAAGACACATACGTAGCGTCTTGTGGTAGCGTCACGCTGGGCCACACAAGGAAGAGAGGGTGTAGCCCAGTGAAGACCATCTCTAGCCAATCCGAGAGGAGGAGAAAAACCATAGAGTTGATAGCAAAGGGAATGACCCTTCTATTCAACTATTTGTTTTGTCGTAGTGTAGTCTCTGGTGACATATTGTGATTAACATAGTCACGAGAAAATTACATGACGTGGGTATCTACTCAGCCATCTCTTGACCAGTTTCGTTCGAGATGTCTACCATTTTTGTTCTCTTGAAGCCATGCTCTTCAAAATAGACAAGAGAAACAGACTCATGACGATAATAATGTCTCGTTGATCATGTCCCTGTAGCCCGACGCTCGTAGAAGTATCAACTGAACAAAATCTGAGAGAATGTGATCTATGGTGAGTGCCACTAGTCGTTGGGTCGCAAAACGGATGGAGCAAATGAAATATGCGATCGGTGTAGATTTGCGACCTTCGTGAGGTCACATTTCACATTAAAACATAATCGCGCTATCCCTCTAGGTCGTTGGGTTGCAAAACTATTGTAGCAAATGAAATATGTGAATGGCGTGGAGTTTCGACTGTGTGACCTTTGTGAGGTCGCATTTCACATTAAAACACAATCACGCTATCCCTCTAGGTCGTTGGGTCACAAAATTGTTGTAGCAAATGAAATATGCGACTGGCTTGGAGCTGCGACCGTGCGACCTACGTGAGGTTGAATTTCACATTAAAACACTAGGTCGCACTACTGCTGAGGTTGCAAGTCCTCACCTCAAGAAAGCAGCCAGAGTTGCGACCTCATTGAGATGAAAATCTTGTGAACTATGAATTCCATGCTTTTCATTCACGAACTGAGAGAGCCTTCCGATGGTGTTTGGGAGAAGGACATGTCAACACGTAGGATTCAAGTTATGAAAGAAAATCCTAGCACTTTCTTACGCACTCCGAATTATGACCTTTTAACCCCATGCCAAAGGATCTCCTCCTTATTGATATCTCGGTGAAAACCTTATGAAAATGGGAGGGGTATCATTGGCGCATATCGTGGTTTCCATTGTGGAGAACGTAAGGAGGGTGTAGTCCCAGTTAACACTCCATCTCCAATGGGTTCTGGACCAATAGGAGGTATGAGTTAATATTAGCAAGGTGAATCTCTGCCCCAGCCTACAAGGTTGATGGCTCTGATGACAAAGGAACCTAGACTGAAATAAAGACATCGCTATTGATCCTATCGATGGGCTTAGCTGCGAACATTCAGATCCTGGGAAAATTTAGTAGAGACCACACTGTGGCATAACACTTGATCCGAATGGAAAATGGCATCCACCCATGGTATTCATCTACCCATGTTATCCATTAACCCATGGAATTTACCCATGGTATTGTAAATGACATCGTCCCATGATATTAATCCACCCATTGTATTTATTCGCCCATGGTATTGTAAGTGACATCTATCCATGATATTAATTCACCCATGGTATGTATCCACCCATGGTATTCATCCACACATGGAATTTACTCATGGTATTGTAAGAGGTATCTACCCATGGTATTGACCCATGGTTTCGACCCATGCTATCCACCTATGGTATCTACACATGGTATTGTAACTCAAAAAAGGCTATAAATAACAAGCCTCATTTTGTAAAAGGACATATTGTTCACCACAATGTAGCTTCTACAATTATTCTCTGTTTTAATAAAACAAGTTTCTTTGTGGTTTTATTTGTTGTGTGTTTTTTTTTTTTTTTGGCATTCTAATTTTGCAGATCTTGTCAGACCCATTTCAGATTTTTATATCTCGGGGGCCTCCCCCAAAGATATGGTTTAGTGGTACCAGAGCTAGGTTACGAATCCATGGGAATGAGGGTTTGAAGCATATTTCAGTGTCAATTTTTGGCAGCAATCTTCAACAAACTTCATGAATTTATTGGGCGACGAGTTTGAAGATCAGGTCTGAAAATTTTACAAAATTGAAGACCATGTCTATATTCCTTGCAAAAAAATACCCAAATTAAAAAAAAAAAATCGACCGAATTGGAGTTTGGATGAGGGAGATATCGCTAATTCTAAATCACCAATGTTGTAGAAAATGTTCTGACGACAATTCGTAGATGACAGGTATACTGTCATTTTTCGTAGTTTTTTAGTGCGGAATTTCAAATAAATAGCTATAGATATGAGTTCCCCTTGAAAAATCACCCAAGTTCAAAAAACAAATCGGTCGAATCGGAGTCCATATGTGGGAGTTATCGTTGATTTAAATTCAACTATTTTTTCAGAAATTTTGTGACGGCGAGACAGTTCCAGCACTAATCTGAGAGTCTAGAGTCTCTAGATAGCGATTTCAAACACATGAGAAGATGTAGAATGATCATTCCATTTTCAAAAATAGGTTATAATAAATATTCCGAGTTATATTTTTCAATTTATGCTCATTTTAAATCTGGAGTAGCATTCGAAGCAGGTTCCCTTTGGAGACGTGACCTCCCACCCCGCTTTAGTAGGCACCTGCTTCACATTCATCAGTTTCAGCATAGCAGCGATTGGCTTGGGTTATTTGGAGACGTGCCCTCCCACCCCAAACTATGTAGGCACCTGCTACTTCATCAACAATCAACATCACGGTTATGGGTCAACCGCACAAAATCTTTTTCGTTGAAGTCCATTTGCTAGGCCGCACATTGTTATTCACACAATTGGTGACAAGAATTATAGGGTATCTCTATCCTCGGATCTTTGGTTGTAATGATTTTGGTTCATCCACAAATCCACACTTCATCGAAGTCCATTTTCTAGGCCACACACTGTCAATATCACAATTGGTCACAAGAATTATAGGGTATTTCTATCCCCGGATCTTCATTCATCATGGTTAATGGTTAACTACACAAAACCCTTCTCTTCAGTGGCTCTTCATATTCAACAAGCCTACTCGAAGGGAACTTCACGCAATGGGGACCACTTTGCTTCTTAATGAGAGAGGAATGACTACCTGACCAAATAGCATCCACCATGTTATCCATCAACCCATGGTATTGTAAACGTGAAACCATGGTATTTATACACCCATTGTATTTGTTCTGTGGTAATGTAAATGACATCCTTCCATGATATTCATTCCACCATGGTATGTATCCACCATAGTGATGATCCTACCTTAGAATTTACCCAAGGGATTATGAAGGTATCTACCCATAGGTATTGGCCCATGGTATTGTAAGTGGTATCTACCCATGGTGATGACCCATGGTTTCGACCCATGGTATCCATGGTATCTACGCATAGTATTGTAACTCAAAAAATGCTATAAATAACAAGCCTCATTTTTTAAAAGGACAGGTTGTCCACCACAATGTAGCTTCTACAGTTATTCTCTATTTTAATAAAACAAGTTTCTTTGTGGGTGTTTTTTTTTTTGGCAATCTAATTTTGTAGATCTTGTCAGATCCACTTCAACTTTTTATATCTCTGGGGCCTCCCCCCAAGATATGGATCAACACTTGACCACACAGGGGTCTAAGCTTATTATTTTCTAAATCATTCTTTCAGCTAATTAATTGTGTTTCAACATCAATATTTTAAAAGACGCGTGACCCATGTTACTTTGTTTACAGGCATAGGTAGTTGACGCATAGACGGTTCAAGTTCACAGGTCACAGGTCGCAGATTGCTCAAGGTCGTAGGTCACAGATTGCTCAAGGTCGTAGGTCACAGATTGCCCATGGTCGCAAGTCGCAGATTTCTCAAGATCACAGGTTGCAGATTTCCCAAGGTCGCAAGCCGCAGGTTGCATACAACCCTGGGTCGCAGGTTGCAAATGGCCTAAGTCGCAAGCCATCTCAACAGTCGATAAGACCAAGAGTCAAGGGAAACTCAAGGGTCATCTTAGCCTATATGTACTACTTCGGGAAAGGATACATAGGAATTTTAGCTCAGAAATTGAAGCCAGTATGATAGAGGAATTGTTGCTTGAGAGCTAAACACACTCAACTCTTGGTACCAAGTAGAGATAGAGGTAGCGAGGCTAGGGTTTTTGCATCATGCATTGAGATGAATAGCTCATGTTCCACTATTGGGTGTTGATGAGTTGTAAACATGTAGTTGATGTTGCAGCAGTAGTAATAATATATTCTCTTTTCCGACACTAATTCACGTGCTTGTTTGTGGTGATGGTACTAGCTATATAATATTTCACTATGTTGTATGAATGCTTTCATGCATGCAATTGATTATGAACTAATTCACAGTGGTTGCATGTGCGTTTTCCCTTGAATCAGTGTTTATTTGTCCCTTGCCACGTTGGTGATCTATTTTGAACTAATTTGCAGTTAAATTCTGGTGTGATTTCTTTCATGTATGTTCGACTGGTTTTTCGACTCACCGATCTCATTCACGACATACCCCCCTTTTATTTTGCTGCTTAGAATTTCTTGTATCTTTGTTTATGATTCTTAAATCTTGGGCTGATTTTGGCTTCACTAATTGGTCATTTCAACTTTGCCTTTGCTCCATCATCTTCTCATCTGAAAACCAAGAGTGAAAACACTTATGGCGGCAGCCAGGCCCACATGCCGGATGGGGCTCCTATCCCAAACGGTGTGAGGTCTAATTAAGACCTTTCACCGGGGAGACCCCCTTGTTGTCGGCAGTACAATTTTTCCTGTCAACAAAATTGGCACTAGAAGGAGGGCCAGATGACAAGATGAGCCCTTAGAGCCTGTAGTTAGTCTCATATCTATAATGGCTCGTCCCCAAGTCATTCTCACAAGATGTTTATCGGATTTATCTGGTTCTCGATGCTCAATCCTTGATGAACCTCGGTATCACTTGTCCCAGTTAAAATTTGATGGTGAGAACGGATAACCGAGCACCTTTCAGATTTCTGTGATTTTTGTGAGTGTTATAAAATTGACAATGAGGAATTGGCTTGTGTGCTTTTATCCCTCACTCTCGAAGGTTGCGTTAAGCAATGGTGCCGCACATTGCCGACAAATTCCATCCATTTTTTCGAGTAGCTTGCTGGTGAATTACAACAAGCTTTTCACAGGTATGATTTTCAAAATGTATTAATACGGTTAAATGAGATCAGAATGGAACCTCAAGAATATGTAGAGGAGTTTTCTATCAGATTTGTTCATCTTTTTTTTGAGTTCCCTGAAAGGGATGTCGATTGGGCATATTTAATTGAACAATTTCGACAAGTGGTTTTCGTTTCCCTAGAACAATTTCAATCAGAAACCAAGCCCGATCCCAGTGTTTTTTATGATGATCCTCACGTTTCCAGCTATTCAGGATTTTTACCTAATGTTTCCTTGTCTATCTGCCCGAGTCCAGAACACATTGAGGCCTCCCAAAATAATATTACTATTCCTCCTCCTGAATTGTCGCGTAATGGAGTTTTGGTCGCAAAAGTTCTAAGTGATGATAGACGTATGCATGATAATAAAACCTGTTGTACCATCTCTGAATCTTTCACGCACCCTGTCAAATCAGAGCTTGAAAACCATATTGGACCAACATCTCTCCCTGTTAATGAAACCTATCTCGAGTCCACTGAATGCTTACCTGGGCACAATCCTAAATCTCATTCACATACTGATAATAAATTGAGTCTTGGCCCAGATAAAGTTGATTTCCCTTCAAAATCATTGGACCGTAATGGGCATGTAGGATCATTGGCCTCTTTGGATGACACTAATGTGTGAGATGAAGGTCCTTGTATGGTAGATGCCCCTGCCTCCGAATCATTTCATCCATTATTCCCTGATTTATTTCTTGAGCCTGCCACGCCAGTAAATTCTTCAAGTCTTTCGAAATCGTCTTGTACTAGTGTTAGAAACAATCATGAGCATGTGGGTGGTGTTTCGCAATCGCATTAAAAAATTGATGAATCTCTTATGTCTGATATTTTTCATCCGCAATATATAAAAAACCAAAAGAGCGACTGGCTAGCTTAGCAACCTCAAGAGGTTTCTTTTATTGATTCATCCCAATTGTTAACCCAAGAGGAGTCTAATATACCGGATGCCCAACCTAATCAAATTGGTGGCTCCAATGATCGTTTAAAATTATCTGAAAATATATTCACTCACGCCTCTGAGGACTGTCATTTGTATCTATCCATTGACCATACGAAGCCACCAAAATTTGATGATCCACTTTGTGATGATTCATGGACCCATCAGGAAATTGAAGCAATTTAGCTTCTTCTGGCTGTTACCTCAAGTTCTTACGATCATGATGAAACCCCTGAAGCAAGCCAAACTAGGGTTTCTCAGATTAGGGTTTCTGAAATAACGGTTCCCATGTATCACACTCCTCTCGGCATAACCGCGTTGGATGTTAGATCATCTGGGAAAACCATACATTCGAGTGATATTTGCCTGAGTACATATTTCTATTCCCTATAGCTGGTATGCAACAACTGATATATCCTAATTTATTCACTGGAAGGAAAACACCAGCCATTGTCTCTAATCTTTTTGGTTGTTTCCCAGCCAGTACCAGTTGCACTCAAGCACAAGCATGTGATGTTTGGCAAACTTCTCTACTGCCTGAAAATGTTTTGGTAAATTCACCCCATATTGGGAAATCTAAAGAATATGATACATTGGATTGTCAATCGATCAGTGCGCAAACATTTGGCCGAATTGATAATAAGGCCATTGAAAATTTTCCAATCACCATGATTAATGATCACATCTGTTCCCTAGTTGATCTCACCAAACCATCAAATTTTGGAAGCCCCTTGCTCAAAGGTCCAGAGTTTGTCTAGGAGGGTGAAGAATTTTAGCCTCCACTCAAGGTTGCTTTGGATCCTCGCATCCTCGACAAAACCCAGGGACAACTCTGAACTAGGGCTTTCAAAATTAGGGTTTCCGTACTTGGGTTCATGAGCACCTCAAATTCACCTTGTGGATGCTTATTTTTTTCATTCCATCAAATTGATCATCCTCAACATCATGGTGAGATTCCCAATTAGTTTGACAGATCCTATCCAATGAATATACCTACAAATAGGTGATGTCCTACCCTGCTTCTGTCGGACCTAGCATGGTGCGTGGATGGATGTGTGTCACTTATAAATGATTTTAGGTTTAAGGTACGTATTTCTATGTATCAGGATGAAAGTGAAATTTAAATCAAACCATCTATTCTGGCACATTCTCTGGTAAGTAGCCATGACCTTCTGGTTGTCGCACATGCCTTTCAAGTAAGTATTTTTTTCGGTGCAAATTTTTTTATGCTGGATCTAATTGCGAACATTGTTGTTGTTGTAGGGTGGGAACTAATGTGGTGGCTACACTAGAAAGCTGATTTCACATAAAGTTGATTTCACATAACTCGATCGCTTCTTTGGTTAAACTAGGCTTTTAGGTTTAGGCTAGCTAGGATCTGTTAATAATTTTTTGTAGTCAAGTTGTTAATTAGGTTTACTTGCTAAGGTTTTGCTTTATGGTTTAAAATTATGCTTGCTGTCTTTTCTTGCGGTCAGTAGTTTATGCATTATAATTGTCCACTTATGTTGCACTCATTTTTCTTCCGGTTTGCTTATTGCTGCATACTATTCAAATAATCATTGCATGTGCTTTGCCTTGTTTATTCACCTGCATTTATTTGATCTTTCTCACACATGGAATTGCATTACATCATAAGCCTCATCTGTTGCATCGCGTTGTATTCCTTCTTCCTCACATCATTTGCACTCGTTGTTGAGATAACTGTGAAATTTTTCGTACATTGCATACCATTGCATGAGCCCTCATTGAACCTGGGGTCTTGAAACCATCAGTGCCCAGACTAGCTTTCTTACTCCCCCTTGCATGGGTCTAAAGCCGGATGGATTGCTTTTACCTCTTTGCATGCATTGAAATCCTGATGATCTTTCTTAATTGTTTTTCCCTGACCGCTGGAACCCTAACTCCATGGTTTGTGTGAGGTTGCGGTGGTTACCTCAAAGGGAAGCTTCTCTCAGAACAGGTCATCAAAGTCACGTTCTCACAATAATGCCTATGAGTCTAAATTAATTAGCTAGGGAGATACGATCCGGTGCTTGTGGGGAACCCTAACGAGTTTGAATGTCCTATATCCGCAACCTGAGTCTTGTGCCCACCTTAGTCTTGAATATCTTAATGATTTGTTTTTCTTAGTTCGCCTATGGGTGGGAGATGGGGTGAAGGCTTGGCATGAGGGAAAACCCAAATTAGAATATCTTTCAGTTTCTGTCAAACAAGAAACAACCTCTCTTGCCCATAGCATAATTCAGGATGCCTCATCCGCCCTTGCAAATAAGTGCCATGAGCACATACAAATAAGTGCTACAAGCACATAAAAAAAAATAATAAGGGTAAAGGATTGAGAAAGGCTGCTTGCGTAGAGAGGTAACGCAACGACTCTGCCGGGGTACTAACCAGGCTCGCTGGCAGCAGAGCAATGTTTGTGATTTCTTAAGGTGACTCCGCTGGGGTATTGTCCGTGAACTTCCGCTTTGCGTTTTCTGATTAACAGGACCTAGCTGAGGCACAAGTATTGGGCATATCTGTAAAGGTCAAAGTAATAAAAAGAGTACCTGCAGAACCTGTTCAATATTCCTTTGCATCACTATATGGACTTAAAGTATTATTGGGACGTTGAACGAGATGTTGGATTCTACTAGTGGTTCGCCATTTGTTGTAGCCGCTACAACACCACCCAAAATTTTGGGTATATTCAAAATTTCGGGTCCCCCTCTGCTCACTCAGTCATTAGGGTTTTGACCCAGCCTGTAGTCAGTGATGCCCCCTTAACCTATTCCCTGCCTCTCGTAAACCTTCTCACCACCATGACTAGATAATTTTTCCGCAGCCACACCATGTGTGGGGGGATCATCATGCATACACTCGAATGGAAGTTTTTCTATGTATTAAGTATGTCCATTAGAAGCACTTTCACCATATGTCATTTAGGCATTCTATTTGGGTACTCCACCAAGCTCATGGTCCCATGTAAATTATTTGGGGACATTATTCTCTAAAAGGTAACTGTGAACTAATTGATATTATAATGATTCATGTAGGTCGGTCCCACGGATGATATACCCAAATATATCATCATCGCACTGAAGGAAAGAAATTGGAACTAAAATGACAAGAGCGCACTAGTTGGGGGAATTGTCGGTCATGGTTAAGCCATATATTTCTGGATGTATAGTTTCATTCCTAAAGAGAGAGGCTTGTATAAGGCAATAACTTATTCAATGGGGAATCATAGTCCAAATGAAAAGAGCTTTCTCATTCCATACGCATACCAAAGCCATAATTAAAGGGAAAAGGAAGGATTCCGATGACTACGCATTATGAAATGCTTGAAAGGTCATGGGCTAACATAGACATAAACACAGCTCCATAAATGCGCACTGTATGGACTACTCAATGAGCCATATCTCGCACATAATTCTGCAAACTGCCGCACAAAATATCCATATATGTGTCATGAATCCTTGTTGAATGGGAAGCAATTTGATCCGTGTGCTAAATGGTATCAAGCTCTCCTCATGTGAAACTAAGGAGTGATTAATAAATTAATACAAGACACATACACAATTTCTTGTGGTAGCGTGACGCTGGGCCACACAAGGAAGAGAGGCTACAACTCGATGAAGACCATCTGTAGCCAACCCGAGAGGAAAAGAAAAACCGCAGAGCTGCTAGCAAAGGGAATGACCCATCTATTCCACGCTTTGTTTTGTCGCAGTACAGTCTCTAGCGGCATATTGTGATTAACATAATCACGAGAAAATTACATGACGTGGGTATCTACTCAGCCATATCTTGACCGGTTCCATTTGAGATGTCTTCCATTTTCGTTCTCTCGAATCCGTGCTCTTCCCAACAAATAAGAGAAACAAACTCATGACGATAATCATGTCTCGTTGATTGTGTCCATGTAGCCCTATGCTCGTAGAAGTATCAACTGAAAAAATATGAGGGAATACGACCTATGGTGAGTGCGACTGGTCGCTGGGTCACAAAACTGATGGAACAAACGAAATATGTGACTAGCATAGAGTTGCGACCGTGCGACCTTCGTGAGGTTGCATTTCACATTAAAACACAATCGCGCTATCCCTCTAGGTTGTTGGTGTTGGGGTTCCCATGTTTTAGCCAAATTGGCAAGACCAAAAGATGTGACAACATCATAACCGCTTTTAGACCTCAGGATCTAGTCCTCTTGGGTGCAGAGAGGGATCTCTCTAGCTTGAGCAAAATTTTATTTCTATGAAGCTCAAGGTTTAAGATGTTAGGCTAGTTATAGGCACGGGTTTTTTTGTTTGATTGTTTGTTTTTGGTTGCTGGCTATCAGGAAAGAAGGTTTCAATGTAAGACCAGGATGAGAAAAGAGGGATAAGGCAGAGGTGAAATATTTCAGGAAATATTCGAAACCATTGGGCAATGGAGTCAGGAAAGGTTTTTCTTGCTACTCAACAGGCAGGCTGTCAATTGGGCTAGTCATCTGGAACTTAGGATCTTTAAGATGATTATGTGATATGGACAGTAGGAGGGGGGAGATAACACAGATTTCAGAGCACAAAGTTGTAGATCAGCAGGTTGTACAAGGATCCTAGTGGACAGGGCTAACTCTAATCCCTAGTGTTCCCAAATCTTCCAACTGAATCTATAACAAGAAGCATCTAAGAACTGAATTCATTTAATTCATACATCAGAGAGAAGGAAATAGCATCCACTACACTGGTTAAACCAACTGAAAACATTCCTTAGATAATACATTCAGAAGAGAAACATAAAAGGCAAGGAGAGTAGAAACATAGGGTACCTAACAAGGGTAAATCCTATGCCAATATTCTGATGCAAGCCAGTAGAAACAAAATGAAATGAATGTAAACACAGAGATAGGAAAACATCACCGCTGCTTCAGATCAGGATCCAAAGAAATGTGCCTGTCATATTAAATAACAATACCAATCAAGTACAAAATTTCCAATAGCTGAATACTCAGTCTGAGAACATATCCTTCAACCTATCTTACAATCTTTACACAGATACTGTGTCTCAAAAGCAACTGCTTGCAGTGATAACTGATCAACAACCTTTACAATGTTTTTCTCATGAGTTTTATAGCTGAAGAGAAGTAGAGAAGGTAGGTGGAAGAGGAAATGCAGTATTAAACCTCTGAAAAGAAAGAGGTTCGTAGCCCATTCTGTTTTAAATCATGTGCATTCAATTCCTGGTGTTCTTTGGGTGCATGAATGATCTCCACTAGAATTCAGATTACAATAATATGATTCTGAAGTACTCTGACTGCAGTACTGTGTGGTGATGCTATAGGTGAATAAACAAAATATGAATGAATGATAAATAAGTCTACCATACTGATGAAATAAATTCTTTGATAGTACCGGGGCTGTTTTCAGGGTAGGAAATCTCTCTAGAACTCGGCATAGATTGAACACTACATGGGCGCTCTGTCCTTATGGAGGAAAAACATGCTGCTGCTATAGAAAACCATGGTAGTACGGTTTCCAGTGCATTAAACCTCTGATTGATCTTCAGGGTTTTCAATCTAGTACCTTGCCTCTGAAAAACTGGATTAATCCTTTAAAATCTCCATTTTAATGCTTTGACTCTTTGATTTCCTTGTTGCTTTCTCTTTGCCGCTCCCACAATTACCTTCTGTTCATGAACTCTGTGTTTTTAATGGCTCCGGAGGAGAGTGACAGAATTTTGACCCTGTCCTTTTATTAAAATCACGTCAAACACTTCCCTGGGCCTTTTCTTCATTAATTGTATCTTTGTACATGGCCCTTTCCTGCATGTCTGCCACTGTGACAGGAACAATGAGCCATGGCGGTTTTCCACGCTTGAAATCCTGCAAAATAGAAAACTTGTCATGAAATCCATGGACGGGGATAATGGATGCAGTGTGGATGAAGGAAATGGCCGTGCAGATGACGAAATGGAGGAAAATTTGCAGAGAAATGGTGAAAAACGCTCTGGTGGGTGGTTGGCGGTCTGCTGAGAAAATTTGAATGAAAAACCTAAAAAAAAATGAAAATGAACCAATTATATGTAATGGAATGGGTGCATTTACGGAGGGGACACGTGGACGAATGACGTGGCGGGACCGGGTGATGGTGGAATAGTTAACAGCGGAGGGAAGACAAATGCAGACTGTCCGATCCGAGGAGGAGATTGACGGTGAAAAACTACGGAGGGCGATTGAATGTGGACCGTCAATCTGCAGATCAGATCGATGACGAAGATTGACTGGATGGCGCGCTACACCCTGAGTTATCGCGTGCGCATCTGGGTTAGCGATCGCGCATCTTCGACGAGTGATAGCCGTTGGATGGCCCGCCCCATATCGGACGGTCCACGAAAATATCGATGGGCATCCGTGTCCGAACAATAATGCGTGATGGACGAAGTTAACGTGCGAGGACGGCGGTTTTGAAATCGTACAGGAGGACGCATGTCGTGCGATGTATGGAATCGCTGGCCGATGAGAAAATACCACCAACCGCCCGAAAGCGGTGCGATAGAAACCGCCGGGTTTTGGAACAGTACATGGGGACCACCGGCGCAGGCGCATTGTAGACCATCAAATCAACGTTTAAACGGACGGCGATGGTGCGATAAGATATTTGAACGGAGAAACACGAGCGCCAAAGATTTAATGATAGCCGTCCGATCTACCAGATTCAACGGCTGGAACTGCGCCCGATGAACATATGAGATAGGCGCTATTTTAGGCAGGCAAGTGGTTCTAGCGGCCGGTTACATGGAGGAAAAGGAGCGGGGACTAGCGGAGAAGGGGCTGAGGCCTATTATAAAGTTAAAAGTGGGGTTTTAACCATTTTTAATGCAATTCGAGGCCAAACAAAGGTAACGATAGAAAGAATGAGGGTTTATAAAACTAAACCAAGGGTGTATGTGTGGTTTAAGAAGGGCATAGGAATGATTTACAAGGTTTAGGGGGGAAATTGGGGGGACTTTGACAAAGGGAAAAAGGGATGAAAAGGGATATTTTGCAGGAGTACAAGGGGTAAATGAGAGCCTTTAGGAGCACAAATTTTTGCAATCAGAGGTTCTTTATAATGGAGATCAGCAGAGGGGACTATCCAAGGCAAAGTTACCGGAGACTTCAAAGATGATGTGTCTCCAGGGGAGATGCATTCATTGAAGGTCTCAAAAACAATTTAGCCCCCTACTTTGCTTGTCAAAAATTTATAGGGGGGCTAATAGTTGGGTTGCAAAATTGTTGTAGAAAATGAAATATGCGACTGGCGTGGAGTTGCAACCGTGCGACCTTTGTGATGTTGCATTTCACATTAAAACACAATCACGATTTCCCTCTAGGTCGTTGGGAAATTAAAACACTAGGTCGCACTACTGCTGAGGTCGCAAGACCTCACCTCAAGAAAGCAGTTGGAGTTGCGACCTCGTTGAAATGAAAATATTACGACCTATGAATTCCATTCTTTGCATTCACGAACTGAGAGAGCCTTCCGATGGTGTTTGGGAGAAGGAGCACAATGATTGGAATCACCATGGTTCCAAAACATTATACATGTCAATGCGTAGGATTCAAGTTAAGAAAACATATCCTGGCACTTTTGCATGCACTCCAAATTATGACCTTTTAACCCCATTCCAAAGGATCTCCTCCTTATTGATATCTCGGTGCAAACCTTATGAAAATGGGAGGGGTATCATTAGCGCATATCATGGTTTCCGTTGTGGATAACGTAAGGAGGGTGTAGTCCCAGTTAACACTCCATCTCCAATGGGTTCTGGAACAATAGGAGGTATGAGTTAATATCAACAAGGTGAATCTCTGCCCCAACCTGCAAGGTCGATGGCTCTGATGACAGAGGCACCTAGACCAAAATAAAGACACCGCTATTGATCCTCTCGATGAACTTAGCTACGAACATTCAAATCTTGGGAAAACTCAGTGGAGACCACACTGTGGCATAACACTTGACCACACAGGGGTCTAAATTTATTATTTGCTAAATCATTCTTTCAACTAATTAAATGTGTTTCAGCATCAATATTTTAAAAGATGTATGACCCATGTTATTTTTTTTACAGGCAGAGGTAGTCGACGCGTAGACGACTCAAGGTCGCAGGTCGTAGATTGCTCAAGGTCGCAAGTCGCAGATTTCTCAAGGTCGCAGGTCGTAGATTTCCCAAGGTCGCAAGTCGCAGATTGCTCAAGATCACAGGTCACAGATTTCCCAAGGTCGCAAGTCGTAGATTGCTCAAAGTCGCAGGTTGCATACAACCCTGGGTTGCAGGTCACAAATAGCCTAAGTCGCAAGCCAACCCAACAGTCGGGAAGACCAAGAGTCAAGGGCAACTCAATGGTCATCTCAGCCTATATGTACAACTTCGAGAAAGGATACAGAGGAATTTTAGCTCGACAATTAAAGCTAGTATGATAGAGGTATTGTTTCTTGAGAGATAAAGGCACTCAGCTCTTGGTACCAAGTAGAGAGAGAGGTAGCGAGGCTAGGGTTTTTGCATCATGCATTGAGATGAATAGCTCCCATTCCACTATTGGGTGTTGACAAGTTGTAAACATGTATTTGACGTTGCAGCATTAGTAATAATATATTGTCTTTTCCAACACTCATTCATGTGCTTGTTTGTGGTGATGGTACTAGCTATCTAATATTTCACTATGTTGTGCGGATGCTTCCATGCATGCAATTGATTATGAACTAATTCACAGTGGTTGCATGTACATTTTCTCTTGAATCAGTGTTTATTTTTTCCTTTCCATGTCGGTGATCTATTGTGAACTAATTTTTAGTTAACTTCTGGCATGTTTTCTTTCATGTATGTTCGACTGGTTTTTCGGCTCACCGATCCCATTCATGGAATACCCCCCTTTTATTTTGCTGCTTAGACTTGCTTGTATCTTTGTTTATGGTTCGTCAATCTTGGGCTGATTTTTCTTCAATAATTGGTCATTTCACCTTTGCCTCTGCTCCATCATCTTCTCATCCGACAACCAAGAGTGAAAACACTTATGGCGGCAGCCGAGCCCACATACCGAATGGGGCTACTATCTCAAACGGTGTGAGGTCTAATTGGGACCTTTCATCGGGGAGACCCCCTTGTTGTTGGTAGTACAATTTTTCCCGTCAACAAAACCTTCACTGGTTTACTATCCTGCATATTGAACCTCTGCAATATAGTGTCGACATACTTCCTCTGGTTTAACCAGAGCTTCCTCTTTGCCCGATCTCTCTTAATTTCCATGCCCAAAATAATGTTAGCTCACAAGAAAAATGGTAGCAAAATATGACAATGATGGAGGATCAAAGTCAGACCAAAAGTATAGATCCAGAGTGATCTTTAGGCAAAAAAAAGGAAGTGAATGAATGGAAAAACCCTTGTATTTATAACAAATATTGAGTTAGTCTAGAGATTGGTGCATAATAAAATATTATTAACCAAATCTAGATCCAACTTTTATGGAATATTTTATTATATTTGTTGGAGGGAAAAAGAATTTGAATTTGGTCAAATCCCTTTACTTGTAAATAATAAATAAATAAATTATTTATTTATTATTATAAGGATGTGGTTGAGTAATAATTAAATAAATATTGATTTATCCAATTATTTATAAATGATTTAGTCAAATTTAATAGGGAATATTATTTAAATAATGTTTAAATAATTATTCCTAGAAAATAATAAGATAAATAATGATATATCTCATTAATTTTCTTGTTTTGGGTTAAATATGACCAGGAATATTAATTAAACTGTTGTTTAACTAATCATTCCTTGAGGAAAATCAAACAAATATGGATTTATTCCATATTTCCTCATGGGGTTTCCTGTCTAGACCATAAACAACTTAATAAATTAAGGATTAATAAGTTATTTTTCATAGTGAAAGCAATTTTACTTAGGGTAAAATTGGTCTTACATGGTGTAATTTGGTCCATCTAATAGTAATAGGTTAGATGCCCAAAAATTGATGTAATAGATTGCCCCCTAGCGTGTGAGCGTTAGGAGCTAATCGTATGACAGAAGTACGTTGTAAGAACTCAATCACTAGACACTGAAGGGGAAGTTAGAGAGAGAGAAATATAAGGTAGACCAAAGCACTAGAGGACAAAACCATGAGGAGGCGAGACTTATAGGTGTGACAAGTCTCTTTTATGAGTGAGTACACGTGCTACAAGAGGTAGGGGAGGCATTCCTATGCCCGTCGAGACAAAGTACAAAAAATAATGCGTCGAGTAAAAAAGGGATTGAACTATATAATACATGTTGGCATGAACATGAGCCAGATAAAAACATGATAATGGATCCCACATACATACTATGCCTGGGATAACAGCCAGGAATTATACAATAATATCTGAGTACATGAGATATAAGTACAACCAAAGAGGCCCTGTAAACAGGAGAGGGCTCTGAAAATCTGAATGATACATGAAAACTAAAAGGTGGTGCACATGGCTAAGGCCAAAACCATCAAATCTATGGAGCTGCATCGAAGGCGGTAATGAAGAGGTCATCCGGACATGTGGGGGGCTACCTGAAGGGCCACCCCGTCATGAGGTCTAAAACATCTCACACAGACCCGGGAATCATTGGTACAATCTACTGCATCAATGGACCATCAAGTATACGGATCTTGATCATGCCATAAGGAGATGGATCTGAGAAACAATCAAGTCAAAGGGCAATAAGGAGTCCCTTTGCCTGATTCAAGGCATCGAACAAGAGTGGAAGCTGGAACCAAGGTACACCGCCCTCTAGACTTGTCTTCTGGAATGAATGAGCTGATGTCGACAGAAGGAGGCCCACCATAGGTTAGGAAATAAGGGATCCTCATAAGGCGTGATAGATAATAGTAAAGCGATAGACAGACTGACACCAGGGTTATGATGGAATGGGGGTACTGAGTAGTGGGCTGACGACTTCCCTTGTTAGAGCATGGAGGGCATGGATGACTTGGGAGCAACTGACACAATATCAAAGGGGATAGGGGACAGTATGATTGAAGGTTGCAATCTACGACATGAGAGAGGAACCAAGCAATGAAGGATGGAGGACTATAGCGGGATACAAAGGGACTTGGGATAGAATCCATGGATGTGATGATGACTCAACTTGGATTCTATAAACAAGGGCGACTCGAAGATGCTTCCACACAGAAAAGGTTCTGTGGGGACCATAAAAACATGAGTACAAGATGGTTACTGACGGCGAAAATCGACACGAGCATGGAAAATTATGGAGGAAAAGTGGTGCCCCAAGTACAAGTGTTTCAAGTGAAGAAATTTGATTTTGAAGAGTGGTGAAGTGACCCTTCTTGGAAAAAATGTGTCCGGGTGAAGTATCAAATCACAAAAAACTAAAGGATACTCATTTGAGAGCTTGGTGAGAGGTTTCCAATGGTGTTGACAATTTTTCAAATTGAGCTATGGTTTGGTCGCAGCTGGCGAAAGAAAAATATGGGGTTTCTCTTTTAATAAGGCATTTTATCTCCAATTTAACTGATTTTCATGTGTAGTTGTTGTGAATGTAGAGAGGAGAAAAGGCCCTAAATCTTGCAGCGATCGTAGGAGACAAACCAACTGTTGGAATTGAGATCCGTCAATTGCAGGTAAGATGCCTAACCCTACTCTTTCATTTTCAGGGGATCAAAATTTCAGTTTAGGCACCCAGATCTCATGAACAGTCTAGGTCACACTTTTTGGGGTCTATTCTATGACCTGGGTAGCAGGTATTGGGCAAAAAACTGTGATCTGTCCCAGGAAATGACCTGAAAAATGCGACCTGTTAGATAAATGGGTTTTTATTGCTGTTTTTGGCTGAGAGCTGGGATTTTTTATGGTTGAGGGGCATAGGTGCCCCCAAGCATGTTATGGTCATGCAAAAATGTATTTAGAAAAGGGGAATCTAAACACATTTTTATGATGTGGTGCGCCATTTGTTTTCGTGATGGTTATGCAGTTCAATAAAGGGAATGGAGGATTACCAATCTCTTTTGGTAATGCATATATAAAGCAATTGGACTAAGTTCCCGGGTTAGCATACATGGTGTCACTATCCCAAAGAGTGGATTTGGATATAATGAACTGGTGCTCTCCTATAAAACTCATAGTTTGGTCAACAACAATGTATAGGGGACTGAGTTACTGATGTAAGAGGAAGGAATGATGATGGATATCATCCCTAGAGTGATCTGAAGTTATATGGGACTCTAGAGGTTCTTCTAAATGGGGAAGAAAAATGGTACTAGAGTCAACACGACCAAATTCACAAGGAGGGTGGTGGAGAATTGCTTCTCATGGACCCTCAAATATGGATGCCCCCTTACCCAAACATTTGGTGTAAATGTAATGGCCACAAGGTGTATGTGGTTCGAATTTATGGGTTCGATGTAAGGGGGAATAAATAAAGTCAAGAGTGGTAAATTCTTCCATATTGTCGTCATCATAATAGAATATGGGGTGACTGGCGGAAGAAAGACCACTTGACGCGGCGAAGCTACCTGACTCATCATGATGAGAAGAGAGGTTCACATGCACATCGTTAGGGGGGGTGATGGAAGAATAAGAAGATAAGGGATTTGTTAGGGTCCTATAATAATAGGGTTCATAAAATTTGAATTTATTTTGATAGCCTTGTAAATATGTACATACCTTGCTTTCTGCAAGTTGTTTTCCCATATTTTGAAAAAATGAAAAAATAATAAAAGCAAAAAAGAGGGTAAAAAGTCCTAAAAGAAATACCAAAGGACTTAGAAAAATATAGGCCCCAAAATAAAAAAGAGATAAAATAATACCTGAAAGTGAGCAAATCCAAATGCCACTACTTTTACTTTTACTGCAAGAATAATGATTATGTACATAGTGTCAATAAATTCCATAATCCATGATCAGTTAAACAGTTTAATCTTAACTTTTCATGCTTTCAATTTCATGTTTTAGATGGAGAATAAATATTTTTCAAATAGTTTAAACTTGATAAATCAATATATAGGTAGAGAATAATGAGGAGCTCAACAGTTTAATTTGAGCCCTCAGATGAAATAAGGTAGACTTAGGTAGTTTTTTTCTTTGAAATAAAAATGTTTTAGGGTTGAAAGCCTAAATGCACCCATGAAAATGAAGTAAAAATGTTAGAAATAAAGATGGGTAGGTAGAAAGTAGTTGAGAAATCATGTAATAAAGCATCATCAACAAAAAATCACCAATTTCCCCTCCCCTCCAAATATTCAGTATTCTAAACTATCAGTAAAAAAGGATCAGAGCATTTCTCTGACTTCTGTTGGGACTAGACCCAAGGCTCAATGAATATTTGGTTAAAAATATTGAGTTCCCACACTAGACCCACATTCACCAGCATTTATCCTTCATTTCATAAAACATAATCCCTTTTTCCTAAGTAAAACCCATTTTTTACTTAGTAAAAGTGAAACCCTAAATAACTAATCTCATTTCCTTTCAAAAAACATTCATAAACCCTCAAAATGCATTTATCCTAAGTTAAAGTGTGAAATAATTCAAAAAAGACAAACAATGCTTTATTTTTGCACTTTATTTAGAGGTAAGATGTATTTTGTTCTCATTACATTTATCCCTTTATTTCATATTAACTTCTAACTTATTCTAGTAAATCCATAAATACACCTACCTCTATAGTATTAAAACCTTTTATTTTAAATAACCCTCTAAACCCAGTATTTTAAAGTTAAAACCAATGTTTAATATCCCATGTGCGCAATATTAATCCCCCTCTTATCACATTGGTTTAACATATCCATATACAAATATCCCGCCCTCTATAGTTTTAAAAAACTGTCAATACCATTTGGTAAAACTATATAATAAAGACTAGCACCTATACATTGATCGAAACATTGTAAATATTTTATTAAAAGCATGTAAATAAACCTAACCCTTCCGCCTTTTCATAAACTCAAATCTTAAAATTTTATTAAATGCTTGTTTATTAAAGTCTAAAGTTTAACCCTGCCGCATGTAACGATCCTGGGCCCACTCCTCCATCCTAATGCAACTTCCAAAAAGATCTGGACCGTTCACAATTGAACCCCAGATCCAACGGTGGAAGCACAATATCGCATAGAAAAGTTGCGCAATCACCGCTATGGAAAATTTGCGCGAAATGGGTGGTTTCGTGGTTTCCTCTCTCCTCCACGTGCCCATTTCTCATTGGATCATGTGGGTTTGTCCCAAAACCACTTACCACTGAAAATGAGCGCGATAACTACTTATTGTTTCAACCCTTTGAGCCCGAAAACCACCCATCGTCATGATGTGACCACCATTTAATGCCATCGGTTGATTAGCCCTAATACGCATAAAAACATTGGAAATGCATCTATTTCTTATCTTTCTGCGTGTAATCCTGCTCAAGCCTCCTGACCATTAAAGAAAAACTCTTTCAGCCATTTTCTTGCCAAAATACCTCAAATTTCAGCCTGAAGACCACTGAGGAGATTTTCCTTGCTCAAGAAACTCTACAAAAACTGTTGTTTCATTAAAAAAAAAACCTCAGAAACCATTCCGAAGCCTAATACCTGTGAATAACAGGTATTTCTCTGAAATTCGAGCCTACTATCAATTTTAAAAATTCTTTTAAAAGAACAAAAACATGTTTAGAAGCCTAAAAAATAACAAAAGAAGCTTGTCAAAATAGTCCAAAAACAGGCCAAACCCTGTCAAAGTTTTTCTAGAAACCCTATTCTAATACTGCGCACTCTTGTGAGTCTGTACAGTTTTATGAAATATTTTGAGCTCTAAATTAATCTAGAAAGCCTCTGAAGATATCCTAAGCCTTTGTTCCCAATTTCAAAACACATTTTAAGCCCAATTCCTCAGTGAAAGACTCATGAAACCCATGTTTCTTGTTTAAAACCAATCAAAAGCCAGTAAATCCTCTTTGACAGACCTAATTGGAAAGACAACCCAAAGAAGAGACCATACTTTTCCTGTTTTGTCCAAAAAGCCTCTGCTAAAAGTAAAAATACTTCTACAAACTGTCTAAACTTGCATAAAGTAGCCAAAATTCCTAAAAGGCAGAGTTATAGCAACCCTAAAGTCTCCAAAGTGCCAAAATACACTCCAGCCATGTCTTCTAAGACTGCTATTATTGTCAATCCTTTACAACCCCTAGTAATAGACATTGAACACATTCCATTGGCTGATGTTGATTACAAGATAATAGATCCCATTTTTGAATTTAACCTACTTGATATTCATAATTGGTGCTATGAGAAGTCCTTAGATGATCAAGAAGAAGTCCATATTTGAGAATCCCATTTTCTTAAGTATGTTGTTCCATTAACTCATCCATGCCAAGAAGTTTTTATGTTATGCTAACTAGGTGCCTGAACAGAGAGCCATAGTAAATGCCAATAAAGAAGTTCTTCTTACCATTACTGCTAAATCAATTAACCAGATGCTACAACTTCAGCCTGACCCTCAAGCAGTCCCTTTATCCATAGAGGCCCTTACCAAATTGTATATTGGCCTTGATTTTCCCAAGAGATTCATGATTTTCCAGACATTTATGCCCTCACATGTAGAAATTCCTACGCTAAATCCACAGTATTCTACTGCCAAATTCCCAGAAGGTTCAAGACATGTGATATCCATGCTTTCCTTCATCCTAGGATATTTTACTGATGAACATACAGATGAGTCCATCTCGGGGTTCTTATCCACTTTTACCCCAGGGCAACCCCCATCAGTAATCTATTGAGATTGCAACAAGATGATGAGCTTCGTGAAAATAGTCGCCTTCACTAAGTGGGCCCGCAGGCTATTTTTGGCGCAAGTCTATTTTTAGACTATGTCTATTTTTAGACATGTCGATCATATTCTATGAGTTGCAGGATGCTATTTTTGGATGGTTGGCCAAGTTTGAAAAATAGATGGAATTCTATTTTTAGACATATTGGGCGGAATCTATTTTTAGATTGCCAGTCTAAAAATAGATATGTCGAATATTATTAGCTCTTAATAATATTTGGACTATAAACATTAACTTATTATCTTGGAGCACTTCAGTTAAGTGCACATATGTGTCACAGGAGCTAACAGAAGGAATTACTCTATTCCTGAGGGTTAAGTGGAGCTATTGCATGGATAATTCAGTTAGAACTCATGTGACAGAGTTTGGTGGAGTTATTGAGGTAGTTGGTGGAGTTGTGTTCAGTTTGACTCAGTTAGACACATTTGAGCTAGTTGTATCTAGTCTAACTAATTGATACACTAGTGAGAGTGGTGTGAATTAATTATTAATTAATTCACTAAATATTAACTCATTAATCAACTGAATAATATATCAGTTAACTTCAGTGCATGGACAGTTTCAGTGGAGACCAATGGAGAGATAGGTGAAAGGGAAAGTTGACTGTCAGTTGTGACTATAGTGTTGCATGATTTTGCACCACACATTTATGGAGATGCCAATGAGGATTGCGTGAGCGAGGCTGGACCAATTCGAGTTCATTCAGAGCCATTCTTCAGCAGGGATTGTGCAGTGGATGCAGGCTAGCAGGTGGCAAAGATCGTTGAATGGATTTGCAAGATCTAGCCTGATTAGTGTGTAGCGATTAGATTGTACTGAGAGCTTGTGAGAATATTTGTATGAGGATTGTTACATGATATCTATGACATATATTATATACAGATAGTTGGGGTTTTTAGCTTCAGGCTTTCCCATAAATCATAGTGTTATTGTGTGTGAATTTTTATGGTTTTAATGTGTGCATGCAATTGATTTAATTTCTGCATATGATGATCAATGGTGGAATAGATTTTGTATTGTGCATGAAGTCAAATAGTGTATGATGAAAATAATATTAGACATATAAAATATTAGTTATACATAATTTATACATGGTATCAGAGCGATATTGATCATTGGAGAAATTGCAAAGCATTGAAGTGGTTGAGTTTGGTGCTGGTGGAACTGGAATTTGTAGTAGTGTTTTCTTGGTGTGTAAGTTGAGATGTCTTTCAATGGATTGCAATTGGAGTATTCCCTTGAGGGCAACTCGAATTATATTGCATGGAAGGACAGGATGGAGGTGGTGCTGGAGGATAATGGGTTGAAGGAGTTCATAGATGCAGAAATTCCAAAACCTGCTTCTAGCGATGTTGCCACACTTGACGCATGGAAAAATAAGACAACAAAATGTCGAAGGATTCTATTGGAAGGTGTCAAGGATCACATAGTGTCTAGCCTTCATGGTAAAGCTTCTACATTCTTGATGTGGAAAGCTTTGACAGACTTGTTCCAAAGCAAGAGTGACCAGAGGAAGTTGGCGCTCAAAGATAAACTCAAGAAAATAAAAATGGAGAAAGGCGACAGTATACCCAAGTACCTCACGAAGTTTTTCCAGTGCAAGGATGAGCTGGGAAGTGTGGGGGTTACTGTATATGAAGAGGACTTGGTGATCTTGGCTCTCCTTGGGCTTCCGAAGAGTTGGAATTCCTATGAGGACTCTGTCAATGGTCGGGAGAAACTGCCAGGATGGGAGCGACTTTGGTCAGATCTTGTGCAGAAGGAGATAAGGCGGAGTACTAGGGATGGATATTCATCGAAGAATGAAGATGAAGAAAATTGCGCTTTGGCTGCCAAAGCAAGGAAAGGGAAGGGAAAGAAAAATCCTTCTCAATCTAGTGCGAAAGTCAAGAAGCAGGACATGTCCAAGGTGAAGTGCTTTCACTGTCACCAACATGGACATTACGCCACTAATTGTCTACAGAAGAAGAAAAATAAGCAGGATGCTGGATCTGCAACTGGAGAGGCCTTAGCCTTGTAGTTAGAGCTGTATTTTTCGCTTATCGCATGCTTGGTCTCAAGTGTGATGGGATCAGTGTGGTTTCTTGACAGTGGTGCATCTTTCCATATGACTGGAGACAAAGATTTGTTTGCTGATCTGGATGAGAAGGATCTTGGAGTGCACATCGAGATGGTCGATGATGGTAGATACAGTGTGTCTGGTATCAAGACCATTTCCTTTGAGAGGGAGTCTGGCAAACCTTTCATCTTTAAGGATGTCATGCATGTTCCAGGATTGAAGAAGAATCTTATCTCTGTGGCGATGTTGGAAGACAAGGGATATGATGTTGTCTTTAGTGAGGGAAAGGCTTTCCTGCATAGTAAGGCAACTGGTGAAACCCAGAGGATAGGGGTTCAAGTTAGGAACCTTTATCAGTTGCAGGTAGATGGTTGCGCAGCAATGGCAGACAAAGCAGAAGGAGTGGTGAGCCGGGATGAGGGCGAACTATGGTGTTGAGCTCCAAAAATTTTCTTTCTTCCACCACATTCCACTCCATTTATTTTATCCATTATTAATCCCAGGTTCAAATGATCAATGAAATTAGTTAAAATTTATTTAATAATGAATATCGTGGCTAACTTACTATGTTTTTATGGTTGTGTCATTGTAGTACTTTTTGAACTGAAACTAGCTACAGAATGCAGACATTCTGTAGCTAGTTGCCAATTCTGTAGCTAGCTTCATGTTTATACAGGTTTCGGATGTAATCTTGAAGAAAAGCACACATGGGTGTATTCCACGTCATGTTCTCATCGTTTTTTGCCCTCCATGGAGATTGAATGGAATTCTGTACGTGGTTAAGCACGTGGAAACTAAAACTAGGAGGTAGACTCCTAACAGAATAAGGACAGTCCAAATTCTGTTACGTGATCATGATCAGAGTCCTAGTTTAGTTTCTATTAGGAAAGACAATAATCCCCGTATTATCTCAAGTTCTGTTATGTAAATTTGCTATAAATATGCTCGGGAAACCGAGAGACAAAGGTTAGATTTTGGTTAGATTTTATGGTTGACTGCTAAATCTTTGAAGTCCATGAATACTCTGTTTTAAGGTGATTTCTCTTTAATGAAAGAAGCAACATTTTCTTAAACGCGTTGAGTTGATTTTGAGCTAGATTTCGTGCTACTCTGGTGGTAGAGGGCCCCTGCCTCCTGAGCGGCCTTGTTTATACAGTAGATAAGTATTTTAGTTTCTCTTTTATTTCAGCTTATGTTCATATTTGTTTATATTTACTATCACAGCCAAAATTAGTCTAATCAACTTTTCCAAGATATCATTATGAATAATGAGGCACAACTGTGATAGTGTAGGTTTTAGTTGCATTTATTTTCATTAGTTATCACAGTTAAAACTTACTCTAATAAAATTTTCCAAAATATCATTATGATGAATGAGGTATAACTATGATATTGTAGGTTTTAATTTCTAGTTTGCACCAAGTAGCACAGCTAATCTTACTCGTACAAAGCTCTTCCAAAATATCATAACAATGAATAAGAAGTAGCTGTGGTGTCTTGGATTTTAGTTGTATTTGCTTTCAGTCTTGTGTTTATGTTCAATTGCTTTGAATGATACAACCATACTCGTTCTCACAAACTCTTCCAAAACATCATTCATACTGAACGGGATGAACTGTAGAATTCCTTGGGTTAGTTGCATGATAACTTAGGTATAGCACTCCGGAGGTAGAATGCATATGGTTCAGTTCTGTCGTTTCATTTTTAGTTTGATAATGGATTTTCAGTCTAACATTTTTCACTGTACTTCAAATAGACTAGTGGCACTCTAGTTTAGTTTTAGTTCCCTGTATTAGCCCTTAGTTGCCATCCATTGCATTTCAAATTGTATTAGTTGTTAAATTTAAACACCACGGTCTTCATTATTTACAAAACTTCTTTTGTTCCAAACTCATACTAACACATAATTATCTGGACAGAAGGTAGTATCAATCTAAGGCCTGGAGTATTTTTGCAACCTTTTTACCATTTCACAAACAAGCCTTTTTCTCAAAAGACCATTCTAAAAAAAGAAATCTATAACTTCTGAGTGAGGCCTAGTGGTGTTAATTTGAGTTGCAAGACAGAATTAGAAGCTAGTTTATAATAGAAATCTTATGGTGCTACAAATGTTCTTTTCCAAATATATTTCAATAGACCTTTAATCATGGATGAGATGTTGTAAAATTGTAAGTTGATTGTTTGATTGTTTAGTTAGGAGAATTTCATTTACACTTAGCTGCCCATTTCTCAAGCTCTTCCAAAACATCTTTAATGAATGAATTGGACAAGTTAAGCTCATGTTGTGATTTATTTTCTTGAAGTCATTATCAAGCTTTGTAATTTGCTAGTCATAGTTTAGGCTTTGTTTTGTTTCAGTATTTGCATGTGTCATTTGTCATCCATAATTTAGGCTTCACTCTGTTTTTCAACCAGTAGCTTCTTTCCACCAGCATTTATTTCTTTCTCTTGTGAACATAAAACCATAAAAAAATCCAAAAACATCATAAAACACTAGACACAACGTAGTGAGAAACAATTACCTAGGCACATATAGTGCACCACCTGGTTGGTAAATTAATGAACTCAATTTAGGAGACTAGGTTGAGCACAAACATTTTGGCGCCGTTTCCGGGAAAGTGTAACTAGGTAGCCTTGTTTCTTAACTCCCAAAAACAATTATATGCGTAGAGAGAGAGACTCAAGGGGTAGATTCATAAGAAGCAGCAGCAGAAGCTTGATCCCTAGAACACCACTTGTTTCATCTAGACCAAGAGCCAGTACACCTCCAATTTAGACCCACAATCCATCCTTTACTGATCCTAGACTCCCAGAGGACTTAATATCAGATAGTCCATTAGAAATACCTTCCATTTCATCCACTGAACCTGCCTTAGAAGAGGATTCAAGGACCTCTATTAGAGATACAAACTTTTCCACTTCCTCAGAAGAATCAACTATGGCAGAAGAAGGGGGAGGAGGAGTATTTAATGGAGAACACACATTATTTGGAGGGGGTAGAGGTAGAGGTAGAGGAGAAGGAGGTAGAGGTGTAGAAGGTGAAGGAGGTAGAGGAAGAGGTAGAAGAGAAATGGGAAGCTCTTTTGGGTTTCCTATAGTAGATGAAGAAACCAATACAACCATGAAAATCATTTCACTCTCTGTCCTTCCAAACTTCTATGGACTTAAAACTGAAGATCCTGAAACCTTCCCATTTGAATTTGAAGTCCTATGTAGAACTTATGACTACTTACAAGATGCTCAAAAACTTAAACTATTTCATTCAACATTGAAAGGAGCAGCAATGAAGTGGTTTATGAGTTTGATCAATAGTTATATTAGGACATGGGAAGACATGAAACAAGCATTTCTAGAGAGATATTTGGATTATTGTATGCCAGTCAATCATAAGGAGGAAGTGTTTAAAATGCTACAAAAAGAAGATGAAAACTTGGAAGATTTGTTGGAGAGATTTCATTACAACATCAAAAGAGAAAAAATGGAAAATTTAGATCAAGACACCTTAAAAGCTCTCTTGTTGAAAACAATTAGGGATGAATGGTTGGATATCCTTAACATGATGGGAAAAGGGGATATATCTCAACTCACATTACCTGAGATAGCTGAGTTATGTATCAACCTTTCAAGAGGTAAATCTAAAACTATAAAAGGCCCAAGAGACCCTGCTCTTGCAAGGGTAAGTAAGTCTGCTTCTGGGACAGTAAGTAGGGAAGAGATAGGACATATGCTTGATGAATTCAAATCTGACATCCTAGGGAGTCTTAGTGAACAAATAAACACCCTTAAGTTACAAAACAAGCAAAAAGCTGAATCTGATGCTTTAGCAATCTTTTGTCCCAGATGTAGAAAGAAGCATGCCTTAAGAGAGTGTCCTTTGGATGCAAAAGTTGTAGAGACCTGTGTCATTTTTTTAGAAAAACATGAGACCAAGAGTTTTCCTTCACTTCCTGGTCTTAAAGCTGTCTTTCAAGAAGAAATTCCTACAAGTGCCACATAATCTCTCAATTTTGTCTCTAGAAGGCCTTGGCAAGGACCCCAAACACAAGGATTTCATGATCAAATGTATAACCAACCTCCACCAAATTGGAATTCTTGGCAGCAACCTTGGCCCCAATTTCAAAATCAATCTCAAGCTTGGGCACAAGGGGCACAAAATCCCTATGGAAGATACTCTCAGTACTATCAGTATCCACCATTCTATCCACCATATCCACATTTTCCTCAACAACAAAATCCTCAACAAAACCCTCAAAATCCACAACATCAAAATCAACCCCTTCCATTACCATTTCCTCAAAAATCAAATCAGTTTCCTGCTCAACCCATACCAAACCCCAACAATAAGAATCCTCAGAATACATATATGATAGAAGGCCAACAGTTTCCAACTTATTTAATTACTCCTCTAGACCTTAGTGATGTTCAACTTAGGTCTGGAAGAATACTTGAAAAGAGGAAACTTTCTGTGATTATACAAGAACAAGACAACTCTGAGGAAGATTCTCTACAAGAAAATAAAATTCTTGAAGAAGATACATCTTTTCAGGACCCAAACATTGAAAAATAAAAACAAAAAGAACCAATAATTTCAAATCCTGTATTAGAGCAGCCATCAACATCCACTCCTACACCTCCCTTTCCAGAAAGATTACAAATTGATAGAGGTGTATAAAAACAAATTATGGTGCCTAATTATGATTTCCTAGATGAGCTAAGAAATGTTTGTATTAAGATTCCATTATTACAAGCCATCAAGGAAATCCCAATTTTAGCAAAGACAATAAAGGAGTTGAGCATGAAGAAAACAAGAAAAAGAATAAGAGAGACAAAGAAAATTCAACTGGCAGGAAAAATAACAGACATTATGATGGGTAAGATTTCTATTCCAAAGTATCTAGACCTAGGAAATCCAGTTGTTAAAATTCACATCAATGGAATTGAAATCCAAAACACACTCATTGATTTAGGAGCAGCAATCAATATCATGAGTAGACAAATCATGGATAAGCTGAAACTTCCTAATCTTCTCTTTACACCCACATTATTACAATTAGCAGACAGATCTGTGATTAAACCTGATGGGGTAATAGAAGACATTCCAGTGTCCCTAGATTCTTGGGAGTACCCTATGGATTTCATGATCCTAACTCCTAAGAATAATCTAGGAGGACACCCTATTATATTAGGAAGACCTTGGTTAGCTACAGCTGATGCTTTCATTAGTTGTAGATCTGGTGATATGTACATCTCTGATGGTAGTTCAACTAAAAAATTCACTTTGTATCCTCCAACAAGAACAATTACAGATTTAGATGATACTCAATGGATAGAGGATGAAGAAGACTTACAACCTCTCTTCACAATTTCAAAAATTAGTGAAGATAGTCAAATTCTGAATACTTTAGAAAACTTTGAATCCTCTTCAGAACATAAACATGACCAATTTCAAGAAGTATCCAACATTGAGTTTTTGTCATCAAGACAGATGTCTCTTCATTCTATGGATAAATTTGGCAGCTCTACAAGTGAGATATTTCTAGGCAAAACTTTAAACATAAAAAGGAACCTAGAAAAATCTCAACAAGAAGAGTTAGTCAAGATATTACAGAGAAATTCTTCTGCATATGCATGGGAGTACACTGATATGAAAGGGATAAGTCCTAAGACTTGCACTCATCACATCTACATAGAGGAAAATTGTAAACCAATCATACAACCTCAAAGAAGGATGAATCCAAATCTTAGGGAGATTGTTAAAGAAGAATTGCAGAAATTGTTGAATGTCAACTTTATCTATCCTATTTCAGATAGTCAGTGGGTTTCTCCTTTGGTAATTGTGCCAAAGAAAAATGGTAAATGGATGGTATGTATTGACTACCGAGAATTAAACAAAGCTACTCTAAAAGATCATTTTCCCTTACCTTTCATAGATCAAGTGTTAGATACATTAGCTGGCAAAAAGTACTTCTCATTTCTAGATGGGCTTAGTGGTTATAATCAAATTCAAGTAGCACTTGAGGACCAAGACAAAACCACATTTACCTGTCCTTGGGGTACTTATGCTTACCGAGTATTGCCATTTGGATTATGCAATGCACCTGCAACATTCCAAAGGGAAGTATTAGGAATTTTTTCAGATCTAATACATGATTTTGTAGAGGTATATATGGATGATTTCACAGTTTATGGAAACACATTTGAAGAAGCTTTAGCAAACTTGGAAATTTTTTTAAAGAGATTTCAAGAAGCAAATCTTTCACTTAGTCATGAGAAATGTTTCATGATGTTTACTGAAGGTATTGTTTTGGGGCATCATATTTCAGGGGATGGGATTAGAGTTGATGAGTCAAAAGTTGAATTCATCTCTAACTTATCTATTCCAAGTTGTCAAAAATATGTTAGGAGTTTTCTAGGATTTATAGGATATTATTGGAGGTTTATAGAAAACTTCACCAAGATAGCATCTCCACTCTTTAAATTTCTTACCAAAGACTGTGAATTCAAATGGAATTCTGATTGCCAGTTAGCCTTTGAGACCCTGAAAACAAAAATTTTTGAAGCACCTATTTTAAGGGGACCTAACTGGAAGTTACCTTTTCATATTTCAACAGATGCCTCAGATATAGCTCTAGGAGCAGTATTGGGACAAAAAGACCTGATTCCTTATGCCATCTACTATACCAGTAAAAATTTGACTCCTTCAGAGTTAAACTATACTGTAACTGAAAAAGAGTTTTTAGTTGTTGTTCATGCCATAAACAAATTCAGACACTATATAAGAGGCTATGAAACTTTTGTTCACACAGATCACTCTGCAATTAGATATTTAATGAACAAATCAATTACTAATGGCAGAGTCATAAGATGGTTATTTCTTTTACAAGAATTCAACATTACCATTCTAGATAGGCCTAGAAAACAAAACACAGTAGTTGATTTCCTATCTAGACTCCAAAACATCAAAGATGACACTCCAGTTGAAGATCAATTTCCTGATGAATATCTTTTTGCAATTTCTACTCAGACTCCTTGGTTTGCTGACATTGCTAATTATTTAGTTTCAGGGAAATTTCCTTCAATAATGAATGCAAGAGAGAAAAGAAAAATCATTTATGACATTGCAAAATATTCATGGGTTGCTAATGAGTTGTACATGACAGGTCCAAATTTTATCATTAGGAGATGTGTTCGGGAAGATGAGATGCCTGAGATTCTCAAGGCATGTCATGATGAACCTTATGGCAGACACTTTGCTGACAAAAGGACAACCTATAAGATCCTCCATTTAGGATATTATTGGCCATCCTTGTTTAAAGATGCTAAAGAGTATGTCAAAAGGTGTGACAGTTGCCAAAGGGTAGGGAAACCTTCTCCTTCAGGTGAGATGCCATTACAAACTCAGGTACATATTGAACCTTTTGAAAAATGGGCTTTGGATTTTGTAGGACCTATTAGTCCTCCATCGAGACAAAAGAGATATATATTAGTTTGCACTGATTATGTTACCAAATGGGTAGAGGCCAAGCCATTAATTTTTGCTAATGAAGCATCTGTAGTTAATTTTCTTTTTGAGGATATTTTTACTCGTTTTGGTGTCCCAAGGGAATTTGTTACAGATCAAGGAGCTCAATTCACATCAAGGCTAGTGGAACAAATGATGGAGAGGTACAAAATCAGACACAGAAAATCTACTCTCTATCATCCACAAGCAAATGGTCAAGTGGAATCTACTAATAAGGTTATTGAAGGAATCCTAACAAAGACTGTCCATTTACATAGAAAAGATTGGGTAGATAGGCTTCTTGAAGCCTTAGGGGCCTATAGAACTACATGGAGAAGTACAACAAACCATACTCCTTATGAACTTGTTTATGGAAAGCAAGTTTTGTTTCCCATAGAGTTCCAGATTCAAACTTTCAAAATGGCAGTTCAGCTAAGACTTGATCTATCAGAGGCACAAAAGCATAGATTGGAGCAGATTAATGAATTGGATGAGATCAGACAAGATGTAGTTTAGAAAACCAGTATAGTCCAACAGCAGAGGGCTAGATGGCATGACAAGTACATCAAGGAAAGGAAGTTCAAAGAAGGTGACTGGGCTCTCTTGTTTGATTCAAAATTCAAGGATTTTCAAGGTAAATTTCAAACACATTGGCTTGGGCCATATGAAGTTGTTAAATTTTTTGACAATGGAGGAGTAAAAATCAGGATAATAGATGAAGAAGAGGTTACTTTTCTTGTGAATGGTCATAGATTGAAGCTATATCACAAACCACTCTCAAGGGAAGAATTTATTACAAAGTTCCAGGAAAACAGTGATGTGAAGTTAATGAAGAAGAATCTTTCTTCTTCATCAACTTAATTGAATTTTCTGAAGCATTTCTTTGAAAAAAATAAAAATAAAAAAAATAAAAAAATAAAAAAATAAAGTATAAACATGAAAACCAATCAATGATTGGCATGCTTATACAGAAAATATAGGGTGAAAATCAGAGTCTTTCTAACACTCTAACTTTTTGATTTCGTTTCTGCAATCAGCTGTTACAAAATCATAAGTTCAGATCCATTTCACTTATGATACATCTCATTTCATTTCATTCCATTTACTCATTCATCCATACTCCATCTCATTCACTCATTCATATTTCATTTCATTCCATATTTCATTCATCTCATTCCATACTTCATCCACCTCATTTCCATTCCAAAATTTAAAATTTGATGTTTTTCTGCAATTAAATAATACACAACAGAAAATTGCAAGGTACTTTTTCACTCCATTTCATAAATTGTAATCCATCCCACTCCATCATTCACTTCATACATATTCCATTATACCATATTTCATCATCCGTCCTCACTCATTCCATACAACATTCCACTTACATTCCTAACCACTCCATTCCATGATTCACGTTCTTTACAGGTACATTCTGCAATCAAACAGACATTCTGCAGCTAATCAGACTTTCTGCAGCCAGACAGACATTCTGCAGCTACAGATCCTGAAGGCACTGACCGAAAATTATTTGATTTGCAACAAAATGATCCTGCACATCCAAGAACAAACCAAGATCAAGAAGGTTATGAAGACTAAAAAATTAATGATTTTCAGAAGAAAACAAAGCATATGAAGATCACAAGAAAATCAAAGCAAAGGCAAAGGTATGAAGTGATTATAATGACATATCATGAAAAATTTTAGTATAGTTTAGCTATGAATAATTCGAAAATTTGTTTTGATTAATTTTATTGATCATGCCGAACAAACCTCCCGCAAAACTTTGGATAAAAATCCTTCTATGTCACCAATTCAAAACCCATATCTGATCATCATTTAAAAAAAAAAAAATCTAAACGGTTAAGTGCTGAAGTGATTGGATTAATCACGTCACTAAGCATTTAATGATGATTTTTGAAATATCTCCGTGGTCTTTTCACTCATTGATTCGTTTTCTTCACCTCACCTCATTAATTCATTCCGTAACCATTCCTTATCACTCCTTTCCGCAGCCGACTCTCAACCATTTCATTTTGTAAAACAGAGGTATCTCTGTAACCGTTGTCACCGTGAAACAGAGGAAACATTTGGGAGAAAAAACAGCTTGTTACCGGCCATTCTCAACGAGAGTAGAAGGCTGGTGAATTACAGATTGAAGAAGAGTTATGGGCCTCATCGTGAGAACAGAACCAGTTGGAACTAAATACTTGGAAGGCTATCCCCAAATCCGAGAAATCTTACAACAAGCAGGATGGTTGCAATTCCTTGAAAGATTTAGTGGCTTCCACAAAGAGGTTACTAAAACTTTTGCAAGATCTTTTAATGGGGCCGAGGTTGAGGTTGGAGATATTAGATTCACTGTCACAGAGGCTTTTATTGCAGAAGCAACAGGACTGCTTAGACAAGGAGAAAGGTGGTTTAACAATAGAGAATTCCATAACGAATCATGGAAGCAGCTACTCAAGTCACCAGGTATGGATGTCACTGTTTTTAAAAAGGGTATCCCTATTTCTGCATTAAAGAACAAATGGAGAAGCATGTTTCTTATCTTACAAAAATTCATCACTTGTGAAGGTAGATATGGTACTTTCTATGTTTACCATATTAGGTTGATAATGCATTTCCTAGAAGAAGAACTTAATTTGCCCTATTTCTTGCTTCAAAGTTTAAAGAAAATGGATTCAAGTGTCCAAAAGAGAATTCAATTTCTGGAGACAACCTTATACCACCATGGTTTAGTCAAGATTTTGATTGAGCATCATTTGAGAAAAATAGGGGATAATTGGAATACCTTCTTGGTGAGAAATCACTTTGAGGAACCAAAAGAGCCTTCACCTGAACATCAACCTACAAAAAGAAGTAGAAGATGGAGACCCTCCAAAACTGAAATTGGTAAAACAACACAAGAAATTAATAAAGAAATGATCTCTGAAAAATTAGTTCAGATTAAGAAGCAACTTAAGAAAAAGAGAATCATAAGAAGAGTTGCCAGAGAAAAAGGAGAAGGGCCATCTCAACCGAGGAGGAGCCACAAACTGAGGGGCATACTAAAGAAAACAAAAGTTAAACAAACTGGGGTTATAAACATAGAAGACGAAGAAACACCTACTGAAGAGGATTTTGATGAGGAAGTTCTAGAAATTGATCCTGCACAGCAAGAAATTTACAACTATGTTGAAACATTGGAGAGGAAAGCTTCAGAGAGTAGAGACAGAACCCCTAGTCCTCCATTTTCTGAAATAGATGTCTTAAGAAGAGATAGGTACGAGCTGGAAGTACTTAATAGACATATTAGGAATGAGAATGATATTCTAAGAGAACAAGTTAAACTAAAAACCAGTATGAACTCAACCCTATCTATACAAATGAACAAAGTGGAAAAGGCTAATGAAAAGTTGAAAAAGAGGAACAAAAAGTTAATCAGGGCACTTACCAATTTAAGGTTCAAGTTAGTCATCAGGAAGCCTAGAAGGCCTTTAACTACCAGACAAATCAGAAGAAGAGGATTGGATGTTCTTGCAGAGGCCTCTGAGTTCATGGAATAGTTGCATGAGGACATGCAAGAATCTAGCAGTGGGGGTATGTTGAGCTCCAAAAATTTTCTTTCTTCCACCACATTCCACTCCATTTCTTTTATCCATTATTAATCCCAGGTTCAAATGATCAATGAAATTAGTTAAAATTTATTTAAGAATGAATATCGTGGCTAACTTACTATGTTTTTATGGTTGTGTCATTGTGATACTTTTTGAACTGAAACTAGCTACAGAATGCAGACATTCTGTAGCTAGTTTCCAATTCTGTAGCCAGCTTCATGTTTATACAGGTTCCGGATGTCATCTTGAAGAAAAGCACACATGGGTGTATTCCAAGTCATGTTCTCATCATTTTTTTCCCTCCATGGAGATTGAATGGAATTCTGTACGTGGTTAAGCACGTGGAAACTCAAACTAGGAGGTAGACTCCTAACAGAATAAGGACAGTCCAAATTCTGTTACGTGATCATGATCAGAGTCCTAGTTTAGCTTGTATTAGGAAAGACAGTAATCCCCGTATTATCTCAAGTTCTGTTATGTAAATTTTCTATAAATATGCTCGGGAAACTGAGAGACAAAGGTTAGATTTTGGTTAGATTTTATGGTTGACTGCTAAATCTTTGGAGTCTGTGAATACTCTGTTTTAAGGTGATTCCTCTTTAATGAAAGAAGCAGCATTTTCTTAAACGCGTTGAGTTGATTTTGAGCTAGATTTCGTGCTACTCTGGTGGTAGAGGGCCCCTGCCTCCTGAGTGGCCTTGTTTATACAGTAGATAAGTATTTTAGTTTCTCTTTTATTTCAGCTTATGTTCATATTTGTTTATATTTACTATCACAACCAAACTTACTCTAATCAACTTTTCCAAGATATCATTATGAAGAATGAGGCACAACTGTGATAGTGTAGGTTTTAGTTGCATTTATTTTCATTAGTTATCACAGTTAAAACTTACTCTAATAAACTTTTCCAAAATATCATTATGATGAATGAGGTATAACTGTGATATTGTAGGTTTTAATTGCTAGTTTGCACCAAGTAGCACAGCTAATCTTACTCGTACAAAGCTCTTCCAAAATATCATAACAATGAATAAGAAGTAGCTGTGGTGTCTTGGATTTTAGTTGTATTTGCTTTCAGTCTTTTGTTTATGTTCAATTGCTTTGAATGATACAGCCATACTCGTTCTCACAAACTCTTACAAAACATCATTCATACTGAACGGGATGAACTGTAGAATTCCTTGGGTTAGTTGCATGATAACTTAGGTATAGCACTCCGGAGGTAGAATGCATATGGTTCAGTTATGTCATTTCATTTTCAGTTTGATAATGGCTTTTCAGTCTAACATTGTTCACTGTACTTCAAATAGACTAGTGGCACTCTAGTTTAATTTTAGTTCCCTGTATTAGCATTTAGTTGCCATCCATTGCATTTCAAATTGTATTAGTTGTTAAATTTAAACACCACGGTCTTCATTATTTACAAAAATTCTTTTGTTCCAAACTCATAATAACACATAATTATCTGGACAAAAGGTAGTATCAGTCTAAGGCCTGGAGTATTTTTGCAACCTTTTTACCATTTCACAAACAAGCCTTTTCTCAAAAATCATTCTAAAAAGAAATCTATAACTTTTGTGTGAGGCCTAGTGGTGCTAAATTGAGTTGTAGAACAAAGTTAGAAGCTAGTTTAGAATAGAAATCTTATGGTGCTACAAATGTTCTTTTCCAAATATATTTTAATAGATCTTTAATCATGGATGAAATGTTGTAACATTGTAAGTTGATTGTTTGATTGTTTATTTAGGAGAATTTCATTTACACTTAACTGCCATTTCTCAAGCTCTTCCAAAACATATTTAATGAATGAATTGGACAAGTTAAGCTCATGCTGTGATTTATTTTCTTGAAGTCATTATCAAGATTTGTATTTTTCTAGCCATAGTTTAGGTTTTGTTTTGTTGCAGTATTTTCATTTGTCATTTGTCATCCATAATTTAGGCTTCACTCTGTTTTTAACCAGTAGCTTCTTTCCACCAGCATTTAGTTCCTTCCCTTTCAAAACATAAAACCATAAAACCAAAAACATCAGAAAACACTAAACACAACGTGGTAAGAAACAAATACCTAGGCACATATAGTGCACCACACTTCAGCAGTTTACCAACCCTGGTTGACAATTAATGAACTCAATTTAGGAGACTAGGTTGAGCACAAACATATGGCATAGGAGATTGGACCATCTTCACCATGGCGGTTTGAAAATTTTGTAGCAGATTTCTACCGGGCTTCCCAAAGGTACACTTGCGTAGTCAGATCAGTGCAAGGGGTGTACTTTGGGAAATTTTTTGAAAGCCACCTTTCATGAGAAGGATAGTCGTGCCACGACGATCCTTGAGATAATTCACACAAACGTGTGAGAACCTTTCTCATTAGCTTTGCCAGAAAAGCACATGTATTATGTGATATTTTTTGATGAATTTTCTCATAAGTGTTGGATATTCTTCATGCAGAAGAAGAGCGAGACATTCTCTAAGTTCTGTGAGTTTAAGGCACTGGTGGAGAAAGTGTCTAGGAAGTAGGTGAAGGATCTTAGGAGCGAAAATGGTGGTGAATTCATCTTTGGTGAATTCAAAAACTTTTGTAGTGCAGAAGGAATTCGAAGAGAGCTCATAGTGCCTCATAACCCACAGCAGAATGGGGTCGTGGAGCGAAAGAACAGAACTATCGTGGGTGCTGCACGGGTGATGTTGCATGATCAGGTCCTTCCGATACACTTGTGTGCTGAGGCATGAAATACTATGTTTTATGTGCAAAACCATTGTCCTCATAGAGTACTTGGCATGAGTACACCCGAAGAGGCATTTTCTGGTAAGAAGCCTGATATTTCTCATTTGAAGATTTTTGGCTCACCTATTTACATTCATGTGACGAAGGATGCCAGGAAGAATCTGGAGCCAACCGCAGAGGTTGGGATATTTGTGGGGTACACAGAAACACCCCACAACTATCGTGTGTATTTTACAGACAGTCGGAAGACTATTGTGCGACGGGATATCAAATTTCATGAGGAGAAAGCCATGAAGTGTTCGCTTGAGAGGGAGCCACACTTGCATGCAGATGAGGAGCTATTAGTTCCTAAGGATGAGCCTCAGGATGTGTATCAACCATGATAGGAGGTTCATGGAGTGGAAGAAACCACTCATGCAGCGCCAACCATCAAAGGGCAGAAGTGCACTACAGAAGCTGAGTGACTGAATCTTGATGAAGAGAAGATTGTAGGAGAACCTACATCACAGCGCAGACATAGACAGTCACCTGATCGATATAATGGATACATAGCTCTGATGAGCAAGTGTATCGTGACAGAACCATCTTCTTTCGAGGAAGCTGTGGAGGACCCTGCATGGGTAGATGCCATGGTGGAAGAGTATGATTCGATTGTCAGAAACAGTGCATGGGAAATTGTCCCAAGGCCGGAAGGGAAATCATTGGTAGGTTCGAGATGGATCTACAAAGTGAAGCAAGCAGCTGACGGGAGCATCGAGAAGTATAAGGCAAGATTTTTTTCCCAGGGCTTCTCACAGATTGAGGGGATCGACTATGAAGAAACTTTTGCACCTGTCGCAAGGTATTCTTCCATACAGAGCATCCTAGCTCTCTCAGCATAGATGGGATGGCACATTCATCAGATGGATGTGAAGACTGTGTTCCTCAATGGAGTCATTGAGGAGGAGGTGTACATAGAGCATCTCGAATGTTTCGAGATCTTCAACAGTGAGTCGCATGTGTGCAGGCTCAAGAGAGCGGTGTATGGGTGAAACAAGCACCTCGTGCTTGGTACACATGGATAGACAATTATTTCACCGGTCTTGGATTCACCAAGAGTGAGGCGGATCCGAACCTATACCATATTGTTGTGGAGGGTAAGTTGCTGATCATTGTACTTTATGTAGATGATTTTATTTTGATGGGTGATGAACAGTTGATACTCTCATGCAAGGCTGATCTTGCAAAATAGTTTGAGATGAAGGACTTGGGCCTCCTTCATTATTTCCCGGGATTGGAAATTTGGTAGCGCAGTGATAGATTGGTTGTGTCTTAAGGAAAGTATGCCCGGGAGATACTGGAGAAGTTCAACATGCAAGGCTGCAAGCCTATCGACACTCCTCTTCCTGGTGGTTGGAGGAAAGAGGATGCTACATCAACAGAGGTAGTGGATTCCACTGTTTATCGACAGTTGGTTGGTTCACTCATGTATCTAGTCAATACATGACTGGACATATGCTATGTTGTTAATTAGCTTTCACAAGCTATGGTTAAGCCTACCAAGCTCTTTTGGAAGGCGGGGAAGAATGTATTGAGATATCTCAGAGGCACATTGGGATATGAATTATGGTATAGATAGTCGGATTAGGTGAAGCTGCATGGCTTCACGGATGCATATTGGGTAGGGAGCCCAATGGATAGAAAGAGCACATCTGGAGGGTTTTTCAGTATCGGGTCGACAACATTTTCTTGGTACAGCAGGAAGCAGAGATCCGTGGCACTCAGTTCAGCGGAGGCCGAGTACATGGCAGCAAGTTTGGCTGCATGCGAGCTTACATGGATGAGGAAGATCCTGGTTGGGTTTTTCGGTTCAAACTTAGATCCTACTGTGATATATTGTGATAATAAGAGTTGCATCAAACTCTCAGTTAATTTATTATTTCATGATAGATCTAAACACATTGACATCCGATATCATCATATCAGAGATTGTGTGCAGCAGAAGATCATGTTACTTTCTTACATTCCTACGGAGGATCAGGATGTTGATATCTTGACGAATGCACTCACTAGGAGAAACTTCGAATACCACAGAGGTAGGATTGGGGTGGCAGATAATCCCTATCTTGTTGAGAGGGAGTGTTGAGATTGCAACAAGATGATGAGCTTAGTGAAAAGAGTCGCCTTCGCTAAGTGGACCCACAGGCTATTTTTGGCGCAAGTCCATTTTTAGACATGTCGATCATATTCATGAGTTGCAGGATGCTATTTGTGGATGGTTGGTCAAGTTGGAAAAATAGATGGACTTCTATTTTTAGACATATTGGGAAGAATCTATTTTTATATTTCCAGTCTAAAAATAGATATGTCGAATATTATTATCTCTTAATAATATTTGGACTATAAACATTAAGTTATTCTCTTGGAGCACTTCAATTAAGTGCATAGATGTGGCACATGAGCTGATAGAAGGAATTACACTATTCCTGAGCTTTAAGTGGAGCTATTTCATGGAGACTTCAGTTAGAACTCATGTGACAGAGTTTGGTGGAGTTATTGAGGTAGTTGGTGGAGTTGTGTTTAGTTTAACTCAGTTAGACACAGTTGAGCTAGTTGTATCTAGTCTAAATGATTGATACACTAGTGAGAGTGGTGTGAATTAATTATTAATTAATTCACTAAATATTAACTCATTAATCAACTAAAGAGTACATCAGTTAACTATAGTGCATGGACAGTTTCAGTGGAGACCAGTGGAGAGATAGGTGAAAGGGCAAGTTGACTATCAGTTGTGACTATAGTGTTGCATGATTTTGCACCAAACATTGATGGAGATGCCAATGAAGATTGCGTGAGAAAGGATGGACCAATTCAAGTTCATTCAAAGCCATTCTTCAGCAGGGATTGTGCAGTAGAGGTAGGCTAGTAGGTGGCAAAGATCGGTGCATGGATTTGCAAGATCTAGCCTGATTAGTGTGTAGCGATTGGATTGCACTGAGAGCTTGTGAGAAGCTTTGTATGAGAATTGTTACATGATCTATATGACATATATTATATACAGATAGTTGGGGTTTTAGCTTTAGGCTTTCCCGTAAGTCACTTTGTTAATGTGTGTAAATTTTTATGGTTTTAAAGTGTGCATGAAATTGATTTAATTTCCACATATGATGATAAATGGTGGAATAGATTATGTATTGTGCATGAAGTCAAATAGTGTATGATCAGGAGAATCTTAGACATATAACATATTAGTTATATATAATTTCTACATAATCTTTGACTATGCCGTTTTCATTGCAGATAATATTCATTATCAATTGATCAATTTGCCAATTGAAGGAGTATTCAGATATGCTTCCTTCCTTTTCCATATGTTTCTATATTTTCAATCAGATATTTTTCCAGTTACTCTCCAAAAGTTTGACATAGAGGGAATCCTTTCTCTGTCATTTTTTGGACATCTTTGCTCAGGAAAGAATGTACAGATTTCAATTATGCAGAATTTTCAGAGTTATTCCTTCATCCAGTGATCACAATGTTAACAAAAACAAAACAACCAAGGATAAATGAAGAAATTAAAAATATATTTTAGTTGTCAGAGCAGAATAAATTTGGTGATTGGTACCTATATGAAAAACATACTGAAATCAGAGTCTTTGGGTCAAACTTTTTACTTTACAAGTTACCCAAACATCCTTCAATGAGGATATTTGCCTTGGAGTATATCAGGCATATCCTAAAATATGATTCTATAAATTTCATGGAAGAAAAGAAGAAAAATCAATTCAAATTAAAGAATCAAGTAGGGCGATTCATTTGCAATCATAGGGATGCAGAGAAAGAAGCAGAAAAGTAGTTATTGGAATTGAAATTTAAATAAAGTTTTCATTGGAATTATGATCCACACGGGATCCTAAGAAAACTAAGGGTTAAATGTAAATTAACACCCTTCATTCATGAAGTAAAGCCAGATATATAAAAGTATGAAAATAAGCTTGAGTGGACTGAAAATACCTTAACAGATGCAGTAAACAACAGTGATACTAGTCACACTTTGGAGACTTCAAATCAACCAGAAAATTCCACTAAAAGAGTAAGGGAAGAAGGAGCCTATGTTGCAGAAACTACAACTGAAACTAAATTTAAATTAATATACAACAAAAGGTCTAAGTTAAGTTAAGTTGGTAAAGGAAAGGTAACAATTGATGTGGAAGAAACAGAGCTTATAAATACCAACACTGATTTCCCAGAAGAAGATGTTTCCACTATGATCATCAATGAGCCAACTACTAAGAATTAGAATGAAGAACAAGTCAAAAATGAAGATGCACAGTTGATAGAAAGACAACAGAGCATGGAAGCCTCTTCATCACAGGTAGTTGGGGAAAAAGACCTGGACATCAAAGAAAAATACAAACATATCAAACTGAAGAATGAATTGATAAAAAACAATATTTATTCTTAGTATCTCAAGCAGAAACCAAGTGTGAAAAACATGCTTATGTCTGCATTTGATTATTCAAATAAAAATCTAATTATGTCAGTGTTGCAACCCAAAATCAAATCTCCAAAGATAGTGGTAGATTATAAAAAGGTTGATTTTGAAGTTTAGACAGAAAAGATTCATGCTCAGGATCAAATTGAGTTCCATAGACAGACTTCAGAAATTCTATACTCTACTGTCACAAATAAAGCCATGAGTGCTCAGAAACTCCAGAACACCATTTACACATGCAAGATCAGATGAAAATGGATAACGCATCCTTGTATGCCAATTATTTAAGGATAAAATCCTTGGAAGAACTAGTTTTACAGGTAGGATATGACCCTGCTAACATCAAAGCAGCAAAGTTATTGGTGAAGAAAAAGAATGAAGATATTGTAGCTTTGAGGAAACAACTTAAAATTCCTCAAAGTAAACATCCTCAAGTAAAATAAATAATAGAAGGACAAAAAGAAAAATATGACATGATGAATTGATCTTTCAGTTGACATCCCAAATCAAGGAAATGGAAATACATATGGAAAAAATTGTCCAAGAAAAAGAAACATAAAAAATACCAGAGATTCCTACTGTTATTCCTATAATCACTACAGTTGTGCCTTCAACTTTAGCTGAAAAGTTAGCACCCAAAGAACCACTGGCTACTGCAGCACCAGTAACTTCATCCATAACCTCAGCTACTGAATCATCTACAATAGAAATTCAACATACAGATGAAGCCAACCAATTGGTAAAGGCCATGGAGGAAATGTCTCTTAAGACAAATGAAATCAGTAGATTGAAACAGGTGGTATAAAATCTTGAGAAATCAAACAAATTGGCTCAGATCAATGCAAAAATACATGAGAAAAATGCCATCGGACTGAATGAAGAATTGAAGAAATTGCAAAAGGAATTGACATTGAAGGAACAAATATAATATATCAAAAACTATCATTGGAACAATATCATTGAAGCCATCCATGATGTATGTCCTTCAATTCAGGTAATTTTTGAACATAGAGAGTTATTACTAGCAACCCAAGCAAAAATCCAGAAGACTCAAAGTGAACTGGCTAACAAACCAGAGCAAGATTTAAAGCTGATCACATTCCTAAACAGAAAAAACAGAAAAGAATTAGAAAAGATCAAGATTATAGACAGACTGAAACTATCCTAGAAATTAGGAAAGTTACTACAAAGAAGAATCTGATGAGGCAACTAGAAGAAAAGTGTGAGAATATAAATACTGCCATAACCAGATTTATGATCAAGTTTACAAATTTGAGGCAAAAAGGATTGCCTGACATTATGGTCATTAATGATAAACTGATGCCTCAGAATGACTATGATAAAAATATTAGAGAATTTGCAAAGGAACATGTAAATAAACCACTAATGCAAGGCATTTCATTAGGAAAAGTCCTACTTAGAAGTTTTGAGGACTTATTCTATTTAAGGTATGAGATAAGGCACTTGTTTGTCATCAAGCCAACTTTTTCCAGATACACTGAAGCTGATGAAAAATTTAGGAAATTAAAGAAGATACAAATTCCTAAATATGAGGATTGGAAGTCACTCATAGATTTATTATGAGAGATAAAAGACAGACAAATGAAAGGAAATTTGTTTGCTGATTTACAATCAAAACAAATTTTTACAGTAGTAAACAGTTTTGACTATGGTTAAAGAGTATCCAAGTTTAGAGAGTATGAGTGAATAAAGAGAACCAGAGAAAGAGTATCAGACAAGGCAGATCAGATTCCAAAACAGATTCAAAATATCTAAAGCTAGCAAGGAGGACACCAAGGTAGCCAGCTGCATCTTATCCTTAAAGCAGTTTCTATTTTTTTGAATAAATAGGACAGGTTGCTGATTTGTTAAGCAATTGTCTCTATTATTGTTGTAAAGATATTTTATTTCCCTTAGATAATTCCTAGAATCATTCTAGGATATTTTGTAAATAACTATGTATAAATACTTCATCTTTAGAAGTATTTTGGGTGGAATAAATTGCTGCAGATTGCTATAGTTATTCTTGTTGGACTTGAAGGCTTCTTGTGATTCAAATTTCGAGTAGCAGACAGGATCAAACCAATTGGCATCATACTTCAGGATTCATGTGATGAGCTATTTGGAGTGAATTATTTCCTTACTTGTCATTGTTATCTTTCTTTGTTACATGCATCCATCTATGATTATTCTAAATTTGAATGAATACCTAGGAGTATTACTACAAGATTTTTTAAGAGCACCCTTTTTTTTAACTAGTAATCATTTCTATGTTTTCCTATGATTATTAGTGTAGGGAACCCTTAATTTCTCCCTCTCTCGTTTGACCTCTTCCTACTCTTTCTTTTTCCAGATCAAAGGATTCTTAATTGCCCTTTATCCCGATCATATCACCTCATAAAAACAACTTTCCAAGATCTTCAAGGGTTATATATCTTGCCCTGAAAACATTTGACCTTTTGGCCTTGATCTTAGTTATGTTTGCTTGATTTTGACTCCTTAGCCCAATGGACAAATAGATCTCCCACTATCCATTCCTTCAAGTGATTTTTTCCACCAAATCAATCAAAACCAAACCAAAGCTGCACATTTATAACTAGCCTAATATTTACCAATCAAACAAAGTTAAATTTTAAAGAGAGAGCCCTCTCTGAACCCTAGGAAGGCTAGATCCTAGATTTTGAAGTTGGTCTGTGGTTACCTCTAGTGTTATTTGACTAAAAACAAAAAATCTCACAAATTTAGAATTACTAGAGTGATAACATACTAGGGAACTTAACCAATCCTCAGTCATAAAACTAGTCTTAAAGGAAATATTTTTATTTATCCTTTTACTTTAGGATTTCTTTTATAAGTTGTGGGTATTAAAAAATTGTAATTCCGGCTTCTAGGAAAATTTACTATACCAAGTCTAACTTGGATCCTAAACCTGCTGTTATAGTAGACAACGCAGATCGAATTGGCAAAAAGAAAAAACAAATAGAAAATTTAGAAGCTGAAGTGTCATTAATAAGAGTCAATTCATTACCAAAAGAATTAGTAAGTTTGCAAGATACATATTTTGATCTGAAATTTGAACATTCTTTGTTTACAAGTCAATCTGAAATTGGTCTTTATACTGCTGTTTTAGACCCTGTTTTTATTTCATTCTTGGAAACAAAATAGAAAAATATTAAAGCAGAATCTAAATCAAAGAAAGTTGAATATCAGACTAAAATTGAAGAAATTAATGCTACTATTCTCAAAAATATTGATGAAGCTATTGAATTAGCTCAATTGTTAGCATATACCACTAAGCCTTCAGTTTCATAGTTATATACCACCATAATACCCGCTGTAGACTTATCTCTATTGCTGCTACATCATATATAGTTTCCAATACCAACACATCTATAGATCCGTTTATCCCTAGACTACCTTTACAGCCTAGAGTACTATTTCCACCACCCACTTCATCCACTATATTCACTAGCTCACCTTTTGATTTTTCAAACACATCATTCTCATTCCCTAGTAGTTCCACATATATTCCAGTTTCATTTCCCAACACCTCAACTATAGCTTTTAGCTCATAAGCTATCACTTCCAGTTCAGCCCCAAGCACTTCTACTTTACCTCCTAGCCAAGCTAAACTTCAAGCTATGGCTGCTAAGTATGTTCCCCTTGTCTTACTAGTACAACTTCATGACATGCCTCAAGACTATTAGAGTAATATACCATAGTTTGATGCCACAACCCATTATACATCTCAACAACACATAACTAAAATGACATATTTCTTTGAACTCCATGAGATCGATGATTCAGATGTTCAAATGAGGTTGTTTTCCCAAACATTGATAGGAGAAGTTAAGAAGTGGTTTAAAGGTATTGTTGCTAGTAGTGTAACTAATTTAGCTATATTTCATAGATTGTTTTTAAATAAATGGGAAAAGAAAAAGAATCCACGCCAGATATTTTCTGAATTTGATACCATGAGAAGAGCTCCAAATGAGTCAGTCCAAGACTACTGCACTAGATATAACATTTTTTACAATTCTATCCCTGCAAATATTAAACCCACTCCTGATTCTGTCCTACTCAAATTCCCTGATGGATTTGACACAGACATGGCTTATCAGTTGAGGGAAAGAAATGCAGAAACCTTAGAAAGAATGAAAACAAATGCTATTAGTGTAGAAGTAAACATTTTACCCAAAAAAGATAGACTAAGGAATGAAAGAAAAGTGACCATTAAAGAAGAAAATTCCAATTCATACACAAAAGTATACATGTTAACTAAAAATTTAGAGAGGATGATTGATAGAATAGACAACATAGAGAGAATATCTCAATGGGATAATCAATAACAAATCAGAAATCCCAATTTTAGGAAAAACACAAATTCAGGAAAAGCAAAAGAAACAGCCCCAGACCATATAATAAGGCCCCCCTTCCAAGAGAACTATGCTGAAAGTTCTTAGAATAATGATGATGATGAGGATGTAATAAATATAATGGGAATATATGATAATAATACTATTTTTCTCACTCAGGAAGATCAAGAATTATTTGAACTCCGACAACTCAAATTATATTCAAGTGAATCCTTTGATTATAAACAAGGTTATGATTATGCTATAAATGAAATACACAGTCAATATAACTTTATAAATAAGAAAAATAGTGAGTCTTCTACCAAGAAAACTATCCAAACACATAATAAGAAAGCAGTAGAAGCTCCCAAAAAAAAAAGTTCTGCAAATTCTCCCAAGGGAAAATAAGCAAAACTCTAGTTCTTCCCAAAACATTTCTAGTCCAAAAAATACATCAAGCCCTAAGATTGTTGATATTACTGATGAAGTTACTCAAGTTACAAAATATTCACAGAAATATGCTGCTGCAAAATCTTCTAATTTTGTTAAAACAACCAATTTAGATCCTAAAATACCCTTTGTTGATCCTAAATTAGTGGATCCAAAAATTGCTACTTCAAAAACACTTGTTGATAATTCTAAATTTGAAAGAACATCTACTGCTTCACAAACAATCCCTGAAAAGAAAATTAGGAACAGTAAAACACAAGAAACTCAAACAGACAATGTCAAATCAATTGAAAATGAAAACATAGCTGTAGAAAAACAAGACAAACCAACAAAAACTACAGTTACCAAAGAAGAATTGATTCAAATAAGTAAATCACAACCTACATTCAACATACAATCTGAAATTGCAAAGCTAAAAATACCAATTCCTCTGATATAATTGGTAAAACATGACTTGTATAAATCAACCATAGCTGAAACATTAAACATAAATGATGGAGAAGACTCCTTAAATCTGAATGATGATTAGTCATAATTGATTTTTTGCGTAGATGTGAATGGAATACATGTAGATGGAGTAGTTCCTCCATTTTATATTAGTCTTACCATTCATGATCAAATTTTACACAACGCAATGCTAGATTCAGGAGCTTCCCATAATCTAATGTCCAAAGCCATAATGGAAACTCTGAATTTAGAAATCATAAGGCCCTACAAAGATTTGTTTTCATTTGATTCAAGTAAAGTTAAATGCCTAGGTTTAATCAAAGATTTGTGTGTAACACTAGTTCAATATCCTGGTAAGAGTATATTAATGGACGTTGCAGTAGCTGATATCCCACCTAAATATGGAATGTTACTATCTCGCTCATGGGGAGAAAAGTTATAGGGATCTCTACAATTGGACATGTCTTATGCTACGATATCAGTTTTTGGTCAACCTAAGAAGTTATATAGGGAAGCATTGATGAAGTACATGGTCAGTGTTGCAGAAAGATCTATAAATTACCCAATTTAATCTACACCAACTAACCTTGATTCTTTTGAAACTAATAAAATCCAAACTGAACTAATAGAGAAAAAGAAAACACAAACAATGATAATATCTTTCATGAATCTTTATGGCATTTAGACTTTGATGGTTTAGTAAATAAGTTAGGAGTAGGAGCAGGAGTTTGGATAACCAACATGGAGACTAATCACTCAGAAGGCCATACTTTTAGGCTCAATTTCAAATGTACCAATAATATGGCTCAGTATGAAGCCCTCATTCTAGGACTCCAAATTATTAGGAACTTAGGAGGCAAAAAAATATTAATCATGGGAGATTCAGAGTTGATCATAAAACAAATAAATGGAGTATATTTTGTTTACAGTCCTAGATTAAGCCGATACAGAGACACTGTGATAGATTTAACTAATGATTTATTGAAATGTAAATTTGCTGCTATACCTAGAAAACAGATAAAATAGCACACAACAAACTCTAATGAAATTCTATATTATGAATGAAGAAAATTACACACATATTTATACAAGAAATAGTCTCAAGATAGGAATTCTATCTTAGACGTATAGTAGTGTGGTTGAGAGATTCTCTCAACCACACACTAAACTAGGAGAAACTATATTCTAGCTAATTCCTATTATGTAGGAACAAACTCCTCAAATGTAGAATTACAACCATAGACAAGTAGGAATTAATTATTTCTAACTCCCCCCCTTAATGACTACTTGTCATGTTAGTGATTCACAAAGTCTGGTTGTGGTCAAACATAACAAATAATATGTCGACGTCCATATAAAATAACAACCATCCATCGGAATGTATGGGTACCAACCGCTGCAATCGCTAGTCCTGTAGGATGTCCTTTGCATACATGATTCTGTCGACCATTATCACTGCATATATGTACCTATGAATCCACCACCATCGGGCGAATTGTATGTGCAGAACCTCCAAAACAAAGAGAGATCAGTGCCTTTCTAAGCCAAATATTCATGTTCAAATAACAATCGCAAACAATTGCGCTGATTGCGCCTTTCGACGCAACTGTCAGATAGAAAAGTACGCCGACCCTCTTGTGCTCAGACACACCAATATCTGAGACCATGAGCTAGGTGTTACTGCAGTCCACCTGCTCCTACGAGCACAAAGCTCCCATGTACACGTTAGCCACTCAGGCAATATGCCACCACCGGGCAAGTCCGATCTGCCACCACCGGGCAAATCCGCCAACTTCAATATGCCACCACCGGGCAAATCCGGAACTTAAATGTGCCACCACCGGGCAAGTCTGATCTGCCACCACCGGGCAAATCCTGTATCCACTAAGGCTTTGTATGTGGTTTTTGGCTCACCACAAACCATCACTTTACAATGAAAAAAGATGGTTTCAGGCTGACCATAAACCATTACAAAGTGGTTTTAAGATCACCACGAACTTTCAAATGCCTTTACAAGGCTTACATTCCATACTTCAACATTTGGAGTTTCTGGGTACATACAATGACCATTACAACAATTGGACTTGCTTATAACATGCTAGGGAGTATATTCCACAAACCACACTAACTCAAACAAACATCTATTTTGTTGTCCACCATAAATGTTGTCGCTGCTTCATTACCTCATCTTCTCCTACATCCCGGGCATCCTTATCTGTTCAAATAACTTCTTGGAACTCCATGCTTAACCTGTCATTCGTTAGAGTTGCAAATTATAACAAAATAACTTTTCCTACATTGAGTTAGCTAGGCTCAATAAGGCTCAATAATATATAAACCTGATTCCAAGAAAATACAACATAAAATATTCAAATTTAATTTCTCTATCTCTTCCCATAGATGAATATGTTTTAAACATACCAGCAGCGATTTTTCACCAACTAATACCTGTGAGGGATCTACTCATAAAGAAACTGGAACATAGGCATTCACAACCACAAGAAGAGAACACAATTTTCCCTTCAAAAAACATTAATCCAGGACTCCACAGTCCAATCCTCCGTTGCGTTTCAGTATCCACTCCCTTGGCAACACAATGCCACTTCCCCTACAGTATCAAGGCTAGTTACTACTCTCAAGCATGCTGCCTCATGCTCGCCACTTTCCATCACCATCTACTCCCCTGATTACACCAGGCACACACGAACGCGATCATCATGCAGCTCCAACCACTACCCTTTGATGCCATTTTCATTGTCATGTCATCATCGTATCTGGTAGTAACTCATTCCTGCAAATAAATTTGTCTATTGTTGGAATGGGCAATTGCAACAAAGACTAACACTCGTGACAGTAGTTGCCCAAACTAAATGTCACAATAAGTAAATTAATTCTTTCAACCAGATTTACATTACTCACGTGACCACTCTTAAAAAAATATTATGACATCATGCCAAATTTCGACAACAAAATTGAGCATCAGTGCTTGACGATGCTGCTATCCCAACATACAAATATAGCATGCTTCAACACCTCAATTAAATACCTCTACCACTGGAACCAATCAATTCTGAAAAAACAACAGTACCAACTACCTGCATGGAATTCATTCCACTCCATAGCATACACAAAGTAGCCAACTCTCATAAGATCACACCAAAGCTAAAACATCACAGTTTTCATTCGAAGGTTCATTTCGCAGAACTTCTGGTGCTGTCCATTCTGGCGTTCCTGCAGTTGACTTTGAAGATAGAAATGTATGGTGCTAATTTTCTACTATGTCTCCATAATTTTGGCAGGTGGCCTGGAAGAAGTGAAGTTTCAGAAAAGAAACCAGCATTACACTCGTGATGCAAAACCCCAAAAAACCCTTAAAAGACAATAATATTACAAAGCACATACAGACTGCCCACTGCTATCGCCGTCAAGGTCTGCATCGTTTTCCAGATCCATGTCATCCAATTCGAAACTGTCTCCAAAATAATTAAATTAAATATAAAATTCACCATTTAAAAGCTGTTTAAAAAAACATTCACGATTCCGAATTTCAGGAATAGTAATTCGCTTGTCAGGATCTGCAACAAAAAATCCTTGCAAAGATCATAATGCATTCCCTGCCTGCTCTTCTTCCCGAGATTGCACATACACATTACCAACCATATGATCAGCCAAATTATCACAAACATTCAAACTCTCGATTTCTCCATACTTGCCGAGCTATTCAAACAAATATTCATAAAAAATCCTCAAAATGTTCCTGAATCTTTCGAGGATCCATTGCGTGACCTTGGAGACCCATTCCAGGAGTTACCATATCAGGTCTTTGGTACATATTTTTCCTCTCCATATAGAAGTTGTTTGAGACTCTTGCTCTGTCTTTGTCGTTGCCTCGTATGATCCTCCCGCAGATTCTATGATCCACTCCAGCTCCTTCACCACATCGCCCATTTTGGGACGATTCACAGCCGAATCCCCAACGCAGCGCAACGATAAACTAACGAAAATTTCAAGAACTGTTTCAGAAATTGGAGAATCTTTGAGAAAGGAGTCGAGTATGTGGTGTCGGACTGCCTTCAGTCCATCGTTATCCATTGCTGTCTTCATCTCTCGAACCACATATTTTCCTCCTTCAACTAGGGGAAGCTGAGATGTTAGGATTTCCATTAATACAACACCAAAACTGTATACGTCGCTCTTCTATGTCAGTTGCTGCAACATGTAATACTCCGGATCCAGGTATCCTTTTAACCCCACTCCTCTACGCAAGAAAATGAACAAGATACACCGTCGCCTTTGCGAATACGCCCAGGTTTGCTCGCAGCTACAACTACAGCAGTGCCCTATGGAATTTCCAAATTCGACCACGGGACGAACTTGCGATCCTATTCAAATCAATCCAGTGACCCCACAAAATAAAATCCAATCTGATCCGTGCAGTCATACACAGCCGTTAATCTAACTCTGTTGCGGGCAGATGCTTAGAAACAATAGCCACGCCTCCTTCCAAACGCAGCACCCACGGTCTTCAATCTTCTGCCAGTCGCTTCTCACCGAGTGCTCCTCAGGTAGGTATCGCTTCCACTCAAATCGCCACACCAAAAAAAAAAAAACTACAAAGAAAACTCTCTATTTCCCTCAGCCCACGAGGGGCCGAGGCCCAAGCTCTGATACCAAGATAAAATAGCACACAACAAACTCTAATGAAATTCTATATTATGAATGAAGAAAATTACACACATATTTATACAAGCAATAGTCTCAAGATAGGAATTCTATCTTAGACGTACAGTAGTGTGGTTGAGAGATTCTCTCAACCACAAACTAAACTAGGAGAAACTATATTCTAGCTAATTCCTATTATGTAGGAACAAACTCCTCAAATGGAGAATTACAACCATAGACAAGTAGGAACTAATTATTTCTAACTAAAACAAATTATACAGACTCATTGTCTAGCAACCTTTGCTAGTACATGCAATTTACCATTCCAATCTAATCACAGAGTCAAGCATAGACCATTAATTCCAGACAACCTCAAATATTAGCAAATTTTTTCTCAATATGAATAGATTTACAAGTTTATGAACAATGAAGGTGAATTTCAGAACTATAAGATTGACACAGATTGTATTATAGATCAAGATTTAGATTGTGAAATTGATTTGAATAACATAAATGTAAATAAAGTAAAGTTTACTAAACCAACTAGATTTAGTCAATCAGATATAAATAACTTAGAGAAATTAGAGATTGAAGAAATTATTGATGATGAATCTGACATATTGAATCTTAAGGATAATTTCTTACCCAAAGGTTTAACTCCCTTAGAAGATCTTTTTGACTCAAATGATGTAGCTCGAAAACCCAAAATGGAGCCAGTTAGATCTGATATAGAAGAATGAAATATTGGTACAGAGTTAAAGCCCAAAATAATCAAACTTTCCAAAACGTTACCTCAACAAGAAAAGGAAAGATATATTGCTCTTTTAAAGGAATATCAAGATGTTTTTGGTTGGAGTTATGAGGATCTCAAATCCTATGATACCAACATAATTCAATATAAAATTCCAATAAAAGAAGATCAAAATCCATTTAAAAAAAAGTTGAGAAGAATTAACCCTATTTTATTACCTTTGATAGAAAAGGAAGTGAAAAGAATGTATGATGCACAGATAATTGCACCAATCAAATATTCTGATTGGGTTTCCAACCTAGTTCCAACAAGAAAGAAAACATGAGAGATTAGATTATGTGTTGACTTTAGGAATCTAAACAAAGTGTCTTTAAAAGATAATTTCCCTTTACCTAAAATGGATCACATATTACAAAGGGTAGTTGGTTCTTCTAGGATTTCACTTTTAGATGGTTTTTCAGGGTACAACCAGATTTTAGTCCAAAAAGAAGATCTAACTAAGACAACATTTACTACTCCTTGGGGCACTTTTATGTATGTAAAAATACCTTTTGGTCTAATGAATGTAGGGGCAACCTTTAAAAGAGATATGGACATAGATTTTGCAAAGGAAATACACGATTTCTTGGTAATTTACTTAGATGACATTACTGTGTTTTCTAAAATTGGTAATGAACACTTGGATCATGTGAGACAGGTTTTTATCAAATGTAGGAAGTTTGGCATGTCTTTAAACCCTAAGAAAAGTTTATTTGGATTATAATAAGGCAAGTTACTTGGACACATAATTTATAAAGAAGGAATCAGAATATATCTTGTTAGGATAGAAGAAATTCTTAACATCAATCCACCAAGAAACATCAAAGAGTTACAAGCCTTTCTAGGTAAGATTAATTTTTTCAGAAGATTTGTATCCAACTTAGCTGAGATAATTAGAGAAGTAAATAACATGCTAAAAAATATTAAGTTCTTAAATGGACTATTGAGGCTAAATAGTCATTTGACTCCATCAAACAGGCCTTAACCAAAACTCCAGTCCTAACAAGTCCCGACTTTAAGAAGGATTTCATAATTTTTTCATTTGCTTCAGAGCACACTATTGCTGTAGTTTTACTGTAGAAAAATGATAATGGATTTGAACAGCCCATAGATTTCTTTATCAAAACCCTTAGAGATGCCCCTTTGAATTACAACATCATGGAGAAACAAGCCTTAGCTTTGGTAAAGGCCATTAAAGACTTCAGAGTTTATATTCTCTACTCTCACATTATTGCCTATGTCTCAAATTCTGTAGTAAAAGACATTCTTACTCAGGATGGTCCCGATGGAAGAAGAGGTAAGTGGATTTCCACTATCTTAGAATATGAAATAGAGATAAAATCCACAAAGATCATAAAAGGTCAAGGATTAGCCAGAGTTATGGTTGAATCTAATTGTAATGCCCTAGACATAATTTTATTGCCTAGATAGATGATTAGGAAGAGATGGCGACTCCAACGATTACTGAAGTCTTTTTAGACTCAAATTGGTATACAAATATCATATTTTTACTACTAAACTTACAAGCTCCTCCTGGATTGTCAAGGACCAAAGCCAGATTCTTAAAACTAAAGGCATTAAGATTTTGTATTATAGACAATGTACTCTTTTGGAGAGATCATAATGGGATTTTAATAAATTTTATGTTAAAGGAAGAAGCTGAAAAAACACTTGAATAATTTCATGTAGGTGACTACGGAGGACATATTTACTGGAAACTACTGCAGACAAGATTCTGAGAGCTGGTTTTTACTGGCCTAGCTTGTTTGCTGATGTAAAAAGATATGTGACCTTCTATCACAAGTGCCAAATTTTTGAGGGTAAGAGAAAACCGTTACCCCTACCTTTAAATCCCATTTCAACTGAAGTTCCATTTCAACAATGGGGTTTAGACTTCATTGGTGAATTTCACCCTCCATCTTCAAGCCAACATAAGTGGATTTTGACAGTCATTGATTATTTTACCAAGTGGATTGAAGCCATACCCTCTAGACAAGCCACAGATACTGTTATTATTTCCTTTATAGAAAACAACATTCTTTCAAGAGTTGGATGTCCCCAAAAGATAATTACTGACAATGCAACATCATTCAAATCCAAGAAAATGATTGACTTTTGCCACAATACCATATTACCTTAGGTAATTCCACTGCATATTACCCTCAAGGTAATGGCCTAGCTGAATCCTCAAGGAAGAGCCTTGTAAACATTATCAAAAAGTTTCTTGAAGACAATAAAAAGACTTGGAATAACAAGTTAGTCAACGCCTTATGGGAAGATAGACTTACTACTAAAAAATATGTTGGTACCTCCCCTTACCAACTTGTCTATGGAATGGATGGTATTTTTCCATCCTCCCTAGGTGTACCAGTGATGAGAATTATCCAAGAGTTACAAGTTGAAACAAATGACATTAAAATAAGGGCAAATCAAACTATTCACTTGCAATAAACAAGGGAAGAAGTTTATATCAAGTCTCAAGTCATTTAGGATAAAATCAAGAATTTTTTTGATAAAAAGAGTAAAGAGGATGTTTTCTACATTGGAGATAAAGTGTTAAAGTGGGATTCAGGAAGAGAAGACAAAGGTAAACATGGAAAATTTGATTTTTTGTGGAAAGGACCTTATGAGATTTATGGATATAGAAGTAATAATGCTTTTTGTTTGAAAGAAATGGATGGAAAAGATTTGCAAGAAGGACCAGTAAATGGAAGAATGCTAAGCACTACTACTCTCCTGAGTTAACAAATAGTTAATTTTTATTCACTTTGATCATTGTACATATACATTGCAGATTTTAGATTAGATTGGATATTTCCCTAACAAAGTTAAAGCCTGGAGAGAAGGCCCTAAGATTTGAGAGGTAAATATCATGAGTATGAATAATTGCATATATCAAAAGACATTTACAGGGTCATCATAGTCAAATTCCAAAGGCCACTGATCTAAAATTTCTTGACATTTCACCAGGAAATGCCATCCCCAAGTGGAGCCACTTTTAGAGTCCTATAATAATAGGGTTCATAAATTTTTATTTTACTTTGATAGTCTTGTAAATATGTACATACCTTTCTTTCTACAAGTTGTTTTCCCATATTTTGACAAAATGAAAAAATAATAAAAAGCCAAAAAGAGGGTAAAAAGTCCTAAAAGAAAGATCAAAGGATTTAGAAAAATATAGACCCAGAAATAAAAAAGAGATAAAATAAGACCTGAAAGTGAGAAAATCCAAATACCACTACTTTTATTTTTATTGCAAGAATAATGATTATGTGCAGAGTGTCAATAAATGCCATAATCCATGATTAGTTAAATAGTTTAATCTTAACTTTTCATGCTTTTAATTTCATGTTTTAGATAGAGAATAAAGATTTGTCAAATAGTTTAAACTTGACAATCAATAGATAGGTAGTGAATAATGAGGAGCTCAACAGTGTAATTTGAGCCCTCGGATGAAATAAGGTAGACTTAGATAGTTTTTTGCTTTGAAAGAAAAATGTTTTAGGGTTGCAAGCTTAAATGCACCCATGAAAATGAAGTAAAAATGTTAGAAATAAAGATGGGTAGGTAGAAAGCAGTTGATAAATCATGTAATAAAGCATCATTAGGCAAAAATCACTAATTTTCCCTCCCCTCCAAATATTATATATTCTAAACTATCAATAAAAAAGGCTCAAAGCATTTCTATGACTTCTGTTGGGACTAGACCCAAGGCTCAATCACTGTTTGGTTAAAAATATTGAGCTCCCACACTAGACCCACATTCACCAGCATTTATCCTTCATTTCATAAAACATAATCCCTTTTTACTAAGTAAAACCCATTTTTTTACTTAATAAAAGTGAAACCCTAAATAACTAATCTCATTTCCTTTCAAAAACATTCATAAACCCTCAAAATGCATTTATCCTAAGTTAAAGTGTGAAATAATTCAACAAAGACAATCAATGCTTTATTTTTGCACTTTATTTAGAGGTAACATGTATTTTGTTTTCATTACATTTATCCCTTTATTTCATATTAACTTCTAACTAATTCTAGTAAATCCTTAAATACACCTACCTCTATAGTATTAAAACCTTTTATTTTAAATAACCCTCTAAACCCACTATTTTAAAGTTAAAACCAATGTTTAATATCCCATGTGCGCAATATTAATCCTCCTCTTATCCCATTGGTTTAACATATCCATATACAAATATCCCGCCCTCTATAGTTTTAAACAAATGTCAATACCGTTTGATAAAACTATATAATAAAGACTAGCACCTATACATTGATTGAAACATTGTAAATATTTTATTAAAAGCGTGTAAATAAACGTAACCCTTCTGCCTTTTCATAAAATCAAAGCTTAAAATTTGATTAAATGCTTGTTTATTAAAGTCTAAAGTTTAACCCCGCTGCATATAACGACCTCGGTCCCACTCCTCCATCCTAATGCAACTTGCAAAAAGATCTGGACCGTTTGTAATCGAACCCCAGATCCAACGGCAGAAGCACAATATCGCATAGAAAAGTTGTGCAATCACCCCTATGGAAAATCTGCGTGAAATGGGCGGTTTCGTGGTTTCCTCTCTCCTCCACGTGCCCATTTCTCATTAGATTGCGTGGGTTTGCCACAAAACCACTTACCACTGAAAAGGCACATGATAACCGCTTACTATTTCAACCCTTTGAGCCCGAAAACCACCCATCTTCATGATGTGACCACCATTTAATGCCATCGGCTGATTAGCCCTAATACACATAACAAAATTTGAAATGCATCCATTTCTTATCTTTCTGTGCTTAAACCTGCTTGAGCCTCCCGACTGTTAAAGAAAAAACCTTTCCGCCATTTTCTTGCCAAAATACCTCAAATTTTAGCCCGAATACCACTGAGGAGCTTTTTCTTGCTCCAGAAACTCTACAGAAGCTGTTGTTTCATTCAAAACAATCTCAGAAACTATTCCAAAGCCCAATACCTGTGAATAATAGGTATTTCTCTGAAATTCGAGTCTGCAATCAATTTTAAAAATCCCTTTACAAGAACAAAAACATATTTAGAAGCCTAAAAATTAACAAAATAAGCCTGTCAAAATAGTCCAAAAACAGGCCAAAATTTGTTAAAGTTTTTCCAAAAACCCTGTTTTACTGCTGCACACTATTGTGATAGAAAATTGCGAGTTTGTACAATTTTATGAAATATTTTGAGCTCTAAATTAAGCCAGAAATCCTCTGAAGATATCCTAAGCCTCTGTTCCCAATTTCAAACCACTTTTTAAGCCCAATTCCTCAGTGACAGGCTTGTGAAACCCATGTTTCTTGTTTAAAGCCAATCAAAAGCTAGTAAATCCTCTTTGAAAAACTTAATTGGAAAGGAATCCCAAAGAAGAGACCATACTTTGCCCGTTTTGTCCAAAAAACCTCTGTTAAAAGTAAAAATGCTTCTGCAAACTGTCTAAACTTGCAGAAAGTAGCCAAAGTTCCTAAAAAGAAAAGTTCTAGCAACCCTGAAGTTTCCAAAGTGCCAAAATCCACTCCATCCATTTCTTATAAGACTGCTATTGTTGTCAATCCTTCACAACCCCCAGTCATAGAAATTTAACACATTCCATTGGCTGATGTTGATTACAAGATAACATATCCCATTGTTGAATTTAACCTGCTAGATATTCATAATTGGTGCTATGAGAAGTGCTTAGATGATCAAGAAGAAGTCCATATTTGGGAATCCCATTTTCCTAAGTATGTTGTTCCATTAACTCATCCATGCCAAGAAGTTATTAGGTTATGACAACAATGCTATGTGCCTGAACAGAGAGCCATAGTAAATGATAATAAAGAAGTTATTGTTACCACTATTGTTGAATCAATTAACCAGATGCTACAAATTCAACCTGACCCTCAAGTAGTCCCTTTATCCATAGAGGCCCTTACCAAACTGTATATTGGCCTTGATTTTCCCAAGAGATTCATGATTTTCTAGACATTTATACCCTCACATGTAGAAATTCCTAAGCTAAATCCACCACATTCTACTGCCAAATTCACAGAAGGTTCAAGACATGTGATTTCCATGCTTTCCTTCATCCTAGGATATTTTACTGATGAACACATAAATGAGTCCATCTTGGTGTTCTTATCCACTTTTACCCCAGGGCAACCCCCATTAGTAATATTTGACTATGTTGGTTTCATTGTAGATAATATTCATTATCAATTGATCAATTTTCCAATTGAAGGAGTATTCAGATATACTTCCTTCCTTTTCCATATGTTTCTATATTTTCAATCAGATAATTTTCCAGTTACTCTCCAAAAGCTTGACATAGAGGGATATCCTCTCTCTGTCATTTTCTGGACATCTTTGCTCAGGAAAGAATGTATAGATTTCAATTATGCAGAATTTTTAGAGTTATTCCTTCATTCAGTGATCACAATGTTAACAAAAACAGAGAAACCAAGGATAAATGAAGAAATGAAAAAGATATTGCAGTTTTTAGAGTAGAATAAAGCTGGTGATTGGTACCTATATGAAAAACATATTGAAATTAGAGTCTTTGGGTCAAACTTGTTACCTTACAAGTTACCCAAACATATTTCAATGAGGATATTTGTCTTGGAGTATATCAGGCAGATCCTAAACTTTGATTCTATAAATTTCATGGCAGCAAAGAAGAAAACTCAATTCAAATTAAAGAATCAGATAGGGCCATTCATCTGCAATCATAGGGATGTAGAGAAAGAAGCAACAAATCAGTTATTGGAATTCAAATTTAAATAAATTTTTCCTTGGAATTATGATCCACAAGGGATCCTAAGAAAACTAAGGGTTAAATGTAAAGTAACACCCTTCATTCATGAAGTAAAGCCAGAGATAGAAAAGTATGAAAATCAGATTGAGTGGATTGAAAATACCTTAACGGATGCAGTAAACAACAATGATACTAGTCACACTTTGGAGACTGCAAATCAACCAGAAAATTCCACTGAAAGAGTAAGGGAAGAAGGAGCCTATGTTGCAGAAACTACAACTGAAACTAAGTTTAAATTAATATACAACAAAAGGCCTAAGTTAAGTTAAGTTGGTAAAGGAAATGTAACAATTGATGTGGAAGAAACAAAGCTTATAAATACCAACATTGATTTGCCAGAAACTGATGTTGCCACTATGATCATCAATGAGCCAACTACTAAGAATCAGAATGAAGAACAAGTCAACAATGAAGATGCACAGTTGATAGAAATACAAAAAAGCATGGAAGCCTCTTCATCACAAGCAGTTGAGGAAACAGACCTGGACATCAAAGAAAAATACAAACAGATCAAATTCAAGAATGAAGAGATAAAAAACAATATTTATTCTCAATATCTCAAGAAGACACCAAGTGTGCAAAACATGCTTCTGTCTGAATTTGATTATTCAAATCAAAAGCTAATTATGTCAGTGTTGCAGCCCACAATCAAATCTCCAAAGACAGTGGCAGATTATAAAAAGGTTGATTTGGAAGTTGAGACATATAAGATTCATGCTCTGGATCAAATTGAGTTCCGTAGACAGACTTAAGAAATGCTATACTCTACTGTCAGAAACTCCAGAACACCATTTCCAACATGCAAGATCAGATGAAAATGGATAAGGCATCCTTGTATGCCAAGGATTTAAGGATTAAATCCTTGGAAGAACTAGTTTTATAGGTAGGATATGACCCTGCTAACATCAAAGTAGTAGAGTTATTGGTGAAGAAAAAGAATGAAGATATAGCAGCTTTGAGGAAACAACTTAAACTTCCTCAAAGTGAACATCTTCAAACAAAATAAATAATAGAAGGAAAAAAAGAAAAAGATGACATGATAAATTTGATCTTTAGTTGACAGCCCAAATTAAGGAAATGGAAATACAGATGGACAAACTTGTCTAAGAAAAATAAACATAAAAAATACCAGAGATTCCTACAATTATTCTTGTAATCATTACAGTTGTGCCTTCAACTTTAGCTAAAAAGTTAGCACCCAAAGAACCATTGGCTAGTGTAGTGCCAATAACTTCATCCATTACCTCAGCTACTGAATCATCTACAATAGTAGTTCAACATACATATGAAGCCAACCAACTGGTAAAGGGCATGGAGGAAATGTCTCTTAAGACAAATGAAATCAGCAGATTGAAACAAGTGGTATAAAATCTTGAGAAATCAAACAAATTGGCTCATATCAATGCAAAAATGCATGAGCAAAATTCCATCAGACTGAATGAAGAATTGAAGAAATTGCGAAAGGAATTGACATTGAAGGAACAAATATCATATATCAAAAACTATATTTGGAACAATATCATTGAAGCCACCCATGATGTATGGACTTCAATTCAAGTAATTTTTGAACAGAGAGGGTTATACTAGCAGCCCAAGCAGAAATCTAGAAGACTCAAAGTGAACTGGCTAACAAAATAGAGCAAGCTTTAAAGCTGATCACATTCCTAAACAACAGAAAAAGACAAGAATTAGAAGAGTTCAAGATTACAGGCAGGACTGAAACTACCCTATAAATTAGGAAAGTTACTACAAAGAAGAATCTGATGAGGCAACTCGAAGAAAAGTGTGAGAATATGAATACTGCCATAACCAGATTTATGATCAAGTTTACAAATTTGAGGCAAAAAGGACTGCCTGAAATTATGGTCATTAATGATAAATTGATGCCTCAGAATGACTATGATAAAATGATTAGAGAATTTTCAAAGGAACAAGTAAATAAACCACCAGTACAAGGCATTCCAACTAGAAAAGTCCTACTTAGAAGTTTTGAGGACTTATTCTATTTATAGTATGAGATAAGACACTTGTTTGTCATCAAGCCAGCTTTTGCCAGATACACTGAAGCTGATGAAAACTTCAGGAAATTAAAGAAGATACAGATTCCTAAAGATGAGGATTGGTAGTCACTCACAGATTTATTATGAAAGATAAAAGACAGACAGATGAAAGGAAAACTGTTTGTTGATTTACATTCAAAACAGGTTTTTACAGCAGTAAACAGTTTTGACTATGGTTAAAGAATATCCGAGTTTAGAGAGTATGAGTGAATAAAGAGAATCAGAGAAAGAGTATCAGACAAGGCATATTAGATTTCAAAATAGATTTAAGATATCTAAAGCCAGCAAGGAGGACACCAAGGAAGCCAGCTGCATCTTATCCTCAAAGCAGTTTCTATTTTTTTGAATAAATAGGACAGGTTGCTGATTTGTTAAGCAACTGTATCTATTATTGTTGTAAAGATATTTTATTTCCCTTAGATAATTCCTAGAATCATTCTAGGATATTTTTTAAAGAACTATGTATAAATACTTCATCTTTAGAAGTATTTCGGGTGGAATAAATTGCTGGAGATTTCTATAGTTATTCTTGTTGGACTTGAAGGCTTTTTGTGATTCAAATTTCGAGTAGTAGACTGGATCAAACCAATTGGCATCATACTTTAGGATTCATGTGATGAGTTATTTCGAGTGAAGTATTTCCTTACTTGTCATTATTATATTTCTTTTTTCCATGCATCCATTCATGTTTGTTCTAAATTTGAATGAATAATTAGGAGTATTACTACATGATTTGTTAAGAGCACCTTGTTTTTAACTAGTTATCATTTCTATGTTTTTCTTTAATTATCAGTGTAGGGAACCCTTAATTGCTCCCTCTCTCGTTTGACCTCTGCCTACTACTTCCTTTTTCTGGATCAAAGGATTCTTAATTTCCCTTTATCCTGATCACACCACCTCATAAAAATAACTTTCCAAGATCTTCAAGGGTTATCTATCTTGCCCTGAAAACATTTGACCTTTTGGCCTTGATCCTAGTTCTGTTTGCTTGATTTTGACTCCTTATCCCAATGGAAAAATAGATCTCCCACTATCCATTCCTTTAAGTGATTTTTTCCACCAAATCAATCAAAACCAAACCAAAGCTGCACATTCATAACTAACCTAATATTTACCAATCAAACAAAGTTAAATTTTAAAGAGAGAGCCCTCTCTGAACCCTAGGAAGGCTAGATCCTAGAGTTTGAAGTTGGTATGTGGTTACCTCTAGTGTTCTTTGACTAAAAACCAAAAATCTCACAACTTTAGAATTACTAGAGTGATAATAGGATGCACTGATGTTGAGCCCAGGGTGATCACTGAAGGGAGGTCAAGCGAAACAGAAGGGGAAGTCTCAGAGGGAGCTTCCACCATGGGTCTCATGGATAATGATAGGTATAGGATGGTCACTAAACACTCCATAATCTCGACATCAGGAGGGGGAATGTAAATGGGAGCAGGGGTATCCTCAGGTTGGCCCGAAGCATATTGTGCGAGGACGGGAGAGGCGGACTGGTTTTGTTCAATCTTGTACTCCCAAACTACCTCCAAAGAAGTGCGGTAATGCATGAGGTAGGGAAAAAAAAAGGGTATAATGGCCATGGAGATCATGCAAAGCACATGGGTGGTTGGTGTGAATAGTCTTGGGGTTATTTGCTGTAGTCGAGGAAGGAACAAAGGTTTCCGGGACTATAGACTCACGGAACGCGACATTGACCATGGGCTTGATACGAGGAAATTTAGGACAATGATGGGGGGCTTGATTGGAAACATCACACAAAGCACACGGGGGTATGCTTTAGAGGCTGAGGAGGATAAGGTTTTATCGTGGCCGCCTTGTCTTTAGGTGCCTTCTTGCAAGCTTTGCCCCCTCACCTGAAACTTTCACAACAGGATTAGGTTCCTGTTGAGGTGGCCGAGACATAGAAGAAAAGGGAGGGGTCATGGGGACCGGTTGAGCCATGGTTAAAGAATGATAAGGATTGGGTTGACCAGGCAGGATAGTGGTTGGGGGATCGATGTACCAGACTGGGATCCCCAGGGTCAGGTTAGGAAGGGATAAGGTACCTAAAACACTCCAGAAGGAGGAGCTAGGAAAGATACCTGACTAGAGGGGTAATGGCCAGGCGGACAACTCTGAGATGGTTAAGGCCGGGAGGAACTATGCCAGGAGGGTAGAGAGGCTCATGGGTACAAGCTGTAGATGAGGGGCCTCGAGGAGGGGGCCCTAAAGTCTGATTCAAGGTGCTAGGAGTAGGTTGCGGAGGGCGGGGTTGCTGACTAGTTGAAGTGGGCCGCTTGAGGGTAGCTCGAGACGATTGCATCATGCAAACGTTCGACGAGATAGGATCAGAGATAGGAGGAGAAAGACCAGGGAATGAACCGAGCAAAGAGGAGTCTTTGTAGACTCCAGGTGAAACACTGGTAAAAGGTTCAACTTTTTGCTTATTTTCCACCGAAGAGATGATGGACTCAGGGGAGGTCTAAGACTTCGGTTCGTAATATGTCAACTAGTCGATGGTGACTATCTTTTAGTTATGAGGAAATCAAATTTTACAGTGAACCACAGATGGGACAACAGACATCGCATAAGTGTAGCTATGACCCAATAGAACGTTGTATTCTAAGGGGGCATCAATGACTTCTATGTCAACACAAACAATCTTTCCCATATGAGTAATAGGACAATTGCAGAATAGGCCAATGGGATGGGAAGAGTGGCCATCCCACGCTCGGAGGGTGATGATGGAAGGGGAAAACTCAAGATATCTAAGTTGCTTCCAAACCAAAGCGGACATCACATAGGTGGATGCCCCCTAATCAATGATAAAATGGGAGACATTGACATCCCGGATCTTGATGGGGACTTGGAAGGCGACAAAAGCAGGAAGGGTAGGATGTTCTGACCAGTCAACATCAAAGATGATCAAACGATCATCTGAAGGTTCCACAATGCCCATGGTAGTTAGTAGAGATTTTTTTGTGAAGGGCACGACTGGAGGAGTTCCAGTGTTGAGATGGCAACAAAAGATTGCTCCAAATCATCTACTATACTATACGAATGGGTAACTTTTCCAGAAGCAGTGTTTCAGCGTAATGGCCCCTTGGGGATCTTGATATGAATGTCTACCTTAGGTTGAGGGATATGTAAAGGACCATCGATTGTCGAAAGAGGCTCTATGGAACCTGAAGAAGGGGGCTCGGGGGAAGACGCAAAGGGAGGCTTTTTGTACTAATGGGACCAAGTCTGAAGGTTGAGGTCAACCGTAATGGGTTGGTTAGAGTTGATCATGAGAATCTGGTAATCAGAGGTACCAGATGGAGGAGGTTGAGTGACCGCCTGAGCTTTAGGTGGTCGGGTAGCCATGAATCCTTGTTGAGGGAAAGGATTGTTAAACACAACCGGTTGGATAGGTGCAGCTTTAAAAGGAACCAAAAGGGAGTCTTGTTATCCTCGCGATGCTGCTTGAGTCTCCCACATCTGATGTATCTAAGGTAAAAGAGGACAATCATGGGTGTAGTGACCATAGACAACACAACAATAACAAGGCTTATTCATGCGAACAGGCTTGTCCTGCTTGGGCTGAGTGCCCTGTTGCTGGTTAGCAGTGTTAGGTGAATTCCCTTATGGATTGGGTTCTGGATTACTTGGGGCAGATTGATTTTGGGTGCCTTTCCTCTTATTTTTGGAAGTAGGAGGATTAGTCGCGCCCTACTGTGCATACACCTACCCCTGGGGGGTGGTAGCTGCTATTGTAGGGGTTGAGAAGGTAAGGGAGGTAGGGGTGCTAATGCTGGAGGAGCTAGAGAACTAGGCTATGGATACAGATAATAAGGCGGTTGGGAAACATTGTGGTAAACAAGTTGGGAAAAAGGAGGAGGCATGCCATATCCTGGATACATGCTACTGGGAGGGGGAAAAATGATATAGGAGTTGGTCCCTCCTTGAGTGAAACCATAACCCATGGTAGGATGACTGTATGGATGAGAAAGGGCTCCAATGATACTATCGACGACATGGGATGCCCCCGGTGCGTTGGCACCACTGGGTCTAGGGAGATCAGGTAAGATGGTATAAACATAACCAGACTGTGTGTAGATCAGGTCATATTTAAACTCAAACTAGAGAGTAGCTTCTTCGATCTGAGGGAAAGGAGATGAGACATCTTTGCTGATAGTAGGAAAAAGGGATCTTAGAAACTATTCCATGTAGATATAGTCTTTGAAGGTAGGGGCTCGACATAGGCTCTTTCTTCTCCGCCATTCCTAGACATGATCGAATAGGCGGGTCGTAGACGATTGACGGAAAGAGGTAAAAATTTCGGTACCAGTGCCATAATGAAGGGGAAGTTGGAAGTAAGTTAGAAAAGCCCGGGAAAGAGTTGCAAAAGTAGTATGAGAGGAGGAGACCTCGTCAACATACGACTTAGAAGCTTCTCCAGTAAGTGTACGTTGGAACAACTGAAGACAGACAGAGTCATCGGTGATGGAGTTAGACGAACACCAATTATGGAAATATCGAACATGGTTTGTAGGATATTCTCTAGCAAGACTTTCAAAACTTGGGGATGTTGGAAGGGAGCTTGGTTGGCATAGCAGGCCAACCAAGATCATGGTGTATGGGGTCATTTATCAACTAGTTAAAATCGGGAAAACTGAGGACTGCCATATAAGGGAGAAAGGGAGCAGCCGGGATAGTTCCTGTTGCGGTCCCACTAGTAGTATTCCCAGCATTAGGGCCAGGGCTACCACCAGTGTTAGGTCCTGAACCAGACATGGTGAAGGTGATAGGTGGAGAACCGAGGATAGAACCAAAAGTGGAGTCAGAATGGGGACTTGGTGGAGGACTAACTCGAATCCTTCATGGAGGAGGAAGCCTTCCTAATGGAAACTGAGGATGAAGGCCAAGAAGCCTTCAGGATAACCACCTTGGGAAAGCAATGATGGAAGAAAAAATACAGATCATAAAAGGAAGAGAGACCAACAAGGGCAAGGAGATGTAGGATCAAATGATTACAATGTAAAAACAAGGGCAGAGAGGTGTGGGATCAAATGATTACAATGTTATGGTCTTTGCCTGGCAGTGTAAACCAGACGCTCTTCACTTAGGGTGTGTGTGTTAATTTTAATTTTTAAACCCAGACGTGTGTAGAGAAAAATAAAAAAGTGTGTTGTATAACTGTAAATAGATCTTCAAATAACAGTAAAGTAAACTGATTATAATAGAAAATAAATAGTTAAAGATGCAGCAATCTAAACCCAAGGAGGCGGGCTTCTCAACAACTAGTCTATGGGTGGGAAAAAATCTAGTCAAAACACACCAAAATATCCAATGGATCTAAAGTCGGGAGGGATAATGATCTAAAGGTCAAATCTGCTGGAAATAGGTGCATAAAATAGCAAAAAAACAGAGGGAAAAGTGCTTCAAATGAGGTGGGGAAAGGCTACAACCTGAAGGGAAATGGAGGGGACCCTAGAGGAGGACCAAACAAAACTGAAAATAGGTGTTTTGGATGGATGAATAACCAATCTGAAATGGATCTGAAGGTATAAGATCAAATCTGAAAAAAGGTTGAAAACACTAAAATTTCAGACGACCTGCTTTAGCTAAACTCCTCCTAGACAGGTGGAAGCGTACTGAAGCCCTAGGGGGCTAGGTTCCCACTTCGACTAGTAAAACAGAGCAAGTATAGGTCCCAAAATGGGCAGAGATTGAGGTTAGACAACCCTGAACAGTAGCCTAGAAAAACTTAGAAAAATCATAGAAAATTTCCTGCAAAAAGTACAGGTCGTAGTTTCTGACCTGTTTTCAGCATAGGTTGCAGGTTTTAGGTAGTTTTATGTGCCATGAAGGTTGAGGTCACAGGTTTTGGCCCAAAAAGTGCATCATGCACTTCTGGCACTCTCAGGAGCAAGTTTCATAAAAAATTGTTGTCTGAGCTACGACTAATGCCTGTCACCTGCGGAATAGTTCTGGAAACACACGAAAGTTATAATTTTTACTGTTTTAGGTTTTTATAGGTTAGAAACAACATCAAGAAAAATAAAAACAAGAAGCTGATGAAAAATCCTAGGATTTGAAGTAGGTGGTCATGCAGGGATCTGAAAAACGATAGAGGTCATAATCGTAAACCCTTGCAGAGTCGCCAATTGTTAGGATGAATTGTATTCGCAAGCGTACGAAAAAACTCACTTTATCTATGCATAAAAAACAACTATAACATCAAAGATGGCTACCAATTTCTTTATATCTGCAGTTAGTTGACCAAGAAAAATGCTACAAAAAATTCAGATCTATGCAATTGAAGACATTAAGCAGTAAATAAAAGCAAGGGTTGCTCCATGCATTCAATAGACAAGACAAGAAAATTTTTAAAGAATTTTTGTATTTATGACACCTGGGAAGGGAACATAGAAAGATGTTACCAGTCCCCCTCAATGGGATGGGTTGTTGTATGTCCTCAACACTTCATATCTAATATCTCCCTCTCTTGATGGTGTAGAAGACCCAAACAAAAAATGAAACTCAAAGGGAGCTCACAAGAAAAATGGTAGCAAAATATGACAATGATAGAGGATCAAAGTCCGCCAAAAGTATAAATCCAGATTGATCTTTAGGCAACAAAAGGTAGTGAATGAATGGAAAAACCCTTCTATTTATAACAAAATATTGAGTTAGTCTAGATATTGGTGCATAATAAAATATTATTAACCAAATCTAGATCCAACTTTTATGGAATATTTTATTATATTTGTTGGAGGGAAAAAGAATTTGAATTTGGTCAAATCTCTTTATTTGTAAATAATATATAAATACATGATTTATTTATTATAAAAGGATGTGGTTGAGTAATAATTAAATAAATAGTGATTTATCCAATTATTTATAAATGATTTAGTCAAATTTAACAAGGAATATTATTTCAATATTGTTTAAATAAATTCCTAGAAAATAATAAGAGAAATAATGATTTATCTCATTAATTTTCCTGTTTTGGGTTAAATATGACTAGGAATATTAATTCAACTGCTTTTTAACTAATTATTCCTTGGGGAAAATCAAACAAATATGGATTTATTCAATATTTCCTCATGGGGTTTCCTATTTAGACCATAAACAACTTAATAAATTAAGGATTACTAAGTTATTTTTCATAGTGAAAGCAATTTTACTTAGGGTAAAATTGGTGTACGTATCTCCCCAAAACAGGTGAGAATTAGCAGCTAATCGTATGACCGAAATACATTGTAAGAACTCAATTAATAGACATCGAAGGGGAAGTTAGAGAGAGAGAAATATAAGGTAGACCAAAGTGCTAGAGGACAAGAACCTGAGGAGGCGAGACTTACAAGTGCGACAAGTCTCTTTTATGAGTGAGTACTTGTGCTACAAGAGGTGGGAGAGGCATACCTATGCCCACTGGGACAAAGTACAAAGAATAATGCGTCCAGTAAATAAGGGACTGAACTATATATTACTTGCTGGCATGAACATGAGCCAGATAAAAACATGATAATGGATCCGACATACATACTGTGCCTGGGATAATATCCAGGACTTATACAATAATATCTGACTACATGAGATATAAGCACAACCAAAGAGGCCCTGTAAACAGGAGAGGGCTCTGAAAACCTGAATGCTGCATGGAAACTAAAAGGTGCTGCATGCGGCTAAGGCTGGAACCATCAAATCTGTGGAGCTGCATCAAAGGATGTAATGAAGAGGTCATCCGGGCATGTGGGGGGCTGCATGAAGGGCCACCCCCTCATGAGGTCTGAAACATCTCACACACACTTGGGAATCATCGGTACAATCTGCTGCATCACTGAACCATCAAGTATACGGATCTCGATCATGCCATAAGGAGCTGGAGTTGAGAAACAATCAAGTCAAAGGGAAATAATGAGTCCCTTTGCTTGATCTGAGGCACCGAAAAAGAGTGGAAGCTGGAACCAAGGTACACCACCCTCTAGACCTATCTTCTGGAATGAATGAGCTAATGTCAACAGAAAGAGGCCCGCCATAGGTGAGGCAATAAGGGATCCTCAACTAAGGCGCAAGATACAATAGTACAACGATAAACAGACTGACACCAGGGATAATGATGGAATGGGGGTATTGAGTAGCGGGCTGATGACTTCCCTTGTTAGAGCATGGAGGGTGTGGATGACCTGGAAGCAACTGAAACAATATCAAATGGGATAGGGGACAGTATAACTGAAGGCCACAATCTGCAACACGAGAGAGGAACCAAGCAATGAAGGATGGAGGACTATAGCGGGATACAAAGGGACTTGGAATAGACTCCATGGATGTGATGATGACTCAACTTGGATGCTATAAACAAGGGCGACTCAAAGATGCTACCACACAGAAAATGTCAGGTGGGGACCATAAAAACATGAGTACAAGATGGTTACTCACGACGAAAATCAACATGAGCATGGAAAAGTGTGAAGGCAAACTGGCGCCCCAAGTACAAGTGTTGCAAGTGAAGAAATTCGATTCTAAGGAGTGGTGAAGTGACCCTTCTTGGAAAAAATGTGTCCGAGTGAACTATCAAATCACAAAAAACTAAAGGATACCCATTTGAGATCTAAAAATCTTGGGTTTCTCTTTTAATAAGGCATTTTCCCTCCAATTTAAATGATTTGCAAGTGTAGGTTTTGTGAATGTAGATAGGAGAAAAGACCCTAAAACTTGCGGCAATCGAAGCGGACAAACCGACTGTTGGAATCAAGATTCGTCAATTGCAGGTAAGAGGCCTAACACTAATCTTTTATTTCAGGGGATCAAACTTTCAGTTTAGGCACCCAGATCTCATGAACAGTATAGGTTGCACTTTTTGGAGTCTGTTCTGCGACCTGGGTAGTAGGTACTGGGCAGAAAACTATGACCTGTCCCAGGAAATGACCTGAAAAGTGCAACCTATCAAAGAAAGGATTTTTCGATGCTGTTTTTGGCTGAGAGCTGGGATTTTTATGGTTGAGGGGCATAGGTGCCCCCAAGCATGTGATGGTCATGCCAAAATTTATTTAGAAAAGGGGAATCTAAACACATTTTTATGATGTGGTACACCATTTTTTTTCGTGATGGTTATGCAGTTTGAGAAAGGGAATAGAGGATTACCACTCTCTTTTGGTACTGCATATATGAAGCAAATGGACTAATTTTATGGGTTAGCATACATGGTGTCACTATCCCAAAAAGTGGATTTGGAGATAATGAACTAGTGCTCTCCTAGAAAACCCATAGGTTTGTCAACAACAATGTCTAGGGGGACTTGGTTGTTAATGTAAGAGGAAGGAATGATGATCGAGATCATCCCTAGAGTGATCTGAAGTGATATGGGACTTTAGAGGTTCTTCTAAATGGGGAAGAAAAATGGTACTAGAGTTGACATGAACAGATTCACTAGGAGGGTGGTGGAGAATTGCTTCTCTTGGACCCTCAAATATGGTTTCCCCCTTACCCAAACATTGGGTGTAAATGTAATGGCCACAAGGTGTATGTGGTTTGAATTTATGGGTTTTATGTAAGGGGGGATAGATAAATTCAGGGGTGGTAAATGCTTCCATAATGTCATCATCGTAATAGAAGATGGCGTGACTGGCGGAAGAAAGACCACCTGACGCGCCGAAGCTACCTAACTCATCATCATGAGAAGAGAGGTTCACATGTGCATCGTCACAGGGGGTGAGGGAAGAATAAGAAGATAAGGGATCCACTAATGTTGAGCACAGGGTGATCACTGAAGGGAGGTCAAGTGAAATAGAAGGGTAAGTCTTAGAGGGAGCTTCCACCATGGATCTAATGGATGATGACAGGTATAGGATGGTTGCCGAAGACTCCATCATCTCGACATCGGAAGGGGGAATGTCAATGGGAGTAGGGGTATCCTCAGGTTGGACCGAAGCATATTGTGCGAGGACAGGAGAGGTGGACTGGTTCTGTTCAATCTCGTACTCCTGAACTACCTCCAAAGAGGTGCACTAATGTGTGAGGCGGGGACAACGGTGGGTATAATGGCCATGGAGATCACATAAAGCACAGGGGTGGTTGGTGTGAATATCCTTGGGGTTCTTTACTGCAGTCAAGGAAGGAATAGAGGTTTTCGGGACTGTAGACTCAAGGAATGCGACATTGAACATGGGCTTGATATGAGGCAATTTAGGACAATGATGGGTGGCATGACCAAAAACATCACACAAAGCACATGGGGAGGCGGGGGGGTGCGCTTTGGAGGCTGAGGAGGAGAAGGGTTTATCGGGGTTGCCTTGTCTTTAGGTGCCTTCTTAAGAGCTTTCCCCCCTCACCAAAAAATTTCTCAACGGGAGTAGATTCCTGTTGAGGTGGCTGAGGCACGGAAGCAAAGGGAGGGGTCATGGGGACCGATTGAACCGGGGTGAAAGCAAGATAAAGTTTGGGCTGATCAGGTGGGATAGTGGTTGGGGGATTTATGTACTAGACTGGGATCCCCAAGGTTAGGTTAGGAAGAGATAAGGTAGCCATAACAGGTACCGAAAACACTCCAGGAGAAGGATCTAGGAACAGTATCTGACCAGAGGGGTAATGGCCACGCGAGACAACTCTGAGATGGTTAATGTTGGAAATACTGAGAGGGGGGTGAATCAATATTTCTTTCAATTAGAGCATTAGTTAATCTTCAATTATTATCAGTGTTTGTACAATGATAGAAGAAAACAAGAGGAACACAAATGCACACAGTTTTTAAGGTGGAAACCCACTCCGGGACAAAAACCACCTAATGCTTTTCTAATAATTCTTTTCACGTCCAATTGAAAATAAAGCTCCAACTTCCTAGAATCTAGAAAAAAATTCTTCTCCAGCTCCCACTGGTTGGACACTCCAATGCCCTATATTCTTTAGTAGTCACTGAACGGATGCCCCAACACCCAATGAGCTACAACTCACCCTAGCACCACCCTACCACCCAATAGAAGAATAAAAGAAGAATGGACTCCCGTACCAGGGAAAATGGTCCACTTTAAAATGATATAGAATGATGTAGAAAAAGAAGATATACTAGACCATAACCCCAACTTTGACACAACCACCTAATGATGATCCTAGACCTCCCAACACTGCCTATTCAACCTTTGGCAGATAGACACTAGTACAATTTGTACAATAATGTATTTACAATGACTAAGTACAATGATACCTTTACAATGATTGTATGCAGTGCTGCCCACTTGAAGACTTCATATGATGAACTTCTTGCTACTGTTATGCACCTTGGTTGTTTCTCTTGTCATGCTACCTCTTGGTGAGGTCAAAATTCCCATGCAATATTGGGTTAGCCCTTGGTGCTGCTTGGGTTGACATCAATGACAACCGTTGATCAACAGTTAAGGCTAGGAGGAACCATGCCAGGAGGGTAGAGAGGCTCATGGGTACCAGATATAGATGAGGGGCCTGGAGGAGGGGGCCCTAAAGTCTGATTCAAGGTGCTAGGAGTAGGTTGCGGAGGGCGGGGTTGCTGACTAGTTGAAGTGGGCCGCTTGAGGGTAGCTCGAGACGATTGCATCATGCAAACGTTCGACGAGATAGGATCAGAGATAGGAGGAGAAAGACCAGGGAATGAACCGAGCAAAGAGGAGTCTTTGTAGACTTAGTGAAACACAAGTTAAAAGGTTCAACTTTTTTCTTATTGCCACCGAAGAGATGATGGACTCAGGGGAGATCTAAGACTTCGTTTCGTAATATGTCAGCTGGTCGATGGTGACTATATTTCTGTTATGAGGAAATAATATCTTACGGTGAACCGCAGATGAGACAAAAGGCATCACATAAGTGTAGCTATTACCCAATAAAATGTTATAATCTAAGGGGGCATCAATTACTTCTACGTCAACACAAAAAACCTTTCCCGCAAGAGTAATAGGACAATTGCGGAATAGGCCAATGGGCTTGGAAGAGTGGCCATCCCATGCTTAGAGGGTGATAGTGGAAGGGGCCAACTCAGGAGATCTAAGTTGCTTCCAAACCGAAGTGGAAATCACACAGGTGGATTCCCCCTTATCTATAATACAACAAGAGACATTAGCATTCTGGATCTTGACGGGGATTTGGAAGGCGACGTAAGCAGGAAGGGGAGGATGTTCTGACCGGTCAACATCAAAGGCAATCAAATGATCATCTGAAGGATCCACAACGCCCATGGAAGTTAGAAGATATTTTCGTTGTGAATGGTACGAATGGAGGAGTCCCAGCGTTGAAATGGCAGCAGGAGATTGTGCTAAATCATCTACTATACTATACGAATGGGAAGCTTTGCCAGAAGTAGCGTTTCGACGTAATGGTCCCTTGGGGATCTTGGTATGAAACTCTGCCTTAGGCTGAGGGATCTGTAAAGGAAAATTGGTTGTCGAAAGAGGCTCTGTTGAACCTGAAGAAGGGGGCTTAGGGGCAGACGTAGCAGGAGGTTTGTTGTAATGACGGGACTGAGTTTGAAGGTTGAGGTTAATGATAATGGGTTGGTCAGAATTCATTTTGAGAATCTGGTAATCAGAGGTACCAGATGGAGGAGGTTGAGTGGCTGCTTGACCTTCAGGTGGTTGGGTAGCCATGAATCCTTGCCGAGGGAGAGGATTGGTAAACACAGTCAGTTGGATAGGTGCAGCATTAGGAGGAACGGAAGGGGAGGCTTGTTTTCCTTGCGATGCTGCTTGAGTCTCCCACATCTAACGCGTATGAGGTAAAAGAGGACAATTTTGGGTGTAGTGACCATAGACACTGCAATAAGAACAAGGCTTATTCATGCGAACATGCCTATTGTGCTTGGGTTGAGTGCCCTGTTGCTGGTTAGCAGTGTTAGGTGCATTCCATTGGGAATTGGGTCCTAGATTACCTAGGTAAGATTGATTTTTGGTGCCTTTCCTCTTCTTTTTGGAATTAGGAGGATTAGTCGTGCCCTGCTATGCATACACCTACCCTTGGGGGTGGTGGCTATTGTTGCAGGGCTTGAGAAGGCAAGGGAGGCAAGGGTGCTAATGCTGGAGGAGATGGAACACCGCGGCTGTGGATGCAAATAATAAGGAGGTTGGGAAAAATTGTGGTAAATAGGTTGGGAAAAAGGAGGAGGCATGCCGTATCCTATATACATGCTACCGGGAAGGGAAAAAGTGCTAGAGGAGTTGGCCCCTCCCTGAGGGAAACCATAACCCATGGTAGGTTGAGTGTACGAATGAGAAAGGGCTCCAACGATACTGTTGGCGGCATGGGATTCCCTTGCTGCATTGGCACCACTAGGTCTAGGGAGATTAGGTAAGACGATATAAACATAACTAGACTATGCGTAGATCATGTCATATTTCAATGCAACCTGGAGAGTAGCTTCTTTGGTCTGAGGGAAATGAGATGCGACATATTTTCCGATAGCAGGAAAAAGGTATTTGAGAAACTAGTCCATGTAGACATGGCCTTTGAAGGTAGGGGCTCAACATAGGCTCTTTCTTCTCCGCCATTCCTAGACATGATCAGATAGGCAGGTCATATACGATTGACGGAAAGAGGTCAAAAGTTTGGTACCGATGTCATAACGAAGGGGAAGTTGGAAGTAAGACAGAAAAGCTCAGGTAAGAGTCATGTTAGTCATCAGTAATTTTTTCTGATATCAAAAGAAGACAAAGTAATGATCCTAGATTTCTAAAAAAAAAAATTGAGAAATATTGTGAGTTTTAGAAATCTCATTGCCTTCATTATCCTAAGTCAAACTGTTTCACTATATTTTCCCTCTCTGCCCTTAAAGTTTACTTCAATGGTACAAAAGAACTTCATTTTCTGGGCCTATTAACCTCATTTCACTACCTTACTCTCACTCTCATTCATTGCATTTTTCCCTCTGAAAAACCCATTTTTCCTCTTTCCTAAAAAACCCCATGAAACACCCCCCATTCATCATTTTTCCTCCACAGTATTAAACAATGTAAAATCCCCCGTTTTCCATTGTTTAAAACCAAGTTTTATCCTATTGGGTCTTTAAATTTTATATAAAACTCTGTTTTATGTTTAAAGCCGGCCCTTATATAAAATATAGGCCCTAAAACCCTTTTCATCTAAACCCCAGCCCCCTCGCACTCATAAAACCTCAACCCCTGCTTATCCTAAGCCCTTCCCCTATGCAAATAATCCCTCCAGCCTTTTATTTTAATAATCCCCTTAAACCTTTGGATTATTATATGGGCCCCACTTCCCACTATACTCGGTGCTCCTCCATAAACCTTATAACTTAACGCATTTCGTTAATATTTAAGGCCCCGGGCCCATACTGCACTGAACCTCACCATCCAACCACTTCTCACCACCTATCCTCCACTTCCGTTGGCCCAATCGAATGTTCATCGCCTCCCGGATGTGCGTCAACTGTTGATCTCCCATCTCGAGATCCAATGGTCAGCACCGCATATCGCAAATAAAATTGCAATAGGGTTAGAATTTTGTGACCCATGTGAAATAGGCAATTTTTCCCTGCCACGTATCGCGCCCTAAGGCATATTGCGCACCTCCCACATAAAACCACTTACCGTCCATTCCTCACACGATAAATTGCTCCTGGTTTTCAAAAATCGCATACCTTCCGCGCCATTTTTCAAACCTTGCCCGCCCCATTCAAATTTCTCCTGGTTCCACTTATGGAACCTTGCCTCCAGTGCCATCTCCTCCTCTGCAAACACCCTTCGACAATCCAAAACCCCAAAAAGCACAGTGAAACCCTCCCCGCAAGCTTTTTAACTAACTATTCATGTTTTTTTTTTGTAGGTTTTAATGGCAGAAGCATATGAAACACATTTTACAGGGCCAAATTAAATCAAATGAGCCTCTATATGACGATCCAGAAGCTTAAATCAGGACAATGATGGCCAGAGGACTTATACCAGTGTTTGCCATCAATGAAACATGATCATCAATGAGTCAAAACCCTCCTGCTACGAAGAAGAGCCTCCCTACACAAAGAAGACAAAATACAGTCAAAGGAACAGTGAAGAGAAAGAGTCAGAGGATTAAAGGGCTAATCCTAATCAAAAGCCAAAACAAAAGGATTAGACAGTCAAAGTAGAAGATTAAAGAAAGCAAGCAGACAGTTAAAAAGATATTAAAGGATAAAGGCAAAAGATCAAACAGATTAAATAAAAATATGATAAAAACAAATAGTCAGAGCTTAAAGATAGATTTTAAAGCCTAAAACACAAAGATTAAAGATAAAACAAAGGGTAGATTAACCCAAAGCAAATTCGAATGACTCAGCCTATGGTAGTTACTCTTCTCAAAATATATTTTTCCACCTAGTGCTTTGTTTCCTTCAATAAAGCATAAGGCAGTTATTAAGCCTAGTCAAATATATTTATATTTTCCAAACAATTATTGTAAAGGTTATGAATAGGCCTTAAAGTCAAACATCTCACCTATATTCCCTTAGGAGTTAAGATAGAAGTTATTATTCAAAGAAATATCTATAGATATTCCTACCTTGAGCCTTGCATGGTCTTCAAGATTAGGAATTCATTAACTCTGTAATAAATGACACTCTAACCCTATCTTAGCTTCACCTCCTCCTTTACAGATAAATACTGCATCTAAACTAATTATCTTGTTGGCATTTTATGACTCTTTGAAGTAATACATAGTCTCTTGGAAGTTGAAAAGAAATTGATGTCTTGGAACTTGTGAATGCCCTGATTTGTTTGTTGATGGAGGAGGCTACATTGCTGGATCCCTGAACTTGGTTGTTGGTGAAGTGCTTCTTATCTATTATTGTTATTTCTTGTTTCATTATGTTTCCATCTTTCTATTTTGAAGTAGAGTAAAGGATTTAGACTAAGAAATGTTTCTAAAGGCACCTTAGTTCTTTTTGTTCTTCACTGCATTAATGTTTTCTTCTGCTAGGACATTTTAGAGAATTCTTAATTTCTCTCTATACCTCCTAAGCTTGTTTATTTCATAAATATTTTAATATAGTTGGTATCAAGAATTATTTATGGCTAGCCCTACTTATTTGATGCCACTAAAACACTGTTTCTGAAGTTTGTATCTAAAGTACCATTAGTTAAAGTCTACCAAAGAGGTTTTGTTTCGATCATACCCTTTGTACTTTCTTAACTAATTGTTTTAGAGATATTCATAGCTATGATCAAATATGTTTAGGTGTTCCCTCTTCTCTGATTACAGTTATATGTGTGTCTTGAATATTTTCTGTCTTTGAAGGTGAAATCAATAGAAGTAAAATGAGTTTCTCACCTTCTATATTTCATTGGAATATTTGTCTTGAATAAGTATTTGCTTTATTTGAATAAAATAATTTAGGGTTTTCCCTGTCTACTGATTGCCTCTTTATGCTTATGATTTTTAAGTCCCTTTGTTAAAAGTACATATGATAAAGGATTCTTAATTGCCCTTTGTCCTACTTTTATTCTCACAATTGATTTTCATTTCATTACCCCTAAAAACCTTGAAGATCCACTAACCAAGTTAGATTTGTCCTATGATGCTCCCCGATCCATTGATGAACTTTTCATGACTTTTATTAGACTCCATTTCCCAATGACTTAGATATTTCCTCATTCTATCTATTCTTCTTGGTTATCATACCCAACCAAAACAGTCAAACAAACCTCACACTTAATAACTAGCCTAAAATCAACCATCCAAAGCAAATAAGTTCATACCCTCTGCAAACAAATAGAGAGAGTCCTCTTTGAGTCCAGGAAGGCTAGGTCCTAGGACTCCAAAGACTGGTCTAATGTTGCCCTATCCATTTGGTCTACCAATCTACTAAATCACGGGATCACAACATAATGGCGATCAAGGTGGGACCTTCTGAGTTAGTGACAATCTAAGTACTCCTTAGAACTTCAAAAATCCTTTTCAAAACATAGGAACCTCCAACTGATAACCAATGAGTAGAATCTAGTTGTTTCCCCATCTTAGCTAAATGATGATATAGGTATAGGACACTCATACAAACCTTAGGGCTACATAAAGAACTCATAAAAACCGCAAAAAATTTCCTAGATTGGTTTTTTGTCAATTGTTGGTGGTGGACCATAAAAAATACATCCCTAAAATAGTAAAAAATATCCACCTGGCAACTCCATTAGCCTCCAATAGGCCTATTATTTCACTAGTTCTCTTTTAGGCTTCCTTAGGATTGTGTCAAAACAACCCTAAGAAGTTCAAAAGCCTAGTTCCATAATGTAGAAGTTTACTTAGCATTAAGAGAGGTCAACCTTCAAAAAAAAAAACAGTCCTAAACTTTCAGCCTCTCTAAATTTTGAATTTGAAATCTGGCTTCACAAAGGATCAATACTAGATCTCATCCAGACCCTAACCCTCCTACTATAGTTGATGATCAAGAAAATATTTTGTGGCAAACTCCTAAATCTGGAAATGTAACTACTGTTAGAATCATTCCAAGAGCAAGGCCTCTCCCTGAAATCCTTACAGTCCTAAAAGATCCTCAGTTTGACTAGTACCATTCAAAGAAATTATTTAGAACCAAGTCACATAGCGATATTGACCAGAATGACTTTGATCCCATAGATTTTCAGCAAATTTCTAGTAGAGAAGCCTCTCCTTATACTCCTCCTTATTTTCAGCTTCTCCATCACTTTAGCTCCTTCCATAACAAATCTGCTCATAATCAGTTTGTTGGTCCAAGTAATTCCGCCACACCTATCCACACATCCACTATTCCAAACACTCCCTTCCATCCCACATTCCCTCTCACAAATCCACCTCTTGTAAATCTTCCATTTAATCCCATCATGGCAGCATGGTATTCTCCCTTAGTGTTACCACAACCTTTGGTTCCTTTACCAAATGATTATCAATCTAGAATTCCCCACTTCACTGGAATTGAATCTACTACTGCCCAACAATATGTAGATAAAATGAATGATGCCTTTGACTACATGGAAATAGAAGAAGAGACCATCAAGATGAGAATATTTTCCCAAAGCTTAGGAGGAGAAGCCAAAAAATGGTTTAAAAGCTTGAATCCTAACATCATTAATGATCTCCCTTATCTATACTAGACATTCATAAACAAATGGGAAATTAAAAAGAACCCTCTCCAAATCCTTTCAGAATATAGCAACCTTAAAAGAAATGTTGGGGAAAGTGTCCAATATTACTGCACTAGATTTAATAGTGCTTACAATGCACTTCCCCCAAACATGAAGCCTTAGCGAAATTTCCAGAGGTTTTTGAGCCATATATGGCCTATCAGCTAAGAGAAAGAGACCCCTTGACTTTAGAAGATATGCAGATGGGATCTGTAAGTGTGGAAGAAAATCTGATTGAGAAAAGAGCTAGGTTGAAATCAGAAAAAAGAGTTACATACAAAGTTGAAACAATGGCCTCAACCTCATCTTCTGATGCCAAAATTGATAACTTAGTGAGGGTAATGGAAAGAATGCTAGAAATGATAAACTTAACTGATAGAGTACCTCCTAGGGAGAACCAAGTAAATCCCCCAATCAGAAACAAGAATCCAAATTTCAGAAGAGATCCTATTCAAAATAGACAAAGAGATAATGACCAACAAATTAGGCCTCATTTCCAAGGTAACTATGTAGATGAAGAAGAAAGGGAGACCAAAATTTTGGAGGAAAATCATGTAAATTTGATAGGATCTGATAGTGAGGGTGATGTTTTTCTTACTGAATAAGAACAAGGATTCTTTTCCTCAGACCAAACTAAAAACAACCATGAGGATTCTGAATATTATCAATTGGGATTTGAAAATGCTATAATGGAGGTCCACAGAAAATATGATATTAGGAGAAAAAATAACCAAGAGGCCTCCAAGAATAATAACACATAAATTGCTATTAGGAAAACCTCAAAAAATTCTCTGAAAAAGACAACAAATAGTACCAACACTGTGGGTAAGAAAGATGATCTGAATAAAGAAAAAATCAGCCAACAAAGTGCTGATCCAAGCTGCCCTAGTACTTCTGCTAGTGGCCCTAAAAAATATGTCCAGAATAATAGTCCTAATAAAACTCGGCAAATCAGAATTGCTGAAAAAACTATGTGTGACAAAATAGATGTAAATATGTTAAAAACACTAACACCTTTCAGCCTTGAAGAAGAATTTGCCAAGATTAAAATAAGCATACCTTTGGAAAAATT